>OZ023208.1:34827299-34994799 GCA_963995525.1 Escarpia spicata | reverse complement strand
ATAGTCTCTGTGTCGTCGTCATGCGATATGACATCTGTGGGGATTCCTGTAGAGCGCCATTTGCTCGGCTGGCGCCCGTGGACACCCAGTTCTTTGTGTCAGTACACATGGCGGTATGTCAGTACACGTACCGCATCACTTCGCCGACCGTGCAGTCGTAGCTGTCCATCTGTGTGATGGTGTTCAGTGGACGATGTCCGGTCTGCCGTAGTACACGTACCGCATCACTTCACCGACCGTGCAGTCGTATGTGTCCATCTGTGTGATGGTGGTCGGCACTTGGAAGCGCTCACTAAGGTAGAGGTGGACGCAATAGTTGCCTCCCCAGTCGTAGTGTTTGCGGTAAAGCAGCTGGAGCTCGGCCCAGTTCGGTCGCACGATGGAGCGCTCCTCGACGTGCAGCAGATGCGGCAACAGCATGCTGAGACTGCGGACATATCAACATCGGTCATTTGGAGTCTTCTGTCAATGTATTCATTAGCTCCCATGCATAAATAAGGATAACTTTTTTCGAATGCGTTTCATTTGAGCCCGAGAGTATAATAAAATGCCGACGATTTATTTGACTGCTGACCTACACATGTATTGTGGGCAATTATAATTGGTTTACACAATGTCCTCACCAAAGTGTTGTAGTGATATTTACGGGGGAACACACCAGTTAAGTATATTTTTCCATAAGCAGAGGTTGGAATTGTTTGTTACCAGTGCGGTGTGTCTGCGTTGAGGTTGGACTTGTTCGTTATCCGTACGAGGTGTAAGTTGAAGTTGGACCTGTTCGTTACAAGTGCAAGGTGTGAATTGAGGTTGAAAATGTTCGTTACATGTGTGGTGTGTGAGTTGAAGTTGGAAGTGTTTGTTACCTGTGCGGGGTGTGAGTTGAAGTTGAAAGTGTTCGTTACCTGTGCGGGGTGTGAGTTGAGGTTGAAAGTGTTCGTTACAAATGCGGGGTGTGAGTTGAGGTTGAAAGTGTTCGTTACCTGTGTAGTGTGTGAGTTGAAGTTGGAAGTATTCGTTACTTGTGAAGGGTGTGAATTAAAGTTGGAAGTATTCGTTACCCATGCAGGGTATGAGTGGACGTTGGAATTGTTCGTTACCTGTGCGGGTGTAAGTTGAGGTTGGAAGTGTTCGTTACCTGTGGGGGGTGCGTGTGGAGTGGGCGGCCCAACTCCTCCGGTCGTAGTTGCGGTACGTCTCCAGCCAGATGCGCAGGAAGGGCGCCCCTTTTCGTGCAACGATGATACCATTAGCAAGCAGCGACGGCATCTCGCGACCCAGTGTGACGTCATAGTTCCTCAGAGGGTTGAACGATTTCAGCACGATGACATCATGATCCAGATAGATTCCACCGTACTCTGCAATAAGTATACACGTCAGTACTATTTATACAATCGCGTATCGTGTCATTGCAAAATCGTTCTGAGACAACGAAGTCATATTTATGGTCCGGCAAATGCAAAAGAAACTGGATTGTGTAATTCGACATGTTTTCATCGTTTATTGGTTTGTCGAGAACAGCTGGCGCACATCCACGCATCACGTATTATGTATGGCAAAACTTTCGGTTCACCACGTCGATGTGGATGCATGCCTCAGGCGCACGTCAAAACGCAGAATAATGTGTTGTAATAAGTGTAATTATAGTGTAGCTTGAATATATGTATGCATTATTACGTTTGTACATGTTTGTTTGTGTGCGTGTGTGTGTGGCTTTAATTCCTCGAATGTTGTTTATTTTTAACCCAATTGTTATTCGGTGTTTTTAATGCCACGCAGCGTGTGGAAAGGGTTAATATAACTTCTCACAAAACCTTAATGGTTTCATTTATCTTGCCATAAAGCGACCTTAAACCTACATCATGTCATTCATCTAGAATAGATTGGTGCTTTCTGCATATACCTAGTTGTATGACCTACTTATCGACGCTAAATGTGATTAAACTAGACAATATTTTCAGAACATCATCAAACCGACCTTTATACGCAGGCAACGACTGCAGTCACTGTCGGTATGTATGTCGTCCTCAGTGGTTTATTATGTCCCAAATTGAGACGAGACCGACATTATCGTAAAAAGGTAAGTTCTTACATAGCGCAGTATTCTGTACTCAGGATTGTTCAAAGCGCTTTACACTTTACTCCCTGGCAGACCTGTTCAATAGAACACCATCTCGACTTCTCTGGGAAGCATTCAGCAACGCTGCAATTAATGCGCACTTTTTGTTTAAATAAATACATTTAAAATTAATGCACCTGAATGAACTGACGCAATGTAAAGTAAGCGAACTTGCCCAAGGTTCGACACCGCCGCACAGGATTCGAACCCGGGTTCTCTCAGTCGAGAGCCAGAAGCTCTTTCCGCTGTGCAACTGCGCTCCATGTGATTTTCAAGTCACGAGGAATACACAATCCCAAGGTTGAACGCCAAATGTACCATTTCCAGTCAGGGTCTTGGACTCAGAAATCTGTCAGGCAAGACAGATGTGCAAAACATTGCCCTACGGCGTTCCCATTTAAAAAAAAATGACGTTTGCTTAAAATCTATCCCTACTCCCAAGTTGGTTAGCGGATGTTCCATGTTTACTACGCCGCCACTTGAATGTCGTTATATTGTACTGTAAATACACATTTAGAAAGAGTGAATATGTATTTAACTACACTATAAAGAGAACATCTGACATATAAGGTGGGTGTATGTATTGTGGGGGAGTGGACGTGTCGGTGTCCAGTGTTCAGTTTCTGCATCAGGCGACCGACACTCTTGCTACTCATAGCTCTTGTAATCACTGCGATGATGTGTCACCTATAAAATACTGTGCAGACCGCGGAATGTATTGTATGTACAGACCGCAATGTTTGTAGAATATCGGTCACACTGGATGCCTTTCACTCGGTAGGGTAGCTGTGTCTAGCGGGCAATTACGTCCATAAAGGAAACACTAAATCAAAGAATACAGCCACGGGGCGACGTCAGCGACGTCGACTTCCACATCCAAACACATTTATCTTATCGTTTGTGAGTCCGCCGAGGAACCACAGTTTATAGCTTACAGCCATAACATAATGTAAAAATAAGAACATGAATTGTAAAACGTATTTTGCAAATTTGATTTCATTTATTTTACAATAGAAGTCAATTAATCCTACATACGACGCAACTAATGTTTGACTGGAGCATCGAAATGCTTCATGTTTAAATTGTATAGGAGGGCAGTGTTAACGACCGTTGCAGTATAGAGAGCATTACAGTGTACTGTGAAGGGGTGCAGTACATACAACAGTACACTGTAGTCTGGAGGGTTGTAGCATATATAGTAATACATTCTACAATGGAGGATCGCAGACGTGCAGTACATACAACTGAAGAGTGTACAATGAAGGGTTGGTGTACATATAACAGTACAATGTACAACGGAGGGTACATACAATACAAACATCAGTTCTGTATAGAACGAAGGATTGCGATACACACCGTACAGCGTACACCACTACAGTGAGACGTCATAATGGTTTGGTGTAGCTATTCAAATATGAATTTATTTAATCTGATTAATCTAAGCGGCCGTGAAACATATCGCTGGGCCGCTTAAATTAATCATATTAAATAAATTCATATTTGAATGGCTACACCTGAAACATATCGCTTCATTATGTTATTTGTGTTACCAAAATGAAGAAGCAAACAAAGAATTACCTATTAGAATGTGAAGTCGTGCGAAGTCTGCAGTGTGTTCTATGTATCCAATGTCTTGGTCGAAGATTGTCGTTGGTTTCTTCCTTGGTACGTGGAAGATGTTGGCGACTTCTCTAAGTGTCCTGGCCCACCACTGCCCCCGAGGAAGCGAGTCGCCGTGCACGAATATGTACTGCGGCTCGATGAACTTATGCACGCTGAGGTAACTTAAATATTGCTGCATGTCAAACCCCATTGCCGTACCGAATCGTATATAATGAACCACGTTTGGCACTTTATATTCGGTCCACAGAGAAGAATCTTTGCGGCTCACAAATTTGCTTAACAGTTTTGGTTGCAAGCCACAAGCTAACATTTGCTGCAGTACGTCTTTGCTTGACGTCGATGTGTGTTGCATGAACTCGGTTGACAGGTCCCTGACGCGCCCACACTGCGGTCTTTTGGCAGTTGTCTGCCGATAAACCATGTTTGTTACATTTTTAATCATGTCTGCATCTAACACCAACCTACCTCTCGTGTCCAGTGTGTGCCGGAGGTGCATGAATTGCATCAGTGCTGAAGTAACACCGTCGCATTGTCGCCAAGCCATGCGGTGCAACTCAAGAAGCGCGTCAGGCGGGAGACTGGATGAGGTCAGTCCGACGTGAATGTCCAGGAGATGCTGGACACAACGCGCCAAAGGACTGGTCGCGGCACATCCTTGGTCAGCGCTCGAGCAGTCGTCGGTGTCGCACGGCAGCAGTCGGTCCTGCCACATGGAGACGAGGGCAACGAACGTTAATCCGACAACGGTAAAGGCGACGCACGAGAACTGTCTCGAGTGAATTGGCCTCCTCCTGCGCATAGTGTTCGTCGCTGCAGCCTGCCGCAGCTTCGATTCTTACATTCCCAATGTCACGAGACTCATGGTTGCTTCAGGTTGCCTTGGCCGAGACCACGTCGTAATCCAGCAAAGCACAGCGTTTATTTCTCCTTCGAAGGGCTAAAAAGACAAAGGACAATTATAAAGTCTGGAACACAATGACAGTGCTATACACTGAACACACATACTGGCGAGGCAGCAAACATTTCACCTGCACATACAGTAAGTTGATTCGTGAACACGGACCAACGTTTGCTGCACGTCAATTAACGCAGAGATCACCAAACCAACTGCGGCATCAACGTATTGTCTCTGCTAAGTGACCTTTACGCTTTCCTATTATTGACTTCCGTCGAGCTTCAGATCTAATACCGCGCTGTAAACAAAGGCGTGTCTGCAGAGTTTACGCAAGACTTGTCAAAGCCACGTATGGTTCCGCGGCTCTTGTCAGTTTACACAAAGGCAGTGAACCGTCGCCTGCGTTGCTGACAAAATAATGTAGTTTGAGTGTAATTGGGCTGAGCCACCGGCGCTGTTTTTATGGCAGGTAAAAACAGCAGGTGTGATATTTGTTGGACATGTGCCAGGCGCTGTCGAGTACAACTGAAGCCAAAGTACAACAGAGTGGGCGGTAAAGTAAGACAGGAACTTGTCATCCATCCAAAGAGCATTCAGGGTTTGTCGTACAGAATAACAAAGGAAATACACTAGCGCAAAACAATTTGACAGACTTTAAAAAGATAACTTTTATACAAAATCAGATGTACAACAAATAGGCTTTGCGTTTGACATAAGAGAAACTTATTGTGTTATATATGGCGCGAAACCCTTACCCTCAATCGACAGAATCAAGGTTCTAATCTTCTTGCTGACGTTTCGAAGCTTGGGTGATTTTGTTCAAACCACGTCGCATCAGTTCAGTTAGGTCAGGGGGGCCGCGATAGTGTAGTGGTTAGCACATCCGCCTGATATGCCGGCGCCCCGATTTCAATACCCGGACCTGGCAGGTATGTTCTTAAAAAGTCAAGTTGAATGAGACCTCATAAGATCATAACATTATAACCACAATATTTACAGACTAGTCAGTTAATGGAACGTTGCCGAGTGCTGGAAACAACTAGAACAAGCTGTACAAGTGAGATAGATATATGTTCGAACAGTCTTCGAGCAGTAATTGCTGCGTGGCAGATAAGATAAGACGATTGGACTGTCAAGGCGGAGTGTAACACGCGGAGTGTAACACGTCTTGACCTTTGTGTTGTCATCGGTGACAGATAAGATATTATCCGTCAAGCTGCGTTGTCTCTAATGTCTACTGGTTGCCAATCGGCAACATGATATGTTAGCTGGGTGACCTGACACTGAACCTCAGGTCAGTTGGAGAGCGGACTATGAGAGATCAAGCCGCCCACACATACTACGGGTAGTCACAATTATAACCCCTGTGATGTCAGACATCGACCACACACGTAGTGTATGGCATCAACACTACAAGAAACACCCTCCTACGATGCAACAACTAGGCATTCTGCTACAATACAAGTACGCAATGAGATGGTGCACTTCTTTCTGCATGGTATATGGTCTGCTACCATGGCGAGACACTCCCTTTCTAATACAATTGATTACGCAATAAGTAATACACGGAGCTGGTGGTAATGTGATTGCACATTACTAACTTGTCCTCTTCGTGCCTTCACAGCCTTGTGGCACATAACGGTCGCACAAGGTCTCGCCCGTCCCCTCTGTCTTAGGCTCACCTTGCTGCTGTGCCCCAAGTCAGCCCAGCAGCCTCTAGTTTGACATTCATCGTTTTTCATTATAATTTTGATCGTCCTCATTCCTTCCGGGTTTCATGTTAGCGTTGTCTTTGCTGCAATGTCACTGTTTATCCTGTAGACACGGCCAAACCATCATGTCCACTTTCTCTTTGTTTCAATCTCCCCCCCCCCCCCCCCCTCTTTAGACGCCCGTTGGAGCGGTTTCAACGATCCACCCAGATAAACCGGCATCACATGCGCACATAATAATGTATTCAAAAAGGTTGACGTAACGGGAATCTTCGAAAAACGTAGTGATAATCTATATAGATATATTTTAACCCAGATAATTCTGCACGCGCGCTTAGTATACTGCAACAAAACGGCGTACACGCGTAGTCTCGTACAACAACCAAACTGCCCTTTCGGCCACTTTTTTGATTTAATTGTTCCTGCACAATTCCGAAATACCTACATGCAACCGGAAGAAGCTCCTCAAAATCAAGTTGTCACAAACAATAGACTTTAACACAACCAAAGCAATTTTATATAGCACATTTAATTATACCAAATGTAGGTTGTACCTATGATATGTGCGCACACACACGCGCGAACACACGTGCACGCAAACGCACACACACTCGCACAAACAATAACATTACATTGATGAGGGCACTGGCCTTGTCTACGACTGCCACGAAAGTGATCACGATAATGACCGTCAGCAAGAGCAATAGCAAGGTGCCGTACAGGGTCAGTCATAAGTCACCACGCAACAACACACGTATTACTTCCACATTTTATTACTCCAGCTGAAAATTTAAGTAACTAACCTGCACGTTATTATATCAACACATGTGAACTTGGTCGATGACCTTCTGCTGATAGCAAGCACAGTTTTTTTTTACCGGATTACAACGACGTACGTGTGCAGTGTAGTAGATTGTGCGATAGCTAGCCACGTGTTGGCAGCTGTCGCTGTTACGCCGAGCTGTGGCCGAAGTCGGTCTAGCACGCAGCCGACCCACCGCGGACATCAATCGCACATAGAGGTGTGAGTTTCTGCATTCCTTGCCACTTCCCACCTCCCAGCCGCACAGAAGGGTCGCGACACTTTCCATTCATTTTGTCGGTCTACATTGCTTTTTTGCCTTGCTCTGGTGCGACCTTGACCGAATTCATCGACGATGTATTGTATATATATATATATATATATATATATATATATATATATATATATATATATATATATATATATATATATATATATATGTATGTATGTATGTATATATATATATATATATATATATATATGTATGTATGTATGTATGTATGTATGTATGTATGCATGCATGTATGTATGTGTGTGTGCATGTATGTATGTATGTATGTATGTATGTATGTATGTATGTATGTATGTATGTATGCATGTATGTATGTGTGTGCATGTATGTATGTATGTATGCATTTAGGCATGTATATTCCTGTCTCTGTTTTGACGGGCGTTCACCAAAGCAAAGATAAAAGAAGCAATCATTGAAATTTATTCCAACAACAACTATGATATGATATGAACTATGAATATATACGGTCCTATCCAATGTCGTGCTTCCATTCAACCATTCGTCTGGGTATTGGAATAAATGCCCACCATTCTATCATATATGCGGTTGTTTGTCTAATTTTATACACGTAATTATAATATTATCATCATTCCAATCGTTTTACAGGTAATTCTGGTATTGTAGACAGTCATTCTGCCGCCAGCAGAAATTGCGGCCAATATATGCAAACTGCCGCCAGAGAAAACTCCATCATGTCTCGTGGTAAAGACCTGAACGTGCGAGAACAGGGGGAGGACCGGGGTTTAATAGGTTCCTGGTTTCCTTAAATGCGAGAGAACACTGGTTTCCGCAGGTAAGTGGGATCCCGGTTGCGCTAATTGTCAATTGTGAGAGGACCCTGGTTGCGTCAAGTATATATATATGTATATATATATATATAGAGGCTATATTTGGCGGAGATAGATCGTAGAAATTGGTGGTGTAAAAAAGTGGATAAACAAGTGGAATTACTGATTGATAAGTATTATTTTTGCCTTAATATCATTCATAAAGTTGCAATAAACATATATTGAGTAGCAGTTGTGCTTAAAGTTAGTTAGTTAAAGTATTTTAGAACACCTTAGTATAGTGAGTGATAATAGGGTAACTCAGTTAGGCGGCTTAGCCTTCGATAAGTTGTAAACAAGATTTAACAAACCTGATTATGTGGTAGAATATATAGGAGATAAAGTAACAACCATCAAACTACTTACATAAGATAATATCTGTGTAAGCCAGTACTTGCTATATATTTTGGTTAGGTAGCATTGTTGTTAAAATTAAGCAAGGGCGATAGTCGGGCGGCGTAACATACGAATAAATAAAGCAGCCTAACATAACGTAATTGATTGTATTTAAATTAGGTCACTACCGCTGATGTTAGCGTTCGTGTTAGGGTAAATAGTCGGCTGTGTAATTGAAATTTGTAACCTAAAGTGTGCTGTAGTACACAGGAAACAGTCTTTATAAAGACTAAGTTAGTTAAGTTATTAAATAAATTCTGATCGGGATATGGCGCCTTGCAAGCGGCAAGTCAAGGCAAAGCGACACTTGGTGTGCGATCACTGCAACAGCTGGGTAGATTTTGCATTGTCCGGGTGTGGAAAGTCATGGGCAGAAACCATGGAGGAAGGATTCACCTTTCAGTGCATTGGATGTTGGAAGGTGGAGTGTTTGCAGAAGGAGATAGTTAGGTTGACAGATATTGTGAAGGGAATGGAGATGGGAATTAGCAAGGAGGCAGGTCGAATGGAGAGAGACGACAGGGAGAGAGGTGAGGATACTGCAAGACTGAAGGAGAATAGCAGTGGCAAGAAAACTGAGGAAAGGAGATGGAGAGGAGAGAAGGTGATTGGAGGGGAAGAAATTGGAAAATCGACAACAGAAAACGTGACAAGCGTGAAGGTGACAGGGAAGAAAGTGACTGTAGAGAAGGAGGGAGGGAATATGGAACGGGAGAGGAGAGAGGAAAATGAGACGGGACGAAAGAAGAAGGGACGAAGGGAAATGAGAGCAAATGTGATAGAAGAGAAGTCGATAAAAGGGACGCTGACAGGAGGAAAGGTGACAAGAGAAAAAGCGACAGGAGAAAATGGATCGGAAGAGAATGTGACAGGAGAGAAGACGGCAGGGGGGAAAGACAACAACCAGACAGATGCAAAACGAAGAAGGAGCTATTCTAAGGCAGTGATTGAGGGGGCAATGAGGAAAGAGAAGGTGTTTATGGGTGACTCCATTATGAGAAAGACGGACAAGACACTGAGCGAGGGGAAGGACATCGTTGTTTGTTTACCGGGGGCTAGGATTGAACATGTAACTGACAGGGTAGAGAAGGTATTGGGACATGGCAAGGGGGGGGGGTCTATACTGGTACATGTAGGAACAAATAATGCAGACAGGGAGGGAACAACTGCGATAGTACAGAAGTATAGGCAGTTAGTGAGGAAGCTAAAGAAGACGAGAGTCGAACAGGTTATTTTGTCAGGAATTTTGCCAGTAATGGGAGGAAGGGGGGCAACGTATAGAAATTGCAAGAGGATGGCGATCAATGCACTAGCTGAGCAGATGTGTGAAGAAGAGGGGGTGAGATTCACAGATTTATGGGGATACTTTGTTGGGAGGGAAGATATGTACATGAGAGATGGCCTCCATCTTAGTGGAAAGGGGGCAGCAGTTTTCTCAGAGAATCTGCTGCAATCTGTTGACAGTGGGACAGATTGCATCTATTTAAACTAGATTCGCAGGGGGGACTCACAGAAAAGCCTGAAAATGGAGGCATAGATAAAGACAGCACAAATAAATCAACAAACAACAGTCTGGAAAACTCTTCTGAAGCTGGATATAAATGTGTTTGTTTAAATGCAAGGAGTATAGTAAACAAAAGAAATGAACTAAACATTATGGTAGAAGATATTGACCCTCATATAATAGGTATAACCGAATCCTGGACCACCACCGATATATCAGATGCTGAATTGGGACTGACAGGATATGTAATGTTTAGAAAAGATAGAATAGGAAGAAAGGGAGGAGGAGTTATTTTATATATTAAAGAATCTGTTCAGGCTTATGAAATAAAATTAGAAAGAGAAGCAGATTGCGAAGAAGCTGTTTGGTGTAACATAGTTACAGGAAACTCAACGTTAACAGTTGGGTTAGTTTATCGAAGTCCAAACATAAGCATATAAGAGAATGAAAAAATACAAAACGCTATAAGGGAGGTAAGCAAACGGGACTGTATTATTATGGGGGATTTTAACCATGGGCATATACAATGGAAATCTCTACAGAGTATGGGGAGAGAGGACCACAAGTTTTTAGTTTTAGTTCAATATACATTCCTTTCTCAACATGTGCTAGAACCAACCAGGGGTGAGAATGTGTTAGACATAGTTTTGTCCTCACAGAATGAATTAGTTGACAATGTCAAGATATGTGAGCCACTGGGTAGTGTAGCGATCACAACCAGATACATTTTACCATCAAAGTAAAATCAGAAAGGAATAGCAAAAAGCAGTATAGGAGAAATTTCCACAAAGGAAGGTATAAGGACATGAGGAAATATTTAGCAAAGATAGACTGGAATAAGACACTGAAAAATAAGACGGCAACAGAATGCTGGAATATATTAAAGAGTGAAATTAAGTGCATAATCGATAAATTTGTACCCTTCAAAAAACAAGGAAAACGGTCCAAAAAGAAACACTTATCGAAAGAAGCTATTAGAAAAATTAAGTATAAACAAATGATGTGGAAGTCATATAGATGTACTGGAAATGATGAAGAATACAACAATTATAAAGAAGCACTTAACCAAGCTACAGCTAAAATTAGAAATTCAAAGAGAAGCTATGAACAACAATTAGCTAGTAATATAAAACATGACAGCAAGAGTTTTTATGCGTATGTTCGAAGCAAACAGAAAGTTCAAGATAAGGTCGGTCCTCTAGAAGATAGTGCTGGAAATATAATATCAGAGGGATTCATAATGGCAGAAGATCTGAATGAGTACTTTAGTTCAGTGTTTACCAGGGAAGATATTAGTTCACTGCCAATACCAGAGGCTAAGTTCAAGGGGGCAGATTCAGACTATTTAGGACAATTAATTGTAACCCCGGAAATGGTAGCTAAGAAAATAAGGGCTATGAAGGATAATAAATCACCTGGAGTGGATGGTATTCCACCCAAACTACTATTGGAAATTGTAGAACAAATTAGCATACCACTTGCAACAGTTTTCAACTTGTCATTAGAAGAGGGAGTGGTTCCTTTAGAATGGAAAGAAGCAAACATTATACCGTTATTCAAAAAAGGTTCGAGAAACAAGTCAGAGAACTATAGACCAGTGAGTTTAACATCAGTGATTTGTAAATTATTAGAAAGACTAATTAAAGATCACATGGTGGATTTTCTTGTTAAACAAAACTTGATAAACCCATCTCAACATGGTTTTTTTAAAGCGAGGTCATGCTTAACAAATATGTTATGTTTTTTGGAAGACATCACTAAGTGGGTAGATGAGGGATCACCAGTAGATATCGTCTACTTAGATTTTCAAAAAGCTTTTGACAAAGTACCACATCAAAGATTACTGCTTAAACTAAAGGCCCATGGCATAGGAAATGGTATAATAAACTGGATAGAACAATGGCTGATTGACAGAAGACAACATGTAGTAGTTGATTGGGAGACTTCAAACTGGAAATCGGTATTGAGTTGGGTACAACAGGGATCAGTATTAGGTCCTATATTATTCTTAATATACATCAACGATTTGGATGATGAAATAACAAGCAAGGTGTTGAAATTTGCGGATGATACAAAAGTGTTTAGAAGGATTAAAAGTGATGGAGATAGACAACATTTACAAGATGATCTTGACAGGTTGATCAAATGGTCTGAAAAGTGGCAAATGATGTTCAATTTTGGGAAATGTAAATGCCTCCACATAGGACATGGGAACGAAGAGGTAGAATATACAATGGGAGGTACTGTACTAAGTACTACTGTAAAAGAAAAGGACTTAGGGTTAACCATTAGTGCTGATATGAAGATTTCAGAGCAGTGCGGAATTGCAGCTTCAAAGGGAAATCAAATCCTTGGATTAATTAGGCGAAACATAACGTATAAGGAAAAAGAGCTAATAATACCGCTGTACAAAACAATAGTTAGGCCTCATTTAGAATATTGTATTCAAGCGTGGAGGCCATATCGCAGGAAGGACATAGATATGCTAGAAAGAGTGCAGAGGAGAGCAACTAAAATGATACAAAATCTGAGGGATCTTAGTTATGAAATACGCCTAAAAAATACGGTTTAACAACACTAGAGACCAGGAGATTGAGAGGAGATCAGATAGAAGTGTTTAAAATATTGAAGGGTTATGAAAATATTGATAGAAATATGTTTTTCTCAGTTAAGAAAGATAGAAGGACTAGAGGACATGATCTTGCATTAGCAAAGGAGCAGAGTAGATTGGATATAAGAAAGTTTTCATTTTCACAAAGGACTGTAAATGAATGGAACAGATTACCTGCTGATTGTGTGGGTGCTAGTAGCGTGAATATGTTTAAAAATAAAATCGACACATACCTCAGACGGGCGGGATACACATAGATAAAAAGGTCGGACTCTCGACAAGCCATGGGCTTCCTTGTCCACCTGCTACCTAGAGTTAATTCTCTGGGTGGCAATCTTGTTAAATAAGAAATAAGAAAGGGAAACGGCAAAATAGCATTTGACATGCTGAAGAAGCTGACAGGATCCCAAAAGCAAATGGCTACAGTGATAGAAGACATGGCTTTCTCCTAATAGAAGATGTAGCGGTGCTTGGAAGATGGTCAGAATACAGCAAAGAATTGTACAACTACCAGCTGAGCCCGGATACCAGCATATTGGACAATGCAATCAACACCAACAGAGAAATGGGATATGCACCACTACTTCAAATAGAGGTGGAAGAAGCAATGCGCACACTGAAGGGAGGCAAGTCACCTGGAGTTGACAACGTCCCAGCAGAACTCCTGAAACACGGTGGACCAGAAATTGTAAAGGCCATGACAACCATCTGTCAGAGAATGTGAGAAACTAAAGAATGGCCGAAAGAATGGACCCAATCCTTAATAATACCCCTTCCAAAGAAAGGCAATCTTAGACTCTGTCAGAGCTACAGAACCATCAGTCTGATCAGCCATCCCAATAAAATCATGTTGAGAGTCATTGTGAACAGACTAAAGGGCAAGGCAGAAGAAATTCTGTCAGAAGAACAAACGGGATTTAGGCCAAAGAGAAGCACAACAGAGCAAATCGTCAACGTCAATATGACCTCTACCACAATTTCATCGACTTCCAGAAAGCCTTCGAACGTGTCTGGCACGAGGACTTATGGCAAGTGATGAGAAACTTCAACATCGCCAACAATATCATCCAAGTGATTAAGGCGCTGTATGAACACACTAACAGCGCAGTTCTCATGAACAACAAGCTTGGAGACTTCTTCAAGACGACAGTCGGAGTTCGTCATGGCTGTTCTGTTCAACATATACCTGGAGAACATCATGCAAGAGGCATTGAGTTACTTCAACACCCCACATATCCATTGGGGGAAGACCTCTATGCAACTTACGCTTCGCGCATGACATTGACCTTATGGGAGGTAGGTAAGCAGAACTCCAGGACCTCATCACCACACTAGAGACAACATCAGAGGCTTACGGAATGGAAGTCAGCGCAGAAAAAAGCAAGATCCTTGTCAACAGCCCCAATCAGACAGCATCAACCAACTTCACGATGAATGAATAGAGACTAGAAGAGGTAGAGCATTACCAGAAATATCGACCTTTCGTAGACGCTACGTTCGTGCCAATCGCAGATGTAATTGTTTTTGTCGCAGCGCAACGCACTAATTGTTTTTTTGTGGCAACCCGTAATCAATTAAAGCATCGCCTGCACATCGTACGATCGGTACAGGCGTAAAAGACACATTTAAGGAATATGTTCACCGCACGCGCTTACAATAAGTTTTTTTTATAAGAATTCACTACTACATCAGACATGAGTAATATAAACCTTACTGTTGCTTTGAGATATTGGAATTAGTGGAATATATTATGTTTATGGTATTTAGATTTTTTCTTGAATCCAAAATGAATTAGTTGATAACATAGTAAAACGTTCTATTTCACAGCCATGTACTATCCATATTTGTCTCTAAATGTCTAGTGAAAATAGCAGAGTAAATTACATAGTAACACCAATAAAGATATTTATTTTTCTTAATTTAGGATTTTGTTAGTTATGTGCTTTGAAGAGGACACCTTTTTAAAGATTATTAATAAATGTCATAGTCAAACGTGGACAGAAAACTAATGTATATTATGAACATCAGTGTCATTTGAATGTGAATATCTTTTTATAAATTTGCAATAATTAAACACAGAATTAAAACTACTTATATATTTAAAATGAATTCCCATATTTTACAAGCGTGATGCTGTATAGTAGTCATTTTGTAGAGCAAATTTAAGCTCCAATGTTGTAACATAAGTGAGAGGAGAAATATTTATAAACTCAGTCTTTGAAACACCCGAACATTTAAAGGAATGTCGTATATATGTTACCCAGGATCAGTTACCGGTTAATAGTAATTATAATACATACTTATTAGCAAGACTTGTCATTGTGTGCGTGTAAAGACCGTAGGAACCAAACACATCAACGGTAGGGACGTCTGGCTCTGCAATAAATGATAATGAGAGGCAACAGCGAGTATTATTTTACTATAATCTGTCTGACTGTTGACAGATATTTCAAATATTTCGTGGGGTAAAATACAAATTGCGTACAATGTTTCGGGCTATTAAACGACAGTAGCCCTAGTATTTGGTTACCCTTTGAACCAGCAAACCGTATTTATTCTAGTAGAAGAACAGCAAGTAAATGCGTAGACGTCGGGCGAGTTGTATATCGGGGTCTGAGCCGGAACTTCAGCACCCAGCAAAGACAATTATCTTATGTAATCAGACACATACTGGTTTTGTATAATTTGTATCATGTGTACAGTTTCTCAAATAAATTGTCCTACACCTTAAAGGGTCTCTCATTTTATTTCAGAAATATAATATGTCTGAAGTTATCTAATCGGTTACTGCTATATAGAGCCTACACTACCAACATAGGGCTAATCATTCAAGCTGGTTATCCCATCCATTTCTCCGACTTAGACTATATTTTCACAGTATATATGCCACAGATACCTACAGATTGAATGCCGGTTCGGCAAATGACCAGTCTGCGGCAGCATGTCATGTATAATCTTTCGAACGTGCCATTTCCTAGATATCCGATCTTTTGCTACCACTTACATTGCAAACGTAGGATTAATCATTCAAGTATAGGGTGTTAACAAAAACATTTTCGCCGATTTCGATAAGATTTTCACAGTACATGCTGAAGATACCTACGGATCAGATGTGGGGTCGGCAAGTGACCGGTCTGCACAAACATTTCATATATAGGCTTTTGAACGTGCTATTTCCTTAAGATATTCGACCTTTTACTGCCATTTTACATTGCAAACATAGGCAAATCATTCACGCATAGGATGATTTTATTCACAGTATATGCAGAAGATATCCGTAGATCAGATGTGGGGTCGGCAAATTTGGTGGGGTGCTTTTCTTGCGTGCCATGCGCGTTTGTCTTGGGCGCGTAATGCAAGTTAATATCGCCGCCGCGCGCGGGAATGGTGCAGCGGTGACGCATGCGTAATTGGTTTGTCTCGGTATTTCTGGTAATGATAACTTCAAGTACCTGGGCGCTACACTCAACAAAGATGGACGTCAGTCAAAGAGACAAGAACAAGACTTGCCCTGGCCTCGTCCCCAGTGACTCGACTAGACACCATCTGGAGGAGCAACAGCATCAGCTTCTCCGTAAAAGTCAGGCTATGTAGGGTACTTGTGGTCTCCGTATTCCTTTACGCAGGCGAGAGTTGGACATTGACGGCATATACAGAAAGGAGGATCCAGGCATTTGAAGCGAAATGCTACAGGAGGCTATTGCGCATCTCCTACACAGAGCACAAAACCAATGACTATGTCAGGCAACAGGTCTGCCTGAGCGGGAGATCAGGAGCATTTGCTATCAGTAATGAAGCGCCGCAAGCTCTCCTGGTTCGGACATGTCTCAAGACACAACTCTCTGTCCAAGACAATCCTCCAGGGACCAGTAGAGAGCAAAAGACGCAGAGGACGACAGAGAAATTCCTGGGGAGATAATACAAATGTTGCCATCCATCTTATAATTACTTACTTACTTACTGCTCCCGTAACCCGCCTAGGTCATAGGGGCGCTGCATTGCTGAATGTTTCACCAGTCGACGCCAGTCTTCGCGGTTGTGTGCTAATGTCTGAGTTTCTGCAAAGGTCTTCCCAGTCCATTCTGCAATATTGTCTGACCATCTCTTCCTCTGTCTTCCCTGTTTTCTTTTCCCCGGCACTATTCCTTGTAGTGTTGTTTTTTGTGAGCCCGCTTGATCGTGTTACATGACCATACCATCTCAGTTTCCTCTTTTTTACTGTGGTCAACAGGTCTTCATAATTTCCCACATGTTGAGTGATGATTTTTCTGATTTCATCGTTAGTGATTTGGTCCGTGTAGGAAATACCGAGGATTCTTCGGTAGCATTTCATTTCCAATGCAGCAATTCTTCTTTGCAGTTCCGCTGTGAGGGTCCATGATTCGCATGCATACAGAAAGATGGAAAGGACCATTGTACGTACTAGTTTAAGTTTAGATTTCAGTGCGATGTTTTTGTCTCTCCAAACTGGTTTCAATTTCGCCAGTGTTGCTAATGTTTGCGCAGATCTTGCAAGGATTTCGTTTCTGGAACCCTCGTCATTGATGATAGCTCCGAGGTACTTGAATTAACTTACTCTTTCCAGTTCGTGTCCATTGGCAGTTATTCGGGACCTCATTGCATTTTTGTTGTTTGTCATTAGTTTTTTTTTTTCTATACTAATTTCCATTCCATATCTGGTTGATGTTTCGTCCAGTCGGTTCACAAGCAAGTTCCTCTTCACTTCCAGCCAACCCGTCGATGTCATCAGCGACCAGTAGGTTGGTGATGATGCTTCCTCCAATGTTGACTGTGCCAGTGTGATCTTCCAGGGCATCTGTCATTATTCGTTCCAGGAATACGTTGAATAATGTAGGTGATAAGAGGCATCCTTGACGGACTCCGACTGATGTGTGGAACCATTCACCTACAGTGCCTTGCACCAGTACTGCGCTGCTAGCTTTAGCGTATAGCTGTTCGATGGTGTGTACTAGTTTTTGTCCAATATTGTAGTTCTTCATTGTTGCCCATAGTGCGGCATGCCACACCCTGTCAAATGCCTTCTTGAAATCAATGAAGATATGGAATAGTTTCTGTTGATGTTGCATGTATTTCTCACCCAAAAAACAAAGATTGAATATTTGTTCCGTGGTACTTCTTCCACTGTGAAAGCCCGCCTGTTCTTCGCCGATGATCTCTTCTACTTGTGGTTTCAATCTGTTCAAGATGACTCTCAGCATCACTTTGCTCGAATGGCTAATGAGGCTTGATGGTTCGGTAGTTTTGACATTGTTGTAGGTTGCCTTTCTTGGGGAGAGTAATTATCAGTGATAGAGTCCATGTTGTTGGCCACTCTCCAGTCTGCCAGATTTTGTTGCAGATTTTGGTGAGGATGTCTATCACCGTTTCTCCTCCGTTCATTATCAGTTCTGCTAGGATGTTGTCAAATCCTGCAGCTTTCCCCTTCTTCATTGATCTTACAGCTATCAACACTTCTTTACGTAAAATTGAAAAGTCGTCCTCATTTGATGATTCTTGGCTGGTTAGAACACTTGGATCTCCGTTGGTCTGGAAGTTGTACAACTCCGAACAGTATTCTGTCCATCTGTTGATAATGTGTTTTTCTTCGGTGAGGCATTTCCCTTCTTTGTTTTGAATTGTGTTGACTTTCTCCTGCTTTTGCTTTGTTAATTCTCTCACGACTTGGTATGCTCTTTTGCTGTTGTTGTTGTTGTTGTTGTTGTTGAGGCAGTCTTCAATTTCCGTGCACTGTTCTTCAATCCATTTTTCTTTGGCTTGTTTCATTCCATTTCTGATCTTCTTGTTGATCTCACTGTACTTTGCTGCTCCTTCTTCCATGTATACTATATTGGTATAGTGCAGGTTTAATAAAACAGTCATGCCATGCAGGTATTGACTGTAATTCTGAGTGTGATTCTGAGATTATGCATGCTTGTAGGCTGTCTAGCGTGTAGCGTGTAGCGTGCTGCATCTTGCGTGCTGCCTGTACCCTGCTGCGTGTAGGGTGATGCGTCCGTCTAGTGTCCGGCGTGTAGCGTGATGCATGTAGCGTGATGCGTGTAGCGTGATGCGTGTAGCGTGCTACGTGTAGCGTGATGCATGTAGCGTGCTGCGTGTAGCGTGCTGCATGTAGCGTGCTGGGTGTAGCGTGCTGCGTACAGCTTGTTGCGTGTTGTAGTAAGAAAGCCGAGTCCCCAAGCTAAGCCCAATGCCTCCATAGCCCAGAGACGCTGTGTGGGACGGGAAGAGGCGTCGGTACAACAAACAGGTTTGTTCACAGGTCTTGAATGCTATACAGCAATACACCCGTTCAATGACAGGGAGGCTGCTACAAACGACACCGGTTCTTTCTCTTTTTCTTCATGTGTACATATGCTAGTCAGAGACATTATCGCATTAATGGTTCACAACAGGTGAACCTGTTACCCACCCCCTGTATGGGATATTTAATCTCCCTTAGCAAAGATTTCAGGGAGCACTAGATGAACGTGTCATTTATATACCGTGTTCAATTTCGACTACAAAAAAACGACCAGCAATCACGCAGACGACATCAACAGACAACGCAGGTGTCACATCGTAACAAGTTGCGTCTGGTAAACTGTAATTTATACTTGACGGTTCTGCAGCCAATATATTCGCATAGCTGTTTCTTTGTATTTACCCCACGGTGACGTAGTTGTTCGCATTCTACAAACGTATACATTTATAGATTGTTGACACGCAAAAGCTAACCCATGTCCGCGCGCAGGGCGCTCTCGCTGTCAACGCAACGGTAACATACTAATTTGCCCGGTGGTTTGCTCATAAAACTATGAATTATGCATGATTAGAAAACCAAAAAGGTGTACATACCACATAGCACACACACGAAGCTATAAAAAGAAGCAGTGTCCCTATTTTAAACTTGCTCTTTGTATACTCACATAAATAATCAACCCGTGTATTTTCGCACTTGAG
Source organism: Escarpia spicata (assembly GCA_963995525.1). Classification (NCBI taxonomy): domain Eukaryota; kingdom Metazoa; phylum Annelida; class Polychaeta; order Sabellida; family Siboglinidae; genus Escarpia; species Escarpia spicata. The sequence continues at coordinate 34,975,061 of OZ023208.1, read as the reverse complement.
GCAACCAAGGTCCTCTTGCACTTTATGCTACTACGGCTCTCTCACACTTGAAGCAACCAGTTCTTTTCCACTTGGAGCAGCAATCGTGGTCTTCTCGCACTTGAAGCAAACAGTGTTCTCTTGTACTTGAAGAAACCCGGGTTCTCTTGCACTTGAAACAAGCAAGGTTCTCGTGCACTTGAAACAACCAGTGTTCTCTTGCACTTGAAGAAACCCGGGTTCTCTTGCGCTTGAAACAACCAGTGTTCTCTTGCGCTTGAAGAAACCCGGGTTCTCTTGCACTTAAAACAACCAGTGTTCTCTTGCGCTCGACGAAACCCGGGTTCGTTTGCACTTGAAACAACCAGGGTTTTCATGCACTTGTAACAACCAGTGTTCTCTGGCGGCAGTTTGCATATATTAACCGCAATTTCTGCTGGCGGCAGAACGACTGTCTGCAATATCAGAATTACCTGTGAAACGATTGGAATAATGATAATATTATAATTATGTGTATAAAGTTAGACAAACAACCGCATATATGATTGACACATGGGTATTTGTTCCACTGCCCAAACTAATGGTTGTATGGAAGCACGACATCGGATAGGACCGTATCTATTCATAGTACATATCATATCATATCATAATTCGATGTTGGAATAAATGTCGTTTATCTTTGCTTTGGTGAACGCCGGTCAAAAGAGAGTCAGAAATATACATGCCTAAATAGCAGACTACGTAAAAAAAAGTAATGTTATATAGGAGTAAATCAGTTATACTTGTTTATGAAGAAAACAAATAAACGTACAGAGCTTTACTGAAATGAAATTGACATTTCTATTGTGCTGGAACTTCACAATAATAATTTAAGCCATGACTTGTTGAATTATCAATGCCAAACAACACATGCGAACAAGAATGTAAATAACAAGACCGTCGACCCTCTGGCAGTGATGTATGAAGTAGAATGTAATTATCAAGACGGCCGACCCTCTGGCAATGTTACATGAAGTAGAACGTAAATACCAAGACGGCCGACCATGTGACAGTGATACATGAACTAGAATGTAAATAACAAGACGGCTGACTTTGTGGCAGTGTTAAATTAAGTAGATTGTAAATAACAAGACGGCCGACCCCCTGGTAGTGTTACTTATTTACAACGAGGCTATATTTAGCGGAGATAGATCGTAGAAATTGGTGATGTAAAAAAGTTGATAAACAAGTGGAATTACTGATTGATAAGTATTATTCTTGCCTTAATATCATTCATAAAGTTGCAATAAACATATATTGAGTAGCAGTTGTGCTTAAAGTTAGTTAGTTAAAGTATTTTAGAACACCTTAGTACAGTGAGTGATAATAGGGTAACTCACTTAGGCGGCTTAGCCTTCGATAAGTTGTAAACAAGATTTAACAAACCTGATTATGTGGTAGAATATATAGGAGATAAAGTAACAACCATCTAACTACTTATATAAGATAATATCTGTGTAAGCCAGTACTTGCTAGATATTTTGATTACGTAGCATTGTTGTTAAAAATAAGCAAGGGCGATAGTCGGGCGGCGTAACCTAAATAAATAAAGCAGCCTAACATAACGTAATTGATTGTATTTAAATTAGTTCACTACCGGTAATGTTAGCGTTCGTGTTAGGATAAATAGTCGGCTGTGTAATTGAAATTTGTAACCTAAAGTGTGCTGTAGTACACAGGAAACAGTCTTTATAAAGACTAAGTTAGTTAAGTTATTAAATAAATTATGATCGAGATATGGCGCCTTGCAAGCGGCAAGTCAAGGCAAAGCGACACTTGGTGTGCGATCACTGCCACAGCTGGGTAGATTTTGCATTGTCCGGGTGTGGAAAGTCATGGGCAGAAACCATGGAGGAAGGATTCACCTTTCAGTGCATTGGATGTTGGAAGGTGGAGTGTCTGCAGAACGAGATAGTTAGGTTGACAGATATTGTGAAGGGAATGGAGATGGGAATTAGCAAGGAGGCAGGTCGAATGGAGAGAGACGACAGGGAGAGAGGCGAGAATACTGCAAGACTGAAGGAGAATAGCAGTGGCAAGAAAACTGAGGAAAGGAGATTGAGAGGAGGGAAGGTGATTGGAGGGGAAGAAATTGGAAAATCGACAACAGAAAACGTGACAAGCGTGAAGGTGACAGGGAAGAAAGTGACCGTAGAGAAGGAGGGAGGGAAGGTGGAACGGGAGAGGAGAGAGGAAAATGAGATGGGACGAAAGAAGAAGGGACGAAAGGAAGTGAGAGCAAATGTGATAGAAGAGAAGTCGATAAAATAGACGCTGACAGGAGGAAAGGTGACAAGAGAAAAAACGACAGGAAAGAATGGATCGGAAGAGAATGTGACAGGAGAGAAGACGACAGGGGGGAAAGACAACAACCAGACAGATGCAAACCGAAGAAGGAGCTATTCTAAGGCAGTGATTGAGGGGGCAATGAGGAAAGAGAGGGTGTTTATGGGTGACTCCATTATGAGAAAGACGGACAAGACACTGAGCGAGGGGAAGGACGTCGTTGTTTGTTTACCGGGGGCTAGGATTGAACATGTAACTGACAGGGTAGAGAAGGTATTGGGACATGACAAGGGGGGGTCTATACTGGTACATGTAGGAACAAATAATGCAGACAGGGAGGGAACAACTGCGATAGTACAGAAGTATAGACAGTTAGTGAGGAAGCTAAAGAAGACGAGAGTCGAACAGGTTATTTTGTCAGGAATTTTGCCAGTAATGGGAGGAAGGGGGGCAACGTATAGAAACTGCAAGAGGATGGCGATCAATGCACTAGCTGAGCAGATGTGTGAAGAAGAGGGGGTGGGATTCACAGATTTATGGGGATACTTTGTTGGGAGGGAAGATATGTACATGAGAGATGGCCTCCATCTTAGTGGAAAGGGGGCAGCAGTTTTCTCAGAGAATCTGCTGCAATCTATTGACAGTGGGACAGGTTGCATCTATTTAAACTAGATTCGCAGGGGGGACTCACAGAAAAGCCTGAAAATGGAGGCATAGACAAAGACAGCACAAATAAATCAGCAAATAACAGTCTGGAAAACTCTTCTGAAGCTGGATATAAATGTGTTTGTTTAAATGCAAGGAGTATAGTAAACAAAAGAAATGAACTAAACATTATGGTAGAAGATATTGACCCTCATATAATAGGTATAACCGAATCCTGGACCACCACCGATATATCAGATGCTGAATTGGGACTGACAGGATATGTAATGTTTAGAAAAGATAGAATAGGAAGAAAGGGAGGTGGAGTTATTTTATATATTAAAGAATCTATTCAGGCTTATGAAATAAAATTAGAAAGAGAAGCAGATTGCGAAGAAGCTGTTTGGTGTAACATAGTTACAGGAAACTCAACGTTAACGGTTGGGTTAGTTTATCGAAGTCCAAACATAAGCATATAAGAGAATGAAAAAATACAAAACGCTATAAGGGAAGTAAGCAAACGGGATTGTACTATTATGGGGGATTTTAGCCATGGGCATATACAATGGAAATCTCTACAGAGTATGGGGAGAGAGGACCACAAGTTTTTAGTTTTAGTTCAAGATACATTCCTTTCTCAACATGTGCTAGAACCAACCAGGGGTGAGAATGTGTTCACAGAATGAATTAGTTGACAATGTCAAGATATGTGAGCCACTGGGGAGTAGCGATCACAACCAGATACATTTTACCATCAAAGTAAAATCAGAAAGGAATAGTAAAAAGCAGTATAGGAGAAATTTCCACAAAGGAAGGTATAAGGACATGCGGAAATATTTAGCAAAGATAGACTGGAATAAGACACTGAAAAATAAGACGGCAACAGAATGCTGGAATATATTAAAGAGTGAAATTAAGTGCATAGTCGATAAATTTGTACCCTTCAAAAAACAAGGAAAACGGTCCAAAAAGAAACACTTATCGAAAGAAGCCATTAGAAAAATTAAGTATAAACAAATGATGTGGAAGTCATATAGATGTACTGGAAATGATGAAGACTACAACAGTTATAAAGAAGCACTTAACCAAGCTACAGCTGAAATTAGAAATTCAAAGAGAAGCTATTAACAACAATTAGCTAGTAATATAAAACATGACAGCAAGAGTTGTTATGCTCATGTTCGAAGCAAACAGAAAGTTCAGGATAAGGTCGGTCCTCTAGAAGATAGTGGTGGAAATATAATATCAGAGGGATTCTTACTGGCAGAAGACCTGAATGAGTACTTTAGTTCAGTGTTTACCAGGGAAGATATTAGTTCACTGTCAGTACCAGAGGCTAAGTTCAAGGGGGCAGATTCAGACTATTTAAGACAGTTAATTGTAACCCCAGAAATGGTAGCTAAGAAAATTAGGGCTATGAAGGATAATAAATCACCTGGAGTGGATGGTATTCCACCCAAACTACTGTTGGAAATTGTAGAACAAATTAGCATACCGCTTGCAACAGTTTTCAACTGGTCATTAGAAGAGGGAGTGTTTCCTTTAGAATGGAAAGAAGCAAACATTATACCGTTATTCAAAAAAGGTTCGAGAAACAAGTCAGATAACTATAGACCAGTGAGTTTAACATCAGTGATTTGTAAATTATTAGAAAGACTAATTAAAGATCACGTGGTGGATTTTCTTGTTAAACAAAACTTGATAAACTCATCTCGATATGGTTTTTTTAAAGCGAGGTCATGCTTAACAAATATGTTATGTTTTTTGGAAGACATCACTAAGTGGGTAGATGAGGGATCACCAGTAGATATCGTCTACTTAGATTTTCAAAAAGCTTTTGACAAAGTACCACATCAAAGATTACTGCTTAAACTAAAGGCCCATGGCATAGGAAATGGTGTAATAAACTGAATAGAACAATGGCTGATTGACAGAAGACAACGTGTAGTAGTTGATGGGGAGGCTTCAAACTGGAAATCGGTATTGAGTGGGGTACCACAAGGATCAGTATTAGGTCCTATATTATTCTTAATATATATCAACGATTTGGATGATGAAATAACAAGCAAGGTGTTGAAATTTGCGGATGATACAAAAGTGTTTAGAAGGATTAAAAGTGATGGAGATAGACAGCATTTACAAGATGATCTTGACAGGTTGATCAAATGGTCTGAAAAGTGGCAAATGCTGTTCAATTTTGGGAAATGTAAATGCCTCCACACAGGACATGGGAACGAAGAAGTAGAATATACAATGGGGGGTACTGTACTAAGTACTACTGTAAAAGAAAAGGACTTAGGGTTAACCATTAGTGCTGATATGAAGATTTCAGAGCAGTGCGGAATTGCAGCTTCAAAGGGAAATCAAATCCTTGGATTAATTAAGCGAAACATAACGTATAAGGAAAAAGAGCTAATAATACCGCTGTACAAAACAATAGTTAGGCCTCATTTAGAATATTGTATTCAAGCGTGGAGGCCATATCGCAGGAAGGACATAGATATACTACAAAGAGTGCAGAGGAGAGCAACTAAAATGATACAAAATCTGAGGGATCTTAGTTACGAAATACGCCTAAAAAATGCGGTTTAACAACACTAGAGACCAGGAGATTGAGAGGAGATCAGGTAGAAGTGTTTAAAATATTAAAGGGTTATGAACATATTGATAGAAATATGTTTTTCTCAGTTAAGAAAGATAGAAGGACTAAAGGACATGAACTTGCATTAGCAAAGGAGCAGAGTAGATTGGATATAAGAAAATTTTCATTTTCACAAAGGACTGTAAATGAATGGAACAAATTACCTGCTGATTGTGTGGGTGCTAGTAACGTGAATATGTTTAAAAATAAAATCGACACATACCTCAGACGGGCGGGATACACATAGATAAAAGGGTCGGACTCTCGATAAGCCAAAGGGCTTCCTTGTCCACCTGCCACCTATAGTTAATTCTCTGGGTGGCAATCTTGTTAAATCTTGTTAATTTAGAAACAGCTCCATCTGGTGGCGGCACCTTTTGGCGAAAAGCAGTAGCTAAGTGGTGGTCATAGAATGTACTGTTTTTTTTTTACATTTGTTACTAGTTAGATTTGGAGAATATAAATAACAGCTTCATCTACTATGTAAACAGGATTTAGTAATGGCACATGACATATTGAAACATCGTCACGACCATTGTTTAATTAAGGTAGGTAGTATGGATTCCACCAAAAATCTTTAGTTTTCAACACAGATCAACCAAATTTGGTATGCAGATACATACCAACATAGTTAAGGTTTCTTTTCATGTTTCGCATAAATTATGCAAATTAGGTATCCAATATGGCCGCCAAAATAGGGAAAATTAGGTATTTTTGCCGCGCTCTAACCAAAAACGTATTCAAGTTACAAGCTTGTAATTTAGCACAGGGATTACTGTTATGCATATCTACTGCATGAATATCACAGAAATCAGATATGTTGTGTTGTTTACGTGAACAAATATTTTTTGTCGAAAAAACCTATTTTGTGTAACTTTTTCACATATTTAACGCCTATAATTCAGAAACTATTAAATATATTATGATTTCTTTTAATTCATGCAGTAGATATACTCATTAGGCACTGCGGTGCAGTTATACCCAGTATTTATTTTACTAGAAAATATCTCAATCTACGAGGTGACACGCGCCTCGAGACTCATTGACGACTGGGTGGCATCTACAACGAGTTGAATGATTTTCCCGATACGCAAACAAAGGCACATCCGAAAAAAATGCACACACAAACCATGTATATGATTGAATTGTAACAACAGATAGAGAAGAACCATTGAAACTTTGATTCTTTGAGAATTTTTTTCTCTTTGTAATGTACGCAATTATTAGGCAATCCTGTTACTATGATCATTTCGTGTAATTCAATGCCTTTATTTCATTGAAATTGTATTTTATTAATTACTAATGACCCTGACAATATAAAAAATAACTTCGCGTACGCGGAGTTTCTACTTTGGGTCCACCTTCACGATCCGTATAAGGCATGCTCATGAATATTCGGGCCTGTCCGTCAGACTTCGATTAGCTACGCCGAGTTAATAGATGCAAGAAATACGTCATCAACATGTGTGCACATGGATTAGCCACCGCCATGCGAATGAGTCGTGACCGATAAAATTATCAAAATTAAACGTGGACCAGCTGCTGTTTATGTCATAGATTCAGCAAAGAAAAGAAGGAAATTATATGGAATAAACAGAAAGTGAACATAACGACAGTTCATGACAGACGGATTGATTTAAAAGGAAAAACACCACCTCTCCATGAACGAAGCGGCCGATGCCGATGGCGACGCCGATGTCATATTGAATGATTGGCATTGTTTTTGTTGGACTATAAAAACTATGGTGCTATCATGTTCCTTTTCATTAGGTACATCTGGCTATATACATTTTGAAGTGAAGTTTTAATGAAACATTTAGATAACACAATTTTTTACTGAAGCCGAGAAACATTCAATAATGAAACCATTTTATTTGCACCATAAATCCAGCTGCTATTTCCATAAGCAGTAGAAATACAAATCTATAAACAGCATAACATTATTGTCGACAAAATATTAAAATATGTTGCATCAGTGTAAAAACGTGTTTTATTTTGTACTGGGAGTGCAATCATTATTTGTTCTGCCCATCATTTAGAGTAAAAGATATTGAATTTGTTTCTGTCGAACTCCCGTTTCAATAACAAATAAAATGGCCATTGTATGAATGGAAACTGTTTTCAGTCATCATTGGTGTATTTAGCTCAAGCATATCCCTAAAACATTTCGAATGTTGTGGAACATTTATATTTTATGAATTTTCAAAATTATTGTAAAAGCAACTTTGTTGACACCTTTTTATACACTATTCCCAGTATAGTTCACTCAACATAAACTTGTTTCAACAAATTTGGAAGAATATGCTGTAGAACACAATCCAAACAGGATGAGCATAAGAAAGTATACATTTTATTATGTACTCCTACTTTGCAACATAATGACGGGATGATGTGCATTTGGATGCACAAATCGATCGATTGCACAAATCCATTTGAAATGTAGTGATGTACATATTCCCAGCAGAAGCCCCACGGAACTAATGTGGCAGAAAAAAGTCAGACATTTCTTCACTACTGTGTCAATTAACATATTGTCCTATTAATAGCACTGCTGTGCATTTTGATAGACAAAGCTATCAGATGCACACATCCATTTGAAACTCGGAGTGAGGTACAACTTCCCAGTAGATGTCGCACAGAACAGAATGAGCAGAACAAAGTCAGACATCATCTTATGTCAGGTGACTCATTGTCCAATTAATGGCACTGTTAAGTAAAGCTCTTCAATTTCTTCTTTCCATCAACTCAGCTATTTCCAATGTTCCTGCAAATAAATAAAGTTGAATTTAGGTAACTGAGCCTAAATATGAGTTAACTAACTCAACACGTGCAGATTAATTCAGTTTAGATATTGGATTATGGGACTTATCACCAAGTGTACAGCTGGCTAAATGGAAAAGAAATACAAGAGAACCTTGTTATGTTGATTGTTGACTAAAATTCCAATCCATTACTTTGGCCAACTTTTAAATTTGCTTCTACATAATTACCTGTATGCATTGGTCATATACAGTGCACTCCAGATAACCCGAACTCACATAAGTGAATTTTCGCTAAGTTAAGTCAATCTTTTCCTCGGTCCATGGTAAAGGTCCCTATAAGCGGACAATGCAGTATTTTATTAACTAGAAAGGCGAGACCCTTGCCTAGGGCTAGGCTAGTTATTGTAGTAGAGACTCGCCATACTCAGATTCGGTGACAGTCCCAGGCGGCAGCGGCAGCTGACACCGACTGCAGCCGTCCGTTATAATTCTACTTAATCGAAACGTTACTCGGCTGACGGCATTGGGAAGCAGGATAATTAAACAATGCATACGCTTCCTACACTTATAAAAATATCTGTCAATATGCATATTTCAACAAATTGATTATTTATAATGCCATTACTTGAACCAACTCACCTCGGATTCGGAATCTAACATATCAACTGTGTGTGCAACGTCAACGGTATCTGTGTGGTTCACTGAGCGTGCATGAATTTTCATTATACTCGGGCTGCAGAATTAATCATCCACGTGGCAACAAGCTCAAAATGATTCGCGTAAACAGAATTGTTTATCGGCTTTTTGCGCAGATAACACCCAAATTATGCATAAACATGCAATACACAAGTAGCAGAAAAAATACTTATGGGAAATTAATACGTTTTGATACGGTACACCTCGAATGTATATTATTAGAATCCCTTTAAGGCGGGTTTATTGACGTCTGGTGACAGACAGCGATGTTCCTTGGCAGTAAGTTAAACTAACACTAGTAGGATGGGGCACTATATCCCCTCCTTTTGGGGAAATCGACTTATCGGGAAATCCTTTAGATCATATATTATATTTAAGATACATTGGATGCATTTACTAAAATTTTCTATGTTCAATATTACAGAAAAAGGTCATTTTAGCGGAGGTCCTCTATAATCCCCATCGCTGAGCCGTATGTACTAATTAGCCTAAACGAGTTGTTAGTTCACTTATGTCTTATTAAAAATGACAATATTACTGATACACTTAAGAATGGCGAAACTTTGCTACATAACACAGTCTTAACTGCCTTTAACAAGATTTAACAAGATTGCCACCCAGAGAATTAACTCTAGGTGGCAGGTGGACAAGGAAGCCCTTTCTCTTATTGAGAGTCCGACCCTTTTATCTATGTGTATCCCGCCCGTCTGAGGTATGTGTCGATTTTATTTTTAAACATTCACGCTACTAGCACCCACACAATCAGCAGGTAATCTGTTCCATTCATTTACAATCCTTTGTGAAAATGAAAACTTTCTTATATCCAATCTACTCTGCTCCTTTGTTAAAATGTAAGTTCATGTCCTCTAATCCTTCTGTCTTCCTTAACTGAGAAAAAAATATGTCTATCAATATTTTCATAACCCTTCAATATTTTAAACATTTCTATCTGATCTCCTCTCAATCTCCTGGTCTCTAGTGTTGTTAAACCGCATTTTTTAGGCGTATTTCGTAACTAAGATCCCTCAGTTTTTGTATCATTTTAGTTGCTCTCCTCTGCACCCTTTCTAACATATCTATGTCGTTCCTGCGATATGGCCTCCACCCTTGAATACAATATTCTAAATGAGGCCTAACTATTGTTTTGTACAGCGGTATTATTAGCTCTTTTTCCTTATACGTTATGTTTCGCCTAATTAATCCAAGGATTTGATTTCCCTTTGAAGCTGCAATTCCGCACTGCTCTGAAACCTTCATATCAGCACTAATGGTTAACCCTAAGTCCTTTTCTTTTACAGTAGTACTTAGTACAGTACCCCCCATCGTATATTCTACCTCTTCGTTCCCATGTCCTGTGTGGAGGCATTTACATTTCCCAAAATTGAACAGCATTTGCCACTTTTCAGACCATTTGATCAACCTGTCAAGATCATCTTGTAAATGCTGTCTATCTCCATCACTTTTAATCCTTCTAAACACTTTAGTATCATCCGCAAATTTCAACACCTTGCTTGTTATTTCATCATCCAAATCGTTGATATATATTAAGAATAATATAGGTCCTAAAACTGATCCCTGTGGTACCCCACTCAATACCGATTTCCAGTTTGAAACCTCCCCATCAACTACTACACGTTGTCTTCTGTCAATCAGCCATTGTTCTATCCAGTTTATTATACCATTTCCTATGCCATGGGCCTTTAGTTTAAGCAGTAATCTTTGATGTGGTACTTTGTGGAAAGCTTTTTGAAAATCTAAGTAGACGATATCTACTGGTGATTCCTCATCTACCCACTTAGTGATGTCTTCCAAAAAACATAACATATTTGTTAAGCATGACCTCGCTTTAAAAAAACCATGTTGAGATGAGTTTATCAAGTTTTGTTTAACAAGAAAATCCACCATGTGATCTTTAATTAGTCTTTCTAATAATTTACAAATCACTGATGTTAAACTCACTGGTCTATAGTTATCTGACTTGTTTCTCGAACCTTTTTTGAATAACGGTATAATGTTTGCTTCTTTCCATTCTAAAGGAAACACTCCCTCTTCTAATGACCAGTTGAAAACTGTTGCAAGCGGTATGCTAATTTGTTCTACAATTTCCAACAGTAGTTTGGGTGGAATACCATCCACTCCAGGTGATTTATTATCTTTCATAGCCCTAATTTTCTTAGCTACCATTTCTGGGGTTACAATTAACTGTCTTAAATAGTCTGAATCTGCCCCCTTGAACTTAGCCTCTGGTACTGACAGTGAACTAATATCTTCCCTGGTAAACACTGAACTAAAGTACTCATTCAGGTCTTCTGCCAGTAAGAATCCCTCTGATATTATATTTCCACCACTATCTTCTAGAGGACCGACCTTATCCTGAACTTTCTGTTTGCTTCGAACATGCGCATAAAAACTCTTGCTGTCATGTTTTATATTACTAGCTAATTGTTGTTCATAGCTTCTCTTTGAATTTCTAATTTCAGCTGTAGCTTGGTTAAGCTTCTTTATAACTGTTGTAGTCTTCATCATTTCCAGTACATCTATATGACTTCCACATCATTTGTTTATACTTAATTTTTCTAATGGCTTCTTTCGATAAGTGTTTCTTTTTGGACCGTTTTCCTTGTTTTTTGAAGAGTACAAATGTATCGACTATGCACTTAATTTCACTCTTTAATATATTCCAGCATTCTTTTGCTGTCTTTTTTTTCAGTGTGTTGTTCCAGTTTATCTCTGCTAAATATTTCCTCATGTCCTTATACCTTCCTTTGTGGAAATTTCTCCTATACTGCTTTTTACTATTCCTTTCTGATTTTACTTTGATGGTAAAATGTATCTGGTTGTGATCGCTACTCCCCAGTGGCTCACATATCTTGACATTGTCAACTAATTCATTCTGTGAGGACAAAACTATGTCTAACACATTCTCACCCCTGGTTGGTTCTAGCACATGTTGAGAAAAGAAAGTATCTTGAAATAAAACTAAAAACTTGTGGTCCTCACTCCCCATACTCTGTAGAGATTTCCATTGTATATGCCCGTGGTTAAAATCCCCCAAAATAATAGCGTTTTGTATTTTTTCATTCTCTTCTATGCTTATGTTTGGACTTCGATAAATACTTTTATAATGTATAAAAAATCGTGATTGAAATTGCTGATTAATCAGTCCTTTATTTGAGATTCCACAAGAGCGACTGGTCACCACTTTACACTCTAGAGTAAGGGTCACCAAGACCAGACGCAACAGCTATAAATGTACGTAATTTGTAGTGAAATAAATGAATAATTAAGTGCAGCACAATTATTAATAATGTATACAATGACATCGCACTTCTGTATTGTGTAATAAGCTTTCAATAATAATGCACAAGGAGAGAACACGTAGGAATTGTTGTAGGCCTGCAGCACATGTCATGTTTTATCTACGGACGAGTTCAATGTGCAGGCCAACAGATGTTTGGTAACGGTATTGTCATGCGTTTGCGTTAAAGTGATTTAATATACGACCATTATTATAAACACTGCATCTTGTGTCGCAAATTGTCGAATAATTGTAATGTACTTAATGTGAATACTGATATTGAAAATAGCAATATATACATGGTATAACATGCATTTTTAATAATTCAAAATGTCTACAAAGAAATGTACATCGGCGAGAGTTATTCTCACACGATGATTGGTTATATAAACTTGTGCACTAATTGGCAGACATGTTAACTATGGTTTGTGTGTTCCAACTCCTCTCTTGCAGACAACATCACGAACGGCCGTCTTCAAATGTTAACATCTCCAGATCATTCTCTGCCATCACCTACAAACGTAAACGGTATGTTCTTGTACAGTGCATTATCGAAGACCTTTACACTTCACTTCCTGTCCCAGGTAGCCGTGCTCATTCGAACACCATATCGACTTCTCTTGGAAGCCATTAGAAACGTACCCGTGCATTTTAACTGACATTTAGTAAACAAGTTCATACCGTCATCTAAATACAGTAATAACGATGTTACTGTTATGGCTGCACGACAGCGTGATTCACGTGGAGTGTTTTCATGCATCCTACCCATTGTCGCTAGATGGTTGTACTATTCCAGCCCATCGATGTATACATTCTGCCGTTTGGCTGTTCGAAAATAGAGGTTATCAATTTGTGTTTGTTTTCCCTCTTCCAGAATTTCCCGTTGCTTTCTGTCTCCGCCACCCATTTTTACATCTTCTTCTCCTTCTACCGTCCGTTCTCTTCGTTAGCCACTCCTCTTCCGTTCGCGGTTCGTGTCCAGTCCGTTTTAACAAACTCCCCACCAGCTTCCTCTTGACACTCTCTTTCACACAAACCTCCTCCTTCTCCAGCTCCTTATCCCCCTCCTCCTCCTCCTCCTCCTCCTCCTCCTCCAGCTCCTCCCCCTCCAGTTCCTCATCATCCAGCTCCTCATCTTCCTCCGCCAGCTCCTCCTCATACTCCTCCAGATCCTTCTCTTCCTCCTCCAACGCCTCAACTCTTTGTAATCCAATCTCTCCAGCTCTCCCTCAACTCTCACCATCACTGTTCGTTCCGTCTACATTCCTCCACATTCTGTGGTAGAGCGCAGTCGCGCAGCGGTAAGAGCTTCGGACTCTCTACTGAGAGAATCCATGTTCGAATCCTGTGCGGCGGTGTTGAACCTTGGGCAACATCGTTTACTCTACATTGCTGCAGTTCACTCAGCTGTATGAATGAGTACCTGGTTATAGACAGTGGTGGGTATATGTGTACGAATAGTCTTCGTGCATTAATTGCCGCGTGGCTGAATGCTTCCCAGAGAAGTCGAAATGGTGTTCGATTGAACAGGTCTGTCAGGGAGTAAAGTGTAAAACGCTTGGAGCAGTTCTGAGGACTGGATACTGCGCTATATAAGAACTTACCTTTATTTCTGACCCCGCCTCTCCTAACTTCAACCACCCCAGTACTCCAAACAGTAGTTTCCGCTATTATGACAGTTTTGATACATGCAGTTTCAATTATTAATAATGTATACAATGACATCGCTGTGCATGCAAATATTTGAATCGTACAATGTTAATACTTGTTAGATCTTTGTATTGCTATACGATTAGTTTAATAAATAACAAAAGTCATGCTTTGTGATTGTATGTGCAAGTATCTCGACGACGCGCTTGATTAACACATAGGCTCCTACTATAAATGCGATAAATATGAAACCATATTTTAATAAACCTGGCAATGCCTCTGTAAAGAAATATGTTATTATTCTCTGTTCCAATCGTATTTGGTGAATACGACTTCGTAACACCTACTTGACCCAGTTATATAAATGTACCAGTGGTGAAGTCGGGCAGCTCTTGAAAGTCGTGTTTACTATATATCAAATATAAATGAGCCCATTGGAACACAGCATTACACCAAATTCTCTCCAAGTCAAAATGGTGTCCCCGTCTAGCGGGAGTACTGTTTTTACTTTCGATACAGAAACAGGAATTTCTAAATACTTTATAATAATACTATATGTGTGTTCTTCACTACTTGAGTGTTGCTAGCGTTCATGTAGGAACACGGCAAGTAGCTGGCCACGCTGAGTAGGGCGGTCTCACGAACACGGGTTATGAAATATGCAATAGCTTAACGCCCTGAACTTAATCATAGTTAAGTTTCAGTATTTCAGTATTTAGAAAATGTATCTGAACAGGAAGAACTGATGAATATATGGTATGCAGATGACTTAGCAGGGGTGGTCGATAACAAAGAGGAATTTCAGGAAGCAGTGCAAGAATTGAGTGACACGTTTAGGAAGCAGTAACGTGGACAGATAAATAGGAGGTGGATCTGCATGTAGTAGTCGATGAAAAGACCATTAAACAAGTGAACAGTTTTGTATATTTGGGTGGAACAGTGTATAAGGATCTGGGAAGACTAAAGAAATACGAGGTTAGTGCAAGCAAGAGCGGCAGCATGGAGGAGGGTGGAAGGCATTACGTAGGACAGAAAAATGAAATAACAACGAAAGCAAAACATGTTGGATGCCAACGTGGGACCTGCCTGTGTGTACGTATTAGGACCACTGACCCGGTCAGGGAGACGGTGGGAACAGCTACAGTAGACAGCAGAACAATTCTGGATGAGGAGAGTGGTGTGATCCCGAGGTGACAGAAGGAAGATGAAGGATTTAAGAGAAGAGATTGACACGACAAAACACATGGGAGATGGACGCAAACTGAGACGGACAGGACAAGTACAGAGATCCCGAGAGGCACTAAAAGACGGGATGTGGACCACACCCCGTGAGGGACTAAAATACGGGATGTGGACCACACCCCGGAAGGGATCATATGACCAAGGGTGATGGCAACCCCACCCTGTAAAGGATCAAGGGTGATGTGGACCCCACCCTGTAAGGGACCAAGGGTGATGTGGACCCCACCCTGTAAGGGACCCAGGGTGATGTGGACTCCACCATGTAAGAGACCAAAGGGAGGTCCTGAGGACTAGATACCATGCTATATAAGAACTTGTGTTCGTCAAGAGTACTGCAGGTAACGCATTTGATCATATAATTTTATAGGGAGATTTTAGTTTGGAATATGCACACATGTTAGATGACTTTGATAAGTTGCGCTACCTTCACATACGACACTAGCGACCTCTGGCGCAACCTCTGCCAGCGCGAGGTAATCCTGCACAAGCACGAGTTTACCCTCATCTTGTACGATCTTCCTTATACCGTCGGTCTTCTGTCCTACGCCGACACCCATCACGGTAATACCGGCTTGCCTTGCCATCGCCGCCTCGCGCGGGCTCAGGCCTCGGTTCATGTTCGACTGTCCTTCCGTGATGAGCACCAGCACATTCTGTTGAAAACACGTTATATATATACATATATATATATATATATATATATATATATATATATATATATACAGGAAGTGACTGAACGTCTTTCTCGCTCCATTCTCTCCCAATCACCCTCGGTCTCTCTTATCTCTCTTTCTCTCCCCCTCCTCTCCATCCTACTATCCTTTCTCTCACTCTCTCTCCTTTCTGTCTCTCTCTCTCCCTCTGTCTCTCTCTCTCTCTTTCTCTCTCTCTTTCTCTCTCTCTCGTTCTTTCTCTCCTATATCTCTCCTTCCTCTCCTGTCTCTCCCTTCCACGGTCTCTTCTAGCATTTCTCCCTCCCTCTCTCCCTCCCGCTTTCCCTTTCTTTCTCTCTTTCTCTCTCTCTCTCTCTCTCTCTCTCTCTCTCTCTCTCTCTCTCAAACACTCTTTCTCTCTCTTATCTTCTCCCTGAGTTTCCTATATATCTCCTTCCTCTCCCTCCCTCCCTCCCTCCCTCCCTCCCTCCCTCCCTCCCTCCCTCCCTCCCTCCCTCCCTCCCTCCCTCCCTCCCTCCCTCCCTCCCTCCCTCCCTCCCTCCCTCCCTCCCTCCCTCCCTCCCTCCCTCCCTCCCTCCCTCCCTCCCTCCCTCCCTCCCTCCCTCCCTCCCTCCCTCCCTCCCTCCCTCCCTCCCTCCCTCCCTCCCTCCCTCCCTCCCTCCCTCCCTCCCTCCCTCCCTCCCTCCCTCCCTCCCTCCCTCCATCTATCTATCTATCTATCTATATATCTATAGATCTATCTATCTATCTTGATACACATGTATGTGCATGCGTGCATACAGTCGTCATCATGTGAACCGGATACTAGCCTTAACATCTGGCCGGTCTCCGTTTCGACGTCGAAACATGACGTTGCGTGCATAGCGGATGGCCAGCGCCGTGTTCGTCTTGCCCGGCTTGTAGTGAGCAGTCATTATGGCGTATGAGAGTCCTTCCATGTCGGCAACATAATCGTTCAGGTTGAAACATAGGCGTGGCTGTGTAGCGAACATCATCAGTCCGAAGCGGACGAAGTCGCGGCCGATGCCCACTTCCCTGGCAACGGCGTCAACGAACGACAGCGACCGTTTGAAGTTCGACTCGGTGACGCCCTGGGAAGAGTCGAGCACCACGACTATGTCCAGTTGGTTAGTGCACTGACCGGTCGGCTCTGAAAGAAACATGAATACTGCTGTTGGTGTGCTTCTGTTATATATTGACAGCGAGCATGCTGGTTACTACGCCATGTCATTATCACTGTCATTAAAACACCAACTACCATATTTTCTTTACGACTACTACTGCAATTACAACTTTATCTATTTCTCACAAAACCTAGTATAATGTCAGATACAATTAATCGCATGCTGGAGTGGTTCATAAACCCGCCACGTGGAGCAGGTCTGTGTGTGTGTGTGTGTGTGTGTGTGCGTGCGTGTGTGCGTGCGTGTGTGTGGTATGTATGCGTGCGTGTGTGTGGTGTGTGTGTGTATGTGTGTGGTTTGCGTGCGTGCGCGCGTGTTTGTGTGTGTGTGCAGGTGTAAGTGACTGTGGGCGCTCTACCGTGAGGCTGCGGCGGCCTGATTTCGCACATAGTGCCGCGGTAGCCGGGGATACACAGACACTCGTACTTGTAGTCGCCGTCGATGCACATGCCGTCGTTGACACACGGGTTACTTGCACACTGGTTGGCTGTGTCGAGGGAAGGCAGCATCACGATGGCTGCAACATAAGCCTCAGTTCAGACGGACACCCGACAGTGGCACTAGAAACAACTTAGTTCATATAATATTAGATTATATACAAACATTTGTAAACAAGTAAATACCACAACTAACGGATAAGCTTCCAAAAAAGTATCACAGTAAGAAATCATCGACGTAGATACATCGCTGCATTGAATTTCACAGGCTCAAAACATAACAAGAAAAGTTTGTCAAAC
Organism: Escarpia spicata; assembly: GCA_963995525.1. Classification (NCBI taxonomy): domain Eukaryota; kingdom Metazoa; phylum Annelida; class Polychaeta; order Sabellida; family Siboglinidae; genus Escarpia; species Escarpia spicata. The sequence continues at coordinate 34,957,228 of OZ023208.1, read as the reverse complement.
AACTGATGCATGAATATTGTGTGATATATATTATAACGTTTTTCAGCGCATACTCGGTATACTAATTTGGTTTGCAAAATGTCAATGTAATTGTAGAGACAAAACAAAAATAGTTTAAGAATAACCCATTTTATTCTACCATGTGCTATAATTACGTACACATTCACATAAGTGCATCTTTTGTTGAACAATTGCGTGCAACTCAACAAACTTCTAGTGATTCCTAATGTACATTACCAAACATAGATAAGCGAGCAAAAAATGAACAACTCAGAACACATCGAAAACATGAAAGCTAGCTAGCACCCTCACGGCTCGTCCTGTCCCGACGATCTTGGTATCATTTGAAAGATGCACTTTTTGTTATTTTAGCGTAATCTAGATTTCCCGGTAACCGTTCAAAGAACACCGATAAATGGACCTACAATCATGCCGTTTTCGGTGTTCTGTACGGTTCTGAACGATGTTGGCGGCGGGAACTCATTTGCATAGGTTCAGACATGCGCACTTCACCATTTCTTGATTTCATGTTATAAGCGCCACCCACTTTTAAACCGCGGCGAAACTGATGTGCTTTGATGGCAGCGAAACCGATATATCTCTTCGTCGGCGTGACGTCACAATAACGTTCTCCATCCAACGGGTCTAAATTCGTTGCGTTGGTTGGTTAATATATGTGATTGTGACGTCACGCCTACTTCTCGTATGTTATTTTAGCAGCCTTTTGAAAGTGGGTGGAGCTTATACCATGAAATCAGATGGTGGTGCCTCAATCGGTAAATTGGTGAACTGTGTCAACGAAACAACATCGTTCGCACTGTTTAAGACACCGGAACGGGCCCGGTTGTAGGTCCGTTTTTAGTTAATTTTAGGAATGATTATCAGGAACCCATTGATATGTTTGAATTGCAGAACGCTTAAACTTTCAAACGACATCAATATTGTTGGGATCCGACGAACCGTAATGGTACTAGCAATCATTAAAAATGCGTTTTTGGAACGTGTTTGACAGTTGTTCATTTTTCGCTCGCTTTTCTATTTTGATATTACCTATGTTAATCTGCATGCCAGAACACTATGACAACTATCAAACCTAATACTAAGTTGCAGCACCTACACACAAATCTGAGGGGCCTGTATATAAATAGCGTGTCTTATCAATCATTTCATATCTTGTTTATTTGAAAATCACAGCTATTTATCTTTTTCTCGCCAAATCTTCTTTATGTTAACAGACACTGTTCAAATCCTCTGGTTTGGGTACGCAGAGTGATTGAAAATATAATGTTGATAGAAAGTCTATTACAATTCCTAGAAGTGGTAAAAGAACTTAACATCAATCCAACCGTGTGTATAGTTCAACGAGCCGCGTGTATTTAGAAGTTGTCCAGTTTGACGTACATGTCATGTGGTTGATGTTTGTGGAGAGAGACGGGTCGGCAGCTCGCTCTCGAGGCCGTCGATTCCGTATCTTCAGTGTCGGGCGAATTAATCAAACATCACATTTCAACTTCAACATCGTTTCAAATGTGGTAACGAAAAAGGTGTGTTACAGTTGTCACTCTGTAGACTACCGTGCGGGTAGTTAGCAGGATCGTCGCTGTTCAGGGCCATTGATGCACGTTCAATTAACCACTCCATTAGATTCTTGCCGATACAACAAAATATTTCCGGGATCGTGCCAGTGCTGTGCACTGTACAGCAGTACCTACTGATGGCTACTGGTGTCAAACTGCGTATTTATTATGCTACTGTGGTAAATTGTGTGGTACATGTATTGTTGTCGGAACACATACCCACGCCCGTACGTCAGCACGCTTGCACGAACACATGCACGTACGTACTCACACACGCACGCACACAAACACACACACACGCACCACGCACCACACACCACACACCACACACGTGCGCGCGCACACACGCGCGCGCCACTTTGTCGGGGCCGGTGTTGCTAGGCAATGACCATGTTTAACTTAAGAAGTAGGAACCTATGTTGCATTGTTATGATAGCGAGTTGACTGCTAACGTGTTTTTTTCCAGGCGAGTTTATGATATCACAGTTCGGGTTGACCGGACAAGTCAGTTGAGTTAACTTTATTAACGTCATGACATGTGAAATTTGTGAACATTAATATTAAAACGGTTACCATATTGTCCATAAGCTTTTTTGGAGATACATTTATTGGAATAAGCATATAAACTAATAATCTACACGAGAAGAAGCGTCGTACTTTTGCCGTTTCGTATGCTGTCCTTAATAGTATTGCCTTTAAGTGGTGCACAGTATACACTGTCGTTGGTCGCCACGATCACAATACATCTTGTGCAACTAACATTACACCATAAAGGTTTGAATAAACTTGCATTCTATGAAAACACACACGTCGACCAGATTAAAACAGTGAAATTATTTTCACCAGTTGTTCTAAAAGCTTGTAAACACAGATTGTTTTACCTTTTGGTAAATTCAATTATGGCATACATATTCCTACATAAGTTTACTGTGTCTATGTCTTTAATGTGCAGAGTCGTTTCAAAAGCGGAAGAACTGCGTAGTGAGCGAGGGAAATGAGGAACATCGTTCTTTTGTCTCAGTCACGTCGGAGCGGCAGCGCCAGTTAGAATCCCAAACTGCTCACACGAACGGGCGAAATAAACAATATGCGTTATTGGCAGAACATCCCCGGGCAAATGTCGTTTGATAAAGTGGGCCAGCTACTGGTGTGAGAGTAGTGTCATCGTTGTGCGCTAAGGGGCACTTGTTATGGCGATGCAAACCCACTCGTTGATAATGCTCATTTGGCTCCTTCTGCAAACATAAACACATTGCACATTCTTCATATCTTTCGAAATCCGAGAGCAAATAGTTTTCAGCGGAGTGAGTGTGTGGTGCGTGCGTGCATTTGTGTGTGTGTTTGTGTGTGTGCGTGCGCGCGTGTGTTGTGTGTGTGTTTTTTATATTGAACCTCGCTTGACAAAGTGGTATTTTGATTGTGTGACCATTTTTGTTGGTAAACAAAGTTATAGTATTTATGTCTTCTGTTGGTCTATTACTATAAATAATCAGAATACTGCAGGTACAGTCATATGGCCGCCGCTAGTTGGATTATACGATAACAGAAACAGTGTGCAAGTTGTAAATTAGCAATATTTATTGCCTATGATCAAATGTCATGGCATAAATTACATCAGTGCAATTGTACTGATGCAACGAACCGATTATTGTTCAAGACTCGACAAACAATACAATGCATAAATAAACATGACATTCAAACAAACATCAAAGGTGAGGGGTGTTAACCGCCAAAGGCACTGCTACTAGGTGGCCGGGCCACCCCACCATAATGAAGCAATCCGCTTAAAGAGAGACACGTATCTCACCTTTGCATAAGAGACTGGCGACGTCTAGCGCGACCTCCATCAACGCGAGGTGGTCTTGTACTAGTACGAGCTTCCGGTCGTCTCGCACGATCTTCCGTATGTCACTATTACTTTTTAGTCCGACGCCGATCCCCATCACGGTAATGCCCGCCTGTTTGGCAGTAGCGGCCTGACGCGGACCCATGCGCGGCTTCACGTCAGACACACTGCCCGTGATGATGAGCAGAACATTCTGGCGAAAGAAAACATATTGGTGATCCATACATACAGCACGTTCGTGATCAACATATACAACACGTTAGTGATCCAACATAGAAAAGCTGGCCGAGTGATAAATGTATTTCATAAAAAATAGATGACATCTCAATTCACGAGCCTGCTACGTGTGGGAAAGTAGAAGACACTTCGACAACATGTTCCGGACATCCGGATATCGTGAAAAAAATGGAATACTAACTTGCTGATCGGTCTGGATAATAAAACGAAGATAGCTATGAAGCTAATTGGTAGATGTGAGCATGTTCAAAATAGAGCATCACTTCATTCGTGAGAATGGTTCTCATTATGCTAGGCAAAGGCGTCTAGGCACTTTGCCGGTCATTTTCTTGGAGAAATGTTAATTATGGTTAGCTACCTGATATCCACTACACCGCACATGCGCACACGCACGCACGCGTACACGCACACACGTACACACACGCACACACGCACACACGTGATTACCCACCTTGACGTCTGGTCGGTCTCCGTTTCGACGCTTAAACATAACGCTGCGTGCTACACGGATGGCTTGTGCCGTGTTCGTTCTCCCCGGCTTGTAGCGCTGCGCCAGGATGGCGTTCGACAGGCCCTCTTCATTGGCCATGTAGTCGACTAAGTTGAAAGCTACGTGCGACTGTGTAGCGAACGTCATCATGCCGAAGCGGACGAAGTCGCGGCTGACGCCCACTTCCCTTGCAACGGCGTCAACGAACGACAGCGACCGCTTGAAGTTCGATTCGGTAATGCCTTTGGACGAGTCCAGCAGCACGACTATGTCCAGCCGGTTAGTGCACTGACTGCTCGGCTCTGAAAAAAACACGAACACCTTTATTGGCGTGCTCCTGTTACATACTGACAGCGGGTTTGACATGGTTAGTGTGGTGGAAACGTTAGTTAATATGAATAGTTACTTTCAAATGTAAACAGGTCTAAATAAATGTAATATGACATCCATTATATTGAGTACCTAAAGGTAAACTGATAAGGCATTTCACCGGGAGTATTCGGTTTAGGTTTAGACACATGATTATAGGCCTACAACTCATGTCGTGACGTTTTGATTGTGGCTCTTACTATTTCGACTATTAATTGCCATGTTCAAAATTGTCTGCTTATTGACACGTTCTTTTATTCTTCTCGTCTAGTATGATAGAGGTCGAGCAGCGCTACAAGACACGACGGAGACATACATGTGAGCTGTCTCACAGACAGTTCTCATCACTAATAGCGCAGTACCTGGTATTCGCGGCGGTCCGACCTCGCAGTTGACGCCTGAGTGACCGGGGATACACCGACACTCGTACTCAAACTCTCTGTCAACACACACGCCATTGTTGAGACAAGGGTTGCTCTCGCACTGGTTGTCCGTGTCGCGGAGTGGCCGCGGTCTTATCTCGCAGTTGACGCCTCTATGACCTAGAATACAGCGACACTCGTACTTGAACTCTCCATCGATGCACACGCCGTCATGTTGGCAAGGGTTGCTCGCACATTGGTTGTCTGTGTCGCGGATTGGTGGAGGTCTTACCTCGCAATTGACACCTTTGTATCCCGAAATGCACCGACATTCATACTCGAATTTTCCGTCAATACAGACGCCGTCATTTTGGCAAGGGTTGCTTTCACACTGGTTGTCTGGGTCGCGAAGTGGCGGCGGTCTGATCTCGCAGTTCCGACCTTTGTAGCCTGGGATACACCGACACTTGTACTCATACTCGCCGTCGATGCAGTTGCCGTCGTTGAGACACGGGTTGCTTCGGCACTGGTTCACCCTGTCCCGGGGCGCTGCAACAGGCACATTGTCGAGTATCGACATAGCAACTACAGGCGAAGCAAGAGGATAACAAGAACCATCAACAGCGAATACGTTAATTTTCTAATGAAGTTTGACACACCTGAAAAGTTATATATGAACGCTTAAAGCAAATTTAACTACATTTGACCCTGATCGAGCTTGTACTGGATGGGAGTGTGTGCTGGATGGGAGCGTGTATGATAGATATATAGGATAGAGAGATAGAGATATAGTTTATTTTTGGAATCGTATAAATCATACATACAAACATAATCAAACACGTACAACAATCGGTGATATAATATACGATTCCAGGCTGACACCGGAGCCAATTAAGGCTGTAACCAGTTGGTTTAAAATGATAATAATATAAAATAAGTAGGCCTACTTATTAAGTGAACTGGTCCCCGTCAACCCCACAAATAGCTGTATAAACAATGTAATAATAATTTCACGTGCAGCATGTTGATAAAGTTTCTATAGTAGACCAGATATGTCAAATGGAACAACAACAACATTATATAGTAAATGTTTAATTAAATTGTATAGCAAACATTTGGTGATCCCAACAACCGACAACGACTAGAACATAATTACACATATGAACTGGTGTTTCGTAATGAATTAAGGTTCCGCTAGAGCTTCATATCTACTTACAACAATTGCTTTTAGTGATAATACAAAACTTTTTAAAGTTGTTTTTGTTTTGAGTGATAGTTGGAATTGTATTCCAGATCAACTGTCTGAAGAGCTTACAGTAGAAGTGGTGAGAGAACGTATATGTGAAGTTTGTCTAGTTCTGTAGTGGGTATGTTACGGGTAAATGTAAACATATCGGATAAAGCATGTGGTAAGCTCCTGTGAACATAATTACACATACATTTATTTTCCTTCAATTAGAAATATATCTTGCAATTTTATAAAATTTAGGCACACGGGGGGAGTGTTCCCAGTAATTTATTTTAAGTATGGAACGAACAGTTTTTGGTTTCATAACTACTTTTGAGAAATGAGTTTTGTATGTGGATCCCCGTAAAATGGTTCCGTATGTCAAGTAGGGGTAAACTAAAGAACTAAAGTATAATAAATTGTTTTAAGGGTAGAAACAGGAAGATGGCGGTTAACTTAATTAATAAATAATAATAATAATGACAAATTTCTATAGCGCCTAAATCCCCAGGAATCTGATCTCAAGCTCATACAAGAATCACTAGTCAATATATATATAATAATAATATTTATTTTATAAAGCGCAATTTCCAATAAAATGTTAAAGGCGCTGTACAAGAAGCTAATAGCCTAAAACATTAAATTTAACAAAGGTGTGAGCACAATAGATATAAAATACAAATTAGATATAATAATGATAAAAACAGAACAATTTAATTTAATTTAATTCACTAAAAATACATAAATAATAAAAACTATATATATATATCAAGCTGTTATTTAAACATTATAAACAATATCTAAGATACTTTATGTATATATATATAATAAATAATATATATAATATTTATATATATGCAATCATGGGTAGATAAATAAAATACAAGTTTAGGAGTAAATGTCAAAGAAAGTACAATTTCAACAGTATTCCGCTTTGAACTTGTGCGTTTTCAGAGTCCGTTTGAACAGTGTTAGGTTTCCACTACATTTTATGTGAAACGGCAGCGGATACCATAATCGAGGTCCGATCACTTCGAATGCACGATCACCAAAACTAACAAGCTTCGTTCGCGGCACGTGTAGCAGGTATTGTTGGAACGAACGTGTGCGCCCTGCAGAGCATTGTCTCTTCAGTACGTTCTCCGGGTGCAATGGTGCGGTGCCGTTCAGACATCGATACACATGCATAAGAATCTTGAATTCAATTCGATATTTCACATGTAGCCAGTGCAGTTCTTTCAGGATTGGGGTAATGTGATCTCGGCGAGGTGTAAAAGTAATGATTCTTGCTGCCATGTTTTGAATGCGTTGGAGTTTATTCAAATGTTCAAGTGGTAGTCTAGCAAGCAGCGCATTCCCGTAATCCAATCTGGACATGGCGAAGACGTGGACTAATGATTTCGTCGCATCTAAGGTAAGGGAGCGCCTGATACGGCTAATATTGTGTGGTGCATGTAGGCTGTTCGGCACATGGCACAGGCATGGTTCGCCATGCCAAGGGATGAGTCGAATATGACGCCAAGGTTACGAACATTAGATGATGCGCTCAGAGTTGCATCACAAATGATTATGCGGATGTCCTTCATCAGTGGCAACTTGTGCTTGGTGCCGAATACCTTAACATCCGTCTTCTGGTCGTTTAGATTCAGTGAATTTGACCGCAACCATTCCCCTATATGCTCAAGGCAATTACACAGATTGTCTATTGAATTAACTTGGTCATCTCCGATGGGACAAAACGATACGTACATTTGCGTGTCATCTGCATAACAATGATAGTCCACCCTGAATATCTTGATGATGTCGCCGAGCGGTGAGATATATGTCATTAAAGCAACGGCCCAAGCACAGAGCCTTGCGGCACGCCAAACGGCACAGGTATTGGTGAAGATTTGTCACTGCCAATACGCACGAGCTGCTGCCGTCCGGACAGGTACGATCTAAACCACTCGAGCGCAGCGCCTGTCACACCAAAACTACGAGTCAATCTACTCAGCAGAATGACGTGGTCAATGGTGTCGAAGGCTGCGGTCAAGTCAAGCATGACTAGCACAACAACGCAGCCTCGGTCGACTGCAGACAGAATGTCACTATGCACTTTAAGTAGAGCAGTTTCAGTGGAGTGATTTTGTCGATACGCGGATTGAAACTGGTTGTGCAAATTATTCTTTTGCATGTGGTCGCCAAGCTGCTTTGTTATAACGCGCTCAAGCACTTTCGAGACAAATGCCAGATTTGAGACAGGTCGATAGTTTTGTACCACATTTGGATTTAGTCCATTCTTCTGTATTAATGGCGATATGTAACTGATCTTATATTGATCAGGAACGACAGACGATTTCATTGATTGCACAATTATGCGTGACACGATCAGAAGAAGTTCATCAATTGATTCCCTTACTAGCCAAGTCGGTGCTGGGTCAAGGTCGCACGATTTTGGTGGGATATGGCTTGTCTTCTCAGCGAAGAACGTTGCGAATCTCTTCGCCAATTCAGATTGCGAATCATGTGTCGGAAGCTCTGTGTCATTATTTATGTGAAGAAGAGTGTTCGCAGCACCACACAACTATTTCTGGTCATTTTCAATGTCCCGGATTTTTTCGGAATAGAAAGTAGTTTTGGCATGTAGCAGCATATAATTTACCAGCATGCATTGTTCACGAAACATTTGTAGATGAACTTCCAGTTTGGATTTCCGCCATGTTCGTTCTCGCCGCCTTCTCTCTTGTTTGGCGTCGCGCAGATCATCGTTATACCAGACTGTATCTGGTCTCAGTCAGACGCGCTTTTCTAGCAAAGGAACGAGTGTATCAACAAGATTCATAAGAGTAGCGTCGTAGTGGCTAACCAATTTATCAACACTTAGTGACTCGAAATCTTCATGGCGAAACACGGGAATGTCTTGTCCAAAGATATCCGCATTTATTTCGCGTAACTTTCGATATTTGTTTTCGTCAGAGCTGCACGATTTCGAGCAGCACTGATGGTGAAGTTAACAACAGAGTGGTCAGAGAGTCCCATGTCTGTGATAACGACATTGCGAATGAGGTGTCGTCCGTGCAGCGAGTCAGTAGCACATCCAGCGTATGTCCCTTCCTATGGGTGGATCCACGCACGTGCTTCGTCATACCTGTCGACTGGAGAGAACTTGTGAGTCGTCTTGCGTCTGGATCCGTGTTATCATCCAGATGGAAGTTGATATCTCCAATGACAATGAATGGACCCGGTTGTAATAAGTGTTGGTCGATGAAGTGACCCCATTCCTCGAAAAAGGCCGATGTTGTTACCGAATGTAGTTACTGTCGGAAACAAACAATAGTGCTTAATCCCCCCTGTTGTTCCTCAGTGGGTTTTTGGCACGGAACAAATCTTTAGTGACAGCGGTATCGTTTGTTTGGCCCTCATTGCAATGACCCCGATGGCATGCAGTTCTTGACTGGTGAATGCCAGCATGTTTACAGTCTGTTAAGTGTCAACATTGATTTAACAATGGGAATGTGATACAATGTTCCTACCCAAGTTTAGTCATGCAGGAAATTGTCACATTGCACAACATGGTATAAATGCTGTTGAATCGGCAGACCCTTTGTAAAGGACGCGCAACGATGACGTAAACGAGTTTGGTGACCTGCATCGACTTTTGGCAGGCGTGTCTGATATACAGCGTCACGGTTGAAAAGATAGAAGCACTGCAGCTTTAAAACATTAAAATCGCACAAAAGCAAAAGTAAAAATCCATGTAATATAGGTGAACCATCGTACCGTCCAAGAGTTCATGTGTAAAATATAACTAAATTCTCCACGCACATATAAGAATAACTATAGATCATTATGTAAAGACACGAGACGATCTGTATGGCGGCAGCACAGAGCGCACACCCACAATTCAATGCGCGTACAAAGCACTGGTTAGTTTATTTTGCATACATTTATGTGTTCCTGCCAAGCAAGTTTTTCATCAGTATGAAGGCCTAGAAATTTTACATATTTTAAATATTGAATTATTTGATTAGACATTGTTAGGAATAATTTTTCACTAATTTAGTCTTGGAAACAAGTTGATACGTTAAGTTCGTTATACTATTTATTTGTTTTCCAATCTTGTATATAGTAGTGTCATCAGCAAATAATATAGTTTTGTATTTTTTGGGTAAAAAAGGAAGGTCATTTATGTATAAGATAAACAAGAGCGGACAGAGGAAAGGAAAGGATATATTGCTGAAGAGAATCACTATTATTGAATTTAACACATTGTTTCCGGCTTGAGAGATAACTCTTAAACCATTTGAGTGGAGTACCCCTTATTCCATAATATTAATGTTTATGTAATACCATTTGGTGATCAATTGTATCGAAATGCTTTACTAAAATCCATGGAAACATTAAGGACCGAGTCTTTTTTCCAGAGCTTTCATGACATAACTAGTAAACGCGGTTATAGCATTTATTGTTGAATGTTTTTTACAAAAACCATATTGGTTATTGTTCATTTTAAAATATAAAATCGTAAGTCCTTCTACAATTTTCCCCAGTATTTAAGAATTTGAGGGTAACAAAGATATGGGTCTAAAATTTGAAATTAATATTTTCATCTTTAACATTTGACTTATGGACATGTATACTTTTCGCTATTTTCAATAAATGTGTCTTTGGTTTTCCGGTTAATTTTCGATACAGTTATTATTCCACTCATTCCGAATAACATATCTGGATAACAAAAAATGTCTGGTGCGAAATATGCAATGATATAATTCAGGTAAATGTTCCAAGTCTACTATTTATGTCTAACTGATGTAGATACGTCCAATTAATTTGACGGAGAGCAGCTGCTATGTGTCGAATTGACATGTTCGATAAAGGTCTATGTTTGAATATTAACAGCTCAGTTTATTTTATTGAAGGCTTCTTCGTGCCAATTGAACAGACTATAGATAAATGATCATATATATATATATATATATATATATATATATATATACGATCATTTATCTATAGTATATATATATATATATATATATATATATATATATATATACATATACGATCATTTATTTATAGTCTGTTCAATTGGCACGCAGAAGCCTTCAATAAAATAAACTGAGCCGTTAATATATATTTACGATCAATATATATATATATATCACTGTACAGTATGCCAACAAATGGGGTTGTATGATGTACATGTATGTTATCAATGAGGGTAGCAGAAGTATGGGCAATGGCTTAGTAATTGTGGGAATGGTGTTTTGCAGCTAGATATACATGTACCGGTAGATAGTCGGATGAGGGTTTATAGGAGTAAATTTTTAGGTGTAGTCGAAATTTTGATCAGTTCCTATTATGACCTGATTGTTTTAGCTTTGAATCACATGTAATATCGATTAACATCGTGGAATAGATGAAGTGATATGTGTATTAGGAATCCGGTATATTTCGCCTACATTAAAGTTTGATCATTACTACTAGATTCAACAAATATAGACATACATCGCGACCCCACCTTTAGATTTAGCCTTTTTTATATATAAATAAAGCTATAATTAGGCAGTATGGATGGGAGTATTTACTGGATGGGAGTGTGAACGTAACATATTTATGGGCAGGAGTACTGGTCGAGTATCTGAGAATGAAGGTATGTTTAACTTTTTCCGTATAAACATTATATTTATTTGAGAGACAATTACAGTTATTGAAGTTTCTTCCTCCCCTTTCTCACATCGATACCTCTCTTACATTGCCCCCTTTCTCACATAGCCCCCTCTCACACATCGCCCCTTTTCTCATATCACCACTTCTCTCACACCACCCCCTCTCCGACATCACCCCCTTTCTCACACCGCTCCCTCTCTCAAATCGCCCCTTCTTTCACATTACCCCTCCATCACATCACCCCTCTCTCACGTGATCCCTCTCTCACATCACCCTGTCTCTCACATCACCCCCTCTCTCACATCACCCTTTGTCACATATCGCCCCTTCTCTCATATTGTCCCCCCCTCACATCACCCTATCTCTCACATCGCCCCCTCTCTCATATCGCCCCCTCTCACACCCCCCTCACATCACCCCTTCTCTCACATCGCCCCCTATCTCACATCGCCCTTGTCTCACATCGGCACCTCCCTCACATCACCCTGTCTCTCACATCGCCCCTCTCTCACACATCGCTCCCTCTCTATCATCGCCCCCTCTCTCACATCATCCTCTCTCCCACATCAACCCGACTCTCACATCGCCCGTTCTCCCACATCGTCCCCTCTCTTACATCGCCCCTTTCTCATATCGCCCCCTCACTCACATCGCCCCTTCTCTCACATCACCCCTTCTCTCACATCGCCCTATCTCTCACTTCACCCCTCTCTCACATCTCTCCTCTCACATCACCTCCTCCATCACATCACCCTCTATCTCACACTACCCCCTCTCTCGTATCACCCCCTCTCTCACATCGCCCCCTCCCTCACACCACCCTGTCTCTCACATCGCCCCCTCTCTCACATTGCCCCTCTCTCGCATCGCCCACTCACTCACATCGTCCCTTCTCTCATATCGCCCCCTTTCTCACTTCACCCCAATGTCACATCTCCCTCCCTCTCGCATCACCCCTTCTGTCACATCACCCCCTCTCTCATATTAACCCCTCTCTCATATCACTCCAACTCTCACAACACCCCTTCTCTCACATCATCCCCTCTCTCACATCATCCTTTCTCTCACATCGTCCCCTCACTCACACCGCCCCTCTCTCATATCGCCCTCTCTCATATCGTCCTCTCTATCACATCATCCTCTCTCCCACATCAACCCGACTCTGACATCGCCCATTCTCTCACATCTTCCCCTCTCTTACATCGCCCCTTTCTCACATCGCCCCCTCACTCACATCGCCCCTTCTCTCACATCGCCCCTTCTCTCACATCGCCCTATCTCTCACTTCACCCCTCTCTCACATCACCCCTCCATCACATCACCCTCTATCTCACACTACCCCCTCTCTCGTATCACCCCCTCTCTCACATCGCCCCCTCTCTCACATTGCCCCTCTCTCGCATCGCCCCCTCACTCACATCGTCCCTTCTCTCATACCGCCCCCTTTCTCACTTCACCCCTATGTCACATATCCCTCCCTCTCGCATCACCCCCTCCGTCACATCACCCCCTCTCTCATATTAACCCCTCTCTCATATCACTCCCTCTCTCACAACACCCCTTCTCTCACATCATCCCCTCTCTCACATTATCCGTTCTCTCACATCGTCCCCTCACTCACACCGCCCCTCTCTCATATCGCCCTCTCTATCACATCACCCTCTTTCTCACATCGCCCCTTCCTTCACATCGCCCTTCTCTCACACTGCCCCCTCCCTCACATCGCCCCCTCTATCACATCGCCACTTCTCTCACGTCGCCCCATATTTCACATCACCCCCTCTCTCACGTCTCCTCCTCTCTCACATCACCCCTTCTCTCACATCACCCACTTTCTCACATCACCCCTTCCAACACATCACCCACTCTCTAATATCGCCCCCTCTCACTCTTTCTCTTCGTCTGCTTCCTTCTTCAACCTGCCTGCCCGCATATGCCATCTGAGAATGCCCTTCAAATACTACTATGCATACCACTCTAAATACCACTTAAGCACAAACGATTTAAACAACCTGTCGACCTACCCTCGTGGACTTGAAGAAGTCGCCTCATTGAAAGTCTCGTTGTTTGGCAGATTTTTGTTTCAGGGAAACACATTTTGGCATTGTAATAGTCTTGCCATAAACCAGTCAACTGAAATTCGACCAAAGACCGTAGTTCGACAACACTGTGCATTTCGTTCTGCTACCAGTCCGCTCTTCCTCGTGGAAGTGGAAGTAGCCGCTACCAAAGGAATTCATTCCATAATGCATCAACTACTAGTCAGACAAACACCAACGTCTCCAACTAATGTTAGTAATTATTTCGGATTAAACAAACCATACCCGTGTCTACAATTCGATGAAATACTACAATCTTGTAGCATGTTTTAATGGGAATGTTAAGTCTCACGACTCACTATACCTTGGAATCAACCAAACGAACACTGGTAACACAAACAGATGGCAACAACCAAGAACTCCACCACAGAGTATTGCTACAGGTGAAGGCTTCAATCGACGGCGACTCACTGTGACTAATAACCTCCTTGAGTGCCATGATCATAGTCACCGACGTGAGCGAGTCAAAGTCGGGGGTGAGAAAGACCCTGTGAGCGTCCTGAGTGATCCAGTCCAGCTCGTCGCTGTCGTCGATGCCGACGCCGACCCCGAAGAGAAGAAGCCCACGACGGCGTGCTTCCATGGCGGCGGCGAAGGTCGGCTCGGTGCCCACACTCGAGAAACCGTCCGTCACAAGTACTCCCACATTCGGCACGCCGGGCCGGTCGCCGCGCTCACGCTGGAACATCTGCTCTCGTAGCGCCCGCAGTGCCGCCGCAGTGTTGGTCTGACGCCGCGTTGCCGGTGGCGCCACAGACATGATTGCCTCGCTGATGGTGGCGGCAGTTCGCGACTCGGCTAGGTGGAAGGCGACGTATGACGTGTCGCTGTATGTGAGCACACCGACGCGCGTGCATGCATGCCACGTGCCGAGACGACGCGCGACACCGTCGATGAACACGAGGATTTTGTTGAAATCACCGTCTCGAATACTGCGTGACGCGTCCAACATAAAGACGACGTCAGCTTGCATCGGACAACTGTCCACTTGAAACATACAACGGACTACTGCCTTTACATCTTACCGATATACCCCTCATTGCCCTCGTTTATCGTTTAATCACAACGCACCTAGTAAATACCTCGATAATCTCTCATCTAATCCCTATAACTATGTAACTCTACACGTGTCAATTCGATGTGTGCGTAATGGGGGAGGGGGTATATTCAATGCTCCCGTAGACAAGGAATGCTAATTTGTGGCAAACTTTATTAATGCATTTCCAAATGTCTTAGCAATACGAAAATACGATGTTGACATTTTGCTGCTGATCCTTAATGATCTTGAATAAAAGTAAAAAAATAATGTTTCGTCTAAAACCCCCCTACTAGAGAGTGGCAGTGATTGTTTGAAGCATTCGATCTTTATAACACATAGATGCATTATTCCTGGTCATTCTGAGACATCTGGCATCTCTGTGTGGGTGCATGGAGTGATTTCCTGGCCAAAATACTACGCTACCCGTCAAGATCACTAGTGCCGGTTAAATAAACACCCAACAATGTAACAGTAACCATTTATCCGCATTACATTGTTTTGTTGTTACTATGACACCACCGACAGAACATTTGCTTATCTGAAACTATTTGTTCTAAACTTCCATGTAATGTCACAAGTGTATTTTTGTGAAAGGTATAATAAGTTCTAGTACACGAAATTAACACTACATGCTACCCACGGAAAGATAAGAATAGATCAAAATGTCCAGTAGTACTGTCGGTGGATGACACAATAACAAAAACTAATTTAAAATGCTTTGAAATTTTATTTTATTGAGTATATTTAACAAAATAGGTACATGTAAGTAAGTCAATGGGTACATGTGTACTCGCGAATGACTTACAGTACGTGTGGGGTACAGGTTTGCCTGAAAGTCAAATCTTGCACCTACAGAAAGGTACAGAATAGCCTATGTGACCATAAGTAATGCCTGCAGTAGTAATAGTAGAGGCCAGCTTCTGTCTCTAGAGACAATGCTTGTTGTAGCTGCATCAGGTAGGTTGACTTGGATATCTGGCATGACGTCTCGCACGCTTGGCTTCCTGGTTTATCTGGTATGCTTCGATGTCATTTGCTGAACCACCAGCGAGACAGGATCGCCAGATGACTCTGTCCTCAGCAAAAGTCTACAACCGTAGAGGGTCGATGGCGTAGTCTTTTAGATTTCTCTTGACCACATCTTTCAATCTTAGTTTGAATTTGCCTACTACACATTTGTCCTCAATCAACTCCCCATATATATATAAATATATATATATATATATATATATATATATATATATGCCTCTTAATCTTACATCTATACTCTTTGGGAGGCGGTCACTGGGCATCGCTGTACGTGTCCAAGCCATA
This sequence comes from Escarpia spicata, assembly GCA_963995525.1. Taxonomy (NCBI): domain Eukaryota; kingdom Metazoa; phylum Annelida; class Polychaeta; order Sabellida; family Siboglinidae; genus Escarpia; species Escarpia spicata. Next base: position 34,941,018 of record OZ023208.1, on the reverse strand, counting down.
GTAGGCGTCTGTATTTGAGGATGTTGCTTAATGGCGTTGATTTGCAGCGTTGCAGGATCTCGATATTAGTAATTTTATTCTGCCGTTTTATGCCAGTGATTGTTCGCAGGCAACGAAGATGAAAACTGTTGATGTTTCCATTCTTGTTTGCGGTACGTTGTCCAAGTCTCTGAACCATGCAATAAAATGCTGACAATACAGGCATAGCACACTTTCAGCTCGGTGTGCAGTGTTAGGCTCTTGTTGGACCAGACACGATTCGTAGGCCTTTGCCACATTTTTTGTTCAATTCTTCGTCAAGTGTCAAGTTTTTAAACATTATAGAGCCTACGTAGGATACATTCTCCACAGTCTCGATGGGTTCACCATTAACAGTGATGTTGGCTTCTTAATTCCCATGGCTCATGGTGACAGTCTTTTGACGTTGCTTTTGACGCCAAAAGCTGTGCAAGTATTTGAGAAGCTGTTCAAGATTAGTTGTAACTGTTCCTCGGAATGGGAGCAGAAGGCAGCATCATCAGCATAGAGGGCCTCGCATTGTTTTTTTGTTTTGGCCTTCAAGCCTGACGTTGAGTAGATGTTTGCCTATTGCCAGTATAGGTGTCACAATAGCAACATACAAATGTAATTCGTGTATTTACAGGACGAGAGCGACGTTCACGGGGGTGTAGCTATGTATATGCCAGGAAATCAACACGTACACTTATCAATCAAGGAAATCAAAGTGTCGAACCTTGGGCTAGTTCGCTTTACTCTACATTCCTTCAGTTTACTTCATTTACTATGAATGAGTACCTGTCTATAAACAGTGATGGATATTTGTGTACGAATAGTCTTTGCGCATTAATTACAGCTTGGCTGAATGCTTCCCAGAGAAGTCGAGATGGTATTCTATTGAACAGGTCTGCCTGGGTCTAAAGTGTAAAGCGCTTTGAGCCGTCCTGAGGACTGGATACTGCGCTATATAAGAACTTACCTTAGCTTACTTTTAATTTACTTACTAATCAGTGCGAGGTAGCTCAAAATAAGCAGAAGTTACGCCTACTGTTGGCATATATGCACAATACCAATTTCACTTGGTTGTAGCTTTACAATGGTGTCTTAATGTTTATTGTGGGAACCAAATATGACACTCCCGACTTTACCAGGTGGACGATTGTGTTAGCTAGACAATCGATGCTTGCACTGACAGAAAGGTGCACAATGGCTCAATATAACCAGGTATAGTAGAAATAATAATAGCAAATTGCTAATATGATTTGCCTAACACACCGTAGTGTCTTAACAAATATTTTGAAATAAAAAAAACACTCGCGACTTTGCAGGGTTGGGTCCAGTTTTTGCCAGGAAATCAATATCGGCACATAACATTTTGAAAAAAACATAATAAACAGAAGTAATATCTACTGATATCATACTGATTATATTTGATGAAAGCTTTTCACTGGTGCTTTAATATGGTTACAAAAAAGGCACTCGTTACTTTAGAGAGTGGGAGACTGTTTGACAACAACTTCAATGATGGTACTTAAGAAAGGTGCGAAATTACTCAATGTGACCAGGAGTAATATATTGAAAGGTGCCACAATAGCAAAAACTATTTAATTTGGCAAAAAGTTTCCACTGGTATCTTAGTATGTATATTTTAAGGACAAAAACGCGCTCACAACCTTATTGGGTGATAATATGTTTTCCCCAGAAAATCAATATCTGCAACCATAAAGAAGTACAAAACGGATCAAAATGACCACAAACAATGCCAGTGAGTTTCATAATAAAGTAAACAAATTTAGTTTCAACAACAGGGTACAATTTAACATAATACATGTTACTATGTACCTAATTAACACAATAATCATCCGTAACCTTAGAGGGTGTGGTAAAGTTATTGGCCAAGAAGTCAATACCTGCATCCACAGAGAGATGCAATATGGCTCAAAATGTCCACGAGTATTGTCAGTGGGCGGCTTCACAACAGTAAACACTGTACAATACGGTAAAAGGTTCACACGTTTACAATAATATGAATTTATTGTTGGAAAGGTACTTGCGCCTTTACAAGATGTGGGTAAAGTTTGGCCAAAAATAAGAGTAAGTCCGAAACTGGTCAGGTAAAATAGCAAGACCATGTTTTGGTAAGTTAATATATCCCTGAAAGTAATTCAACCAGTTAATTGGTGTCACAATAGCAACAAAACTTTGCAATGCTATTAAAGTGTTACATTGCTACTTTAATGGGTGTTTGTTGATCAAAATAGGCACCCGTGACCTTATAAGGCGGTGTAGTGTTTTGACCAGAAAATCAATCCATACACCGACAGAAAGATGCCACAAATAACGCCTCTATGTGTCAAAATATTGGAATGCTTGACAAAATCACGTTTACTAATTAGTAGGAGGATTTTAGGCGAAATATGCATTTGACCTTTGTTCAAGGTCATCAAAGGTAAATAAAAATGGCAACATCGGCTTCTTATTGCTAAGACATTTGATAATGCATTTATAAAGGTTGCCATAAGTTGACATTCAATGCTTACGGGGAAATGTTGGCCCTCCACTAGAGCGTGCGTGCGTGGTGTGTGTGTATGTGTGTATTTGTGCGCGTCTACGTACGTGCGTGCGTGTGTACGTTGATGAATGGACGGATGAACGGACCAACGAAAGGACGGACGGATAGATAGGTAGGTGGATGGATGAATCGATCGATAAATGAATGAAACAGGTAACTAATTTATGTGAGTTATGTGATATAATATATGTAATATTATTAATATAATACACATTTTGTTGTGTGATGTTGACGATGTTATACATGCACCACTCTAATGATATGTGCGGTTGATGTTATACATGTATTTCTGTAGTAAAACGTGAGGTCGATGCTGTTGTACATGCATTTCTGTAGTGATACGTGAGGTTGATGATGTTGTACATGCATTTCTGTAGTGATACGTGGAGGTGGAAGATGTTATCCTGTATGCTTTCTCTAAAGCTAATATATCCATCCTCGCAAGCCAGGGCTGTTTGCCATGCAAAACTAGCCCTGGCTGATCCCCTGCGCGAAGTGCGGAAGTTAGCCGAGTCAAACTAGTAATTGACTAGTGATGCAGTCACCAGTCGCGACTGATCACCCGTGAGAACAGCGCAAATACCCGCCCCAATTTGAAGACGGATAAACGACGTCTGGGAATCCCAATATATAATGACCAGTTCGCCCATTAGCACGAGCAGCTGAGCGGTATTGTGTATTCGAATAATTGCTTCTGCTTCCTAAACATTGCATGTAACACGAGGGTTGTTTGGAATTAGTTTTACCATGACCACCTGACCTGCCTAGATCTACTGATATAGTGAGCGATTTAATTGGCTGAGCTTAAATTAAGAGTTTCGCAAAGCGATCAACCAGGGGTACTGCTGGCTGGCACTGACGTAATCAGCAGCAGCGGATGGATACATCTGCTTTGCCGAGTATGTAACCGATCTGCGATGACGATAATTGGATAAGGCCATGGCGCCAATCTCCACAAGGGCAATTAGGAAGAACAACTAGGTTTGGCCAGATCAAGAACGACGTCTAGTTGGCGTCATGATGCATCACCGTATGACCAAATCAGGTTGCGACATCTAAGAGAAGCCGTGCAGTTATGGAAGTGTACTCACGTTCTGTCGGCGGCTCGGGCGTCGTCACAATGCGCACTTTGCCCGGCTTGCAGATGTGTTTCATCACCCACGAGTCGATCTTCTGCAAGTCGTCGTAGCTATCGACGGCGTTGAACTTGCCGTCCTTGCCGACCACACCCTTCAGTTCCTTCGAGCTATTCACGCCCACGCCGATTGCCAATATCTGCAGCACACAACGGGCCAGTTTGTCGCCTCACTTTGTCAGTGCATTAAGAATGAAAATCTTTACTCCTGATGCAATCAAACTGGCGTCAACATTGTGTCCATATGTAAGTTTGGGGTAGTCTAATTACCAGATGTAAATCAATAAAACACTACAACAACGTACAGTTAGTTGATCGTTCACCAGAGAGGGTCTGTTATATACAGCACTGCATACGTACATTGATAATTTATTATAACGTTCTGAAACTGAGAACATTTTATAACTGCAATTAAAAATATGCAATTTTTACCAATCTAGAACCACACGGAAACAATAGTTCGGAGATAGACTGTCAGCAGCTAATCCCGTCGCACATCTACTGACAGGATTAGCTGCTGACAGGATTAGCTGCTGACATTAGCAGACGTGGACTGAAAGACGAGAATGGAGTACAGGTGTATAAGAGTATAGGGCTCAACAGTAGGGTGTACATTCCCTCTACAACACATACAGTCTTATATATTTATATTATTTTCCACTTGTTTATTTAAAATACCATACAGCACCTTTATATAACACAATTCTCTTTACAAATTTTCCATAAACTCGCAGCATATTTCACGATGTTCTTAGGACATTATACATGAACCGAAATGATCGGTTTGAATGTAGCTAGCGTGATACAGTACAGACATTTAGCTAACGCAATTAACCGTACCCGAAAACTGAATGCAACGTCAATATTGAAGTCGACTTCACATCTCGCGTCGGCGTTTAGCAAAACATCATTAGCTAACCGCTCTGTAAGCGGTTCTACGTTCGACTCCAATAAAAGAAATAGATGTTAGTCCATTATAGTTGGAAATTGATGTGCGTAGTCAGATATAATATTTAGAACAGCTAACAAAGAAAATACACAGACCTAAAACAAAGCCAAAAGAGTCCAATAAACTAATTTTATTTCACCGCCTGACAGCATCAGTGTAGTTATCAACAAACTACTAGTACGTTTTTTAAAAACTCATGAAGTACTTCAAACTCAACTTTCTATATACGTGTGTTCCTAAGAGGTCGATATGTCACACTGCATAGTTATTTTCAATTAATATAACTATTTATGTACGAAATAATACGGCGTTTGCGCATGCGCCGAATTTCAATTTCTCGCATACGAACGCCGCGACGAACCTGCTATTGACCTCTGATTACACCGCAAAAAGTGTGATGTAGCACACAGTAACTTGGGGAAACTTTGTAACGTCGCGTACGTTTTTACAGTCATGTTGCGCGTAATTAGGGTAGCTAAAGGTGTTTAGTAACTAGGTGTCACCTCTATTCCGACCCGTCGTGCCTTCAGCGCCTCGGGCTGCGTGTTCTGAGGCAGGATGTTGGACACGTCATCCGTGATGATGAGAAGACGGTTGGGCACAGTGGGCCGGTCGCCGCGGTCAGGGTCGAACACCTCCTGTCGGGTCACCGAGAACGCATCTGCCGTGAAGGTGTCGCCGTACGAGTAAAGAATACGACCCAACCGCTCTAGTATGTTCGCCTTCACCCTGCAGTCGACACCATACATGTTGTCACTACACGAACGGCAGATCCATGGATTTAGGTAAACAGATTAATTATGTTGAACCCAATTAAGGTAATTTCGAATCCTCAACAGTTACCTTTTTGCGATTCTGAAAAAATATGGTTGTGCGTGTGTGAACATATGTACGTGCGTGCGTATACATGCGTATGTGCGAGCGTTCATGCTTGTGTATGCGAGCGTACGTATGTGCATGCGTGGGTGGGTGTGTGGCTAAATCTGGGATATGTCTCTAAAGCCGGTTTCTAGGCAATTCTATAGAGGCTTATAGCAAACACATAGCTAGCGAAAACCACACATGTTTACGTGATATTTTATTCCAGTGATTGACTTTCCACCTTATTCTGTCTATTAAATCTGTCGTACACTTGTAGGAGGGTACACCACGTAAGATATGTAACATGATGCAAGCCTTATACTGCAGTCAACAGTGTCAGGATAAGCTATCCCCTTTCCCTGTGGAAGGGGTGAAAGCGAATAACCCGGGGTCACACAAGCCACCCCACTTCCTAGTAGTGCAGACCGGGCAACTGTTTCCGTGAGGACACAGGTTAACGGGCAGACGGCTGCCTGGTGAAGGATGGGCTCTGCCAGATTGAAATTGTCCCAGGTACACCAACAATTATAATAAATAAATCAAAACTCATACCGAATCGGTCGCAGCCGGGTTAACAAAGACCGCGTCCACCGCCGTTCACCAGGGTGGACACAACAAGTCTACTACTGGTAGAACCACAACTCCAAAGACATCAAAGATCCGTGGACGAGAAAACAACACAATAGCTTTATGGAACATAAGACGTTAAGACGACCAGAGAAGAACTGACGTACAAGATGGAATGGTACAATTGGCACCTTCTTAGACTATGCGAACACAGACTGTACTTCAGTGGAGAAGAAAACCAACACAAATTTTGTGTCGGTTTTTTGTACATAAGAAAATTCAAAGCACTGCACTAGGACGGTACCCAGTTTCCAGCAGACTCACCTGTATTCGCCTTAAAGCAAGCAAGCCCATTTAACATCACCGTAGTGATGCTCCAACATAACGTTATGGCGATAAACAAATCGAAGGCTTCTACACAGCCAGCTTCAGACTATTATCAGCAAAATCTCTAAGAAAGATATTCTAAATGTGCAAGGGTATTGGAAAGCCAAAGTGGGCACTTATATACGAGCAGATTGGCAGGATAATTATGGGCTGTCTTCAATGAGAGAGGATTAAGACTTCTTAAATGTGCCCGTCATAACAACCAAGTCTTAGCCAATACATTCGCCCCACACAACGCATCCAGAAGATGGCCCTGGTATGCTCCTAATTAACAATACCATAACCAGATTGATTACATCATGGTTCAAGACAGATTCCGATCAAGCTCAAACGTGGAGTTTTCTTGGACAATGACATGACAATAATGAATTTTCAACTTCTGCTGAAGACGATTAGGAGACAGAAGAACACAAGAATAACGTTTGATCCGGTAAACCCCAAATAACCAAACGTTGTATATTAGTTCAAAGCAATGATAGGCAGGACATTTGGTTCACTTGTCTTAAGCTGAGGAGAAGTAGAAATTTGTTTCACTTGTCTTAAACCTAGGAGAAGTAGAAACTTCCATACAGTTAAAGACTTAATAAAGAAAAGGCAAACAAAAGTCAGCAGCATACAAGACAAAGCTGAGAAAATATTAACAGAAACAAAGACGTCATTAATAGATGAACGGAATACTGATCCGACCTGCATAACCACCAGTCAAACAGATATCCGAGCATTGTAAATTGCCCGCAGGGAAACGAAGATGATGACTTTCCAGTATAGGAGAGGACGTAGGGAATCTAGAGTGAGAAGCAGTAGGAATTGAAAACATCCCATCGGAGTTAATAAAAGCTGGAAGAGAGGCCATGATAGATGCACTCACAATAATAAGCTAAACAGTTTGGAAATGTGGAGAATGGTCCACAACATGGACACAATCATTTATATTCACACTAAAAAGTTCTTATATATGGCAGTATCCAGCCCTTTGGCCTGCTCAGAGCGCTTTACACTTTACTTTTTGGCAGCCATGAAGAAATACAACATCGGCCATAACCTTACTCATGTCATCGAACAACTGTATGCAAATGCCAGCAGCGCAGTTCTTTTTGAACAGTACCGTAGGGGAATGGTTCTACATCTCAGTCAGAGTCCGGCGATTTTGTTTTTTCTCCCCAGTATTCTGCAACATCTTCCTCAAACGCTCATCACAGATGCAATTGAAGGTCACATAGGCGTAGTCAGCATAGGAGGAAGAACAATCACACACCTGCGATTTGTTGATGACATTGATGCCATAGCAAGCGATAAAAAAAGAGGTTAATTTGTGAAACGCCTGGACAACAGGTCTACAGACTCTGGGATGGACATTTATGCACAGAAAACAAAGCCCATGACTAACAACTCAAATTGCATATAAGCACGGATACACGTAAATGGGAAAGAACTAGAAAACGTAACAAACGTCAAACATCTCCTCGGTGCAACGCTATCGGATACAGGATTAAAAACAGAAGTCCTTTCAAGAATTGTACAAACCTCAGCCGCACTTGCAAGACTAAAACCAATATAGAAAAAACAGCAAAGCAACCCAGAAAAAAACAAAATAAGACTGATGCATGCACTTGTTATATCGATCTTTGTGTACGCTTGCGAGACATGCATCATAACAGCAGAACAAAACAAAAAATAAAAAACTTTGGAGATGAGATGCTACCGAAACATCCTGCGCATTCTAAACACAGACCATGTCACCAACGAGAAAGTCAGAAACATAATCAGTCGAAACATCGGACACCACAAAGCCCCCTGTCTACAGTCAGAAGACTCAAACTGACATTGTACGGACATATCACAAATATCTACTGGCCTGGCAAAAACATCTTCCAAGCAGAAAAAGAACTGGGCTGACAACATCAAAGAATGGACCGACCATAACGCTTACAACAGATGGCAGCAAAATACCGACAATGGCGGAAACAGAGTGTGCGATTATCGTCAGAGGTGCCCCAACGATCATACGCGGTTAACGAAGAGAATGCGAGACCATGTAACGTTAAACTGTACTAGAATATAAGTCGCTTCGCTCAGTTCAGAACCACTCCTCAAAGCATTCATGTAATCCATGTCTATCAGCTACAACATCCTAGAAACTTTCGTGCCCTTGTCTAGATACCTGCAACAGTGAAACGAAAGCAATAATGTGAGGGTAGATCCAGGTTAAGAAGAATATTCTAACATCAGCATAACTTATTTTAAGAAAGTGCATCCAAATGAATTGTGTTACAAACATGAACTGGTCGAGGTGGAACTGTACGGCCGCCGTGTCGCTGTACGTGACGAGGGCCACGCGTGCCTTGCCGGACGCCATCTCCATCCTCTCCACGATGCCCTTAACGAACTTCATCACCTTCAGGACGTTGTCTATGCCAACACTGGCCGAAACATCGACCACGAACGCCATGTCAATGTCGACATAACAACCTGCAACGTGAATGCAGCAGTGCCCACATCAGTAAACACATCAGCAAACACGGCAGTGAACACGACAGTGAACACCTTAGCAAACACGGCATTGAACACACCAGCAAACACGTTAGTGAACACGGCAGTGAACACAACAGTGAGCACAGCAGTAGACACGGCAGTGCACACACCAGCAAACGCGGCAGTGAACACGGCAGTGAACACAACAGTGAGCACAGCAGTAGACACGGCAGTGCACACACCAGCAAACGCGGCAGTGACCACTGCAGTGAACATTACAGTGTTCATTGCAGGGAACACTACTGTGAAACAGCAAATTCTACTATGTTTACTAAGTAGATAAATATGTGATGAAACAGTTATGTTGTTAAGGTAACTTCTTTTGCTCCTAAACCAAGCCTAGAGACGCATCAATACAAAAGGGAATCAATAAGCCGTATTAATTAAAGTCGTCAAAAAAATTATGGACCGATACGACAGGTGATGACGATGATAATAATTATTACTTTGATTAGTATAAGTGATATGTTACTGATGGCGTCGTTATCGTCGTCGTCATCGTCGTTATCGTCGTCGTACAGAATAATATGCAGCAAATAACACAATTACGAGTCTCATGTTATACGATCTTATATTAGACACGCACTGCGCTCGCAGCTCTTGCCGAAGTATCCGTCGGCACACTTGCACGTGTACGAGTTGAAGCCGTCGATGCACTTGCCGTCGTTCTTGCACGGGTTGTTGACACACATGTCAGCGTCTGCAACCAAACACAATATCAGTTCTTGATATCTATAAGCATACAGCGGCTATATTATGCTAGTATAACAGTAGTTCAGTAAAACACAATTAGACAGTTGTGAGGTCAGACTCGAAATAGTTTATACATTAATTTACAATAACATATTTAGAACACCTGACAAGAATATATTCTATCAGAATTTCGGCATTTGGATCTTCACGCATTATGCTGCTAAAACAATTAAAAATGTAATTAAACTCAGCAAAGTTAGCGCGTGTTGACATATTTTTGATATTTATTGTTTATTCGAATATTACTTTAATTTGTCACCGGTGTCTTTAAAAGAACCATTTAGAATCAACAGGCTCGGTAATTGAGCTATGTAAGTTAACTTTATTTGCGTTGCGAGGTGACGCTGGGATACGTGTGACCCTACAACCCTCATCCCTCGCAGTACTGTACATACACACCCATCGCAGCACTGTACATACACACCCATCACAGCACTGTACACACACACACCCATCGCAGCACTGTACTTACACACCCATCGCAGCACTGTACACGTACACCTGTCACAGCAATGTACATACACACCCATCGCAGCACTATACATACATACCCATCTCAGCACTGTACACACACACATACCCATCGCAGCACTGTACATACACACCCATCGCAGCACTATACTTACACACTCATCGCAGCACTGTACATACACACCCATCGCAGCACTGTACTTACACACTCATCGCACCACTGTACATATACACCCATCGCAGCCCTGTATACACACACCCATCACAGCACTATACATACATACCCATCGCAGCACTGTATATCCCTCATCCATCGCAGCACTGTACTTACCCACACATCTCAGCAATGTACACCCCAAATCCCTCGCAGCACTCTACACCCCTCGTCACTCGTGGCATTGCACCCTCCCATACATCCCCGCAGTATTTTACACCCTTCATCACATGCGGCACATTACACCCCTCATCCGTTCAGTGTTTACGCTCTGGGCCGCCACACCACATGATGGTGATGTCTGTTACAACCAGTAATGTAATAATCAACCAGCAATGTAATAATCGACCAGTAATGTAATAACGACCCAGTAATATAATAAAAAACGATGAATGAAGATGGTTATGACGACGATGATGGAGATTATGATACTGATGTTAGTACTGATGATGAAGATGGCGATGATGTGGATAATAAGTGATTGTGATGATGCCGACTAGGAAGATGATGACAATTTAGGGATCATCTTAGTGATGATGATGGTGATGAAGATGATGATTCTGCTGATGATGATGAGGATGCTGGTAATGATGATGAAGACGGCGATAATGATGATTATAAAAGATTACAATTATAAGGAGGAGGAAGATGAAGGCGCCATCTCAGTGATGAAGATGAGGATGATTATGAATAAGATGACGACGACGACGATTATAATTACTACGATGATCAGGACGACGACAATGATAACTTAACATTATCCTCATCAACATTGTCATCATCGTGTTACCTTTATAAAGGCTAGCCATGCTAGCCCAATAAGCGGTCATCTCAAACAACTAAGGGGAAATCTAAAAATGCAATGCTAATGAGTGATACATCACCATTCTTAAAAAGCTAAAGGGTAATCTCAAAATAGTAAAATAAGTATCCACGGAAACAATTCATGAGGTAATCTCAAACCACGAATGTCAAACATATCATCGTTTTATGTTATTGTTGTTGTTGCTTTTGTTGTTGCTATCGCCATCACTGTTGTTGTTGTTGCTCCTGCCACTGCTGAAGTTACAACACGTGAAGTTGCGTCATCACAGTGCATCAATGAAGCTGTATAGTGCAACGAGTCCTTATGAGGGGGGCACAAAGATTACGTCTGAATGCAGACAATGTCACTGCAATCGGTCGATTACCGTCATCATCATCGTCGTCGTCGTCGTCAACTTATTCATAATCATAATCACCTTCGTCACTAAGATGGCGCCTTCATCTTACTCCTCCGTATCATCATAAACATTTATAATCCTCATAATCACTGTCTTCATCATTATTACTAACATCATCATTATCATTATCAACAACACCATCATCATAACCATCGTTAAAATCATCATCATTAGCAGAATCAACATCATCATCAAAATTAAGATGACCCCTTTATTGTCTTCGTCTTTCTCGTCGTCGTCATCGTCATCATAATCATTTATCATCCTCATTAACACCGTCTTCATCATCATTACTAACATCATCATCATAATATCCATCATCGTCGTCATAATAATTTATTTTCATCGTTTTTTTATTACATTACTGGTCATTATTCCATTACTGGTTGTTATTACATTACCGGTTGATTATTACATTACTGGTTGATTATTGCATTACTGGTCGATTATTATAGTACTTGTAGTTGTCATACGTCTGACGGGGGTATAACGTTACAACTGATAAAAATAACACGGCGCAGAACAATAACTGCACCAACATATAAAACAGGCACAATTAATACAACGGACACAACGGACATAATAGGCACCAGGGACATCAAGGACACAACGGACATAATAAGCACCAGGGACATCAAGGACGCAACGGACATAATAGCACCAGGGACATCAAGGACACAACGGACATAATAGGCACCAGGGACATCAAGGACAAAACGGGACCATACTGGAGACACAGCAGGGATACAGTGGACACAAACGTTACAAAGGACACAACGGACACAATGTCATGCTCACAATTTTAATTGCACTACTAGACACTTGTCCTACCTTCGCATATTGTAGCCACTAGGCTGTGTGCAACGCTCTTCAAACCATCAAATTTCTTCGTAAAGAAAGTGTTCTCGCGGGCTGGCTTACTAGCCACCTTGGTTACTTCCCGTGTGTCGTTCAGACCGACGCCGATTGCGAACACGTGTATCCCAGTGTCCCAACACTTGTGCGCTTCCGGCACGGTCAACCAATCTTGAATGTTGCTAATACCGTCTGGTGTAAATTGAATAATTATGCAGTTATACCATAATCGTAGTGACGACAACGATAGTAATATACATCAATGACGTACTATTAACGTGAATCTTTAAATTTGGCATGCCTGCTTTTTAAAACTGATTTCCGTCAGTACCTTGTCTGGCGACCATCAGAAACATAGGTATACTGGTTTGAACTGCTGGCTGCAACTAATCAATCAATTTAAGCATTCGTGTTTGGACAATATCCATGATCTGGAAACATTGTTGACTAGCTATGAGTTAATTTGCATACGTTGTTTTCCGTCTGTTCTTCAGCATACCTTTTGAGACGTCATTTCGAAACTATAAAAGTATTACACATAACAACCATTAAACTAGATGCATTCATATTAAATGAATCAACATCAGATTATAAATAGATTATATCGTTTTAGAATGGTTTACGTTGTATATTATAAATAGCTAGGTTAAGATAATGGTTTGTATCATTCTACGTGATGTTAATGTATCGGGAGTAAGTATGTAGACATTCGTGATTCTACATGACTTTATAGTATATATATTATGTATGAAGGCACCTATGATTCTACAGTGCCTTATATCGGGACTGTGTACGTTGCCATGTGACTTCACAGTATGTATTATGTAGATGTTTAAAAGTTACAAATGTGCAAAACGTCAAGCTTTTATCATAAAATGAACAACTTAACTATGCATTACTATAATTATGTATTGCGTCTACGAGATGTTTTAAAACATTAACGGATGTTGAAATGTACTCGACCCATTCCTATTGGCATACCATTAATTATGCACGTCTTACCCGTGACTAGAACAACGAAGTTCCTGACTCCGTCCCTGTCTCCGCGTGACGACCGGAACATACTGCGGGCGAGACGCAGGCCGTCGGCGGTGTTCGTATCGCCGTAGCGATACGGCGTGTTCAGCACGGCCATCTTGATACCCCGTTTCGTTGCGTGGTCGTCGAGGTTGAAGCCGAGGTAGGCGTTGCTGCTGTACGTGGCGAGGCCAATGCGGGTCCTGTTGTGGCCGATGTTCATCTCATCGATAACGGACAACACGAACTGTTGCATCTTGTAGAAGTTGATTCGGCCGACGCTGCCGGACGTGTCCAGCAGAAAGATCAGGTCGGCCTTTGCCGGACAGCCTATAAACCACACAACAACACTGGTACTGATACTGGGAGTGGTATGTGTGTGTGTGCGTTTGTGCGTACGTGTGCGTGTATGCGTGTGTGTACGTATATTTCATTTATACTTACTTTTATCAATGTGTGTTTACTTAACGTTTCTATCATCGAGCAGAAGACAACTGTTTTATTGGACATTAAACTTGTATTGTATTCATATGATGTATTATCGTTAACAAACTGTGTACAAAATAGAAGGTCCCTATGACGTTAACACGACTCACCTCTGCCACATGTCTTGCCAGAGTAGCCCTCGCGACACATGCACGTGAAGCTGTTGACGCCGTCGATGCAGGTAGCGCCGTTGCGACACGGGTTGCTCGCACACTGGTCCTGCTCTGATAACAATAACAGAAAGAGTTGTTTAGTTGACCTGCTTGTAAGAAATACTATAACACAACGTTGTCATTGTCACTGTAATATTACTTTAACATATACATAGATAATTCCTGATATAATCACACAAACATAAATTGGGAAGGATGAAGGATACAACGAGACAATGACCTTCGCACAGGAAAGTTACGATCCTGTCGACGACGCGAGCGAGAGCGCCGGTCTCCTTGGCACTCAGCATGTTCTGTGCCGGACCCCCGGCGGCGATCGTCTGGAGCATATCCTCCGCCTCGTTTGTCAACCCGACACCGACGCCGAACAGGTGTATGCCTCGTTGTTTGGTCTTCTCGGCGAGAGACAGGTCGAACTCTGAGTAGACGAGTCCACCAGTGATGAGGATGGCGTAGTTAGGTGCGGCCGGACGGTCGCCCAGCTCCTGCTTGAACACGTCATTCGGCAGAAGTTGCAGGGCGTCGGCCAACATCTGGTAGCCGCCGTCGTACGTCAGCAGGTTGATGACACTGCGGATGTTGCTCGAGCTCGCCGGCTCATTCAGCTTCCTTACCACACGTACCTACAAGGACACAACGACAGGAGGGCTATGATGAAATGGCTGAAATGACAACATCATGTCACTACAACAACATTATGTCACAAAGACGACGACGACGATAACAACAACAGCGACGACGACGAAAAGAAACTACTTCTACTGCTACTACTACTACTAATAATAATAATACAACTACTACTACTACTATTACTATTACTACTACTACTACTACTGCTACTACCACTACTAATACTACTACTATTACTACTACTACTACAGCTAATACTACTACTACTATTACTGCTGCTGCTGTTGCTGCTGCTACTACTACTACTACTAATACTAATACTACTACTACTACTACTACTGCTGCTGCTGCTGCTACTACTAATAATACTATTATTACTACTACTACTACTACTACTACTACTATTACTACTACATCTACTGCTACTACTACTACTACTACTACTACTACTACTGCTGCTGCTGCTGCTGCTACTATTACTGTTACTGTTGCTGCTGCTGCTGCTGCTGCTACTACTACTACTATTACTGCTACTTCTACTGCTACTACTACTACTATTACTATTACTACTACTACTACTACTACTATTACTACTACTACTACTACTACTACTACTACTACTACTATTACTACTACTATTACTACTACTACTACTACTACTATTATTACTACTACTACTACTACTATTACTACTACTACTACTACTACCGTGTTGCACGTTTACACTGGCTACCCGTTCATTTGAGACCGATCTACAAAGTGCTGGTGTTTACGTATTGTGCCTTGAATGGTCTTGCGCCGGACTACATAAGTGAGTTAATTGGCTACCGTCCCATCAACAGAACTCTACGATCTACCTCACAGCCTCGCCTTTTGTTCGTACCGGCCTCACAAACTGTTACTCATGGTGATCACCGTTTCGCGGTTTGCTCGGCGGTTCTGTGGAACAATTTGCCTCCTACGCTCAGGACAGCAACGTCATTACAAGTATTTAAAATACTTTTGAAGACTCACCTATTTAAACAAGCGTTTTTATAATTCATCGACTAGGACATTTTATGTGCTTTCTATTGATAAATGTATTTTTTGTTTTATTAGTTTCTTAACATATTTATGATTATTCTTATTGTATAAATTAATGTATTTCTAGTAGTTTTTATAAATGTCTTAATTTATGTAAACGCTTTTTTAATGATCTCTCTTTTTTTGTAACTATATTTAAGTTAATGTTATATTTTTTACATATTTATTTCTTAATTAGCATTTCTTTTTATGTAATATACTATTATATACGTGTGCATGTATGTAAAGCGCCCGAGGGCAATTTTAATTGATTGGGCGCTATATAAGTACTTTTATTTATTTATTTATTATTTATTTACTACTACTACTACTACTACTACTACTACTACTACTACTACTACTACTACTACTACTACTACTACTTTATCAAACAAATGTTCATTGCCTGTTAGTAAATATAATACATAACGAGTGTCAGCCTGTCATTCGTACCTTGTCGCTGAATGTGACAACGGCCACGCGACTGTGGTCTCCGTACAGCGCCAGTTTATCAATGATCTTCCCGATGAAGTTCTTCACCTTTCTGAAGTCGTCGCGCCCAATGTAGGATGACGTGTCTACCAGAAACACGACATCAGACTCGGACCGGCACACTGGCGGAAATAAATACGTTAAAATTTTAAATGCCATGGACTTACAACGTGGTGTTAACACGTACCTTTGCTACCATTATATAATTATTACCAGAATGTATTTTGTGTATGAATAAGCATAACTAAATGTAATAACAATTAAAATAATGCAGCACACTTGACAACTTACGGTTTTGACATTGCGAGCCCGCGAATCCTGGTTTACATTGGCATATATAGCCACTGATCCTGTCGACGCACTGGCCTCCGTTCTTACAAGGGTTCGGTCGGCATTGGTTAACATCTGGGAACACATCAATATGGTTTTTCTATTATATGTGTGTTTGTGTGTGTGTTTGTGTGTTTGTGTGTTTGTGTGTTTGTGTGTTTGTGTGTTTGTGTGTTTGTGTGTGTGTGTTTGTGTGTGTGTGTGTGTTTGTGTTTGTGTGTATGTGTGTGTGTGCTTTCTCCTGCGCGCAGTTGGACCAGAATCGCTCACACTGGAATATAACAACTCACACTGGAATAGACCCACTCACAATGGAACAGAATCACTCACAATGGAACAGAACAGCTCACAGTGGAACAGAACCACTCACACTGGAACATAACCACTCACACTGGAAGGGAACCACCCACACTGGAAGAGAACCACTCACACTGGAACGGAACCACTCACACTGGAACGGAACCACTCACACTGGAACGGAACCACTCACACTGGAACAGAACCACTCACACTGGAACAAAACCACTCACACTGGAACAGAACCACTCACATTGGAACAGAACCACTCACACTGAAACAGAACCACTCACATTGGAACATAATCACTTACACTGGAACATAACCACTCACACTGGAACATAATCACTCACACTGGAACAGAACCACTCACCTTGGTACAGAATCACTGACACTGGAACAGAACCATTCACACTGGAACAGAATCACTCACACTGGAACAGCACCACTCACATTGGTTTACATTTGAACAAAACTATGCTCCTTAGAGCAGGACTAATGGGCAAGACACGGCCACTTAGATATGCTGTAATTGCCTGCTCATCTTTGTCCATCTCTTGGTAAACGTGGATTACAAAACAGTTCATTTAGCTGCATACATGAGTAGCCAGATGTAGACCGTGGTGGTCACATGTGGACAAACATACCTCAATCGATACCCGCATCATGGACGAATACTTCTCGAAGTGTAATTTTTGTTGCAACAAACATATATGCCACAGGTAATGATGATGCGTATGGATTTATGTGCGGACATTGGTACTTATGACCGCGATGTGCAGAACTATACCAAAACAATCGTTCTAGAACCAGACATATCGCCTGCGTGCAGGACGACATATATTGAGTACGACTACCTACCTTCCAGCAGATATTTGACTACTTTGGGGACGATTCCCGTTACTCGGGGGAAGCTGTCTGCGACAAACACCCCGTTCTCGTCACTGGACAGGGCGGCCAACTCGGCCGTCTCCGACATGCCGACGCCGACCGGAAGTATGTACGTGCCGGTTGAGTGAGTTTTTTGGAGCTGACGCGCCGTCTCATGGGCGTTCGAGTTGCTCAGGCCGTCGGTCAGCAGCACGATGATGTTCCTCGCTTTAGGTCGGTCGCCACGGTCGACACTGCAACCAGTAAGCGCTCAATGGTTGTGCGAAGAAATTAGCTTGCATTATATTAAATTAGTTATAATATAGATATCGTGTCAAGAATGCCCGTCCATTCGTGCAGCTTGTGCTTTCGAGTTTGTGACAACGGATATATGCTTTCCTTTGCTGAACCATAATGCACTGCTAGATGACTGGGATTTAGTGTTCATGCGTGTCCTCTATTCACGTCAACATAGACTGATCTGAGCCAGTCGTTCCCAAACGGTGGGCCACAATGCTGTTCCGGGAAACCTCGGCAAACATAAACATATTTTAAGCGGCTCATTATGTGTAAAAAAACAGTGGTGTCAACCTCAGTTCGAAGATAGTAATGGAGGGAGGTTCAGCATAGAAATTTTCAAAGCTCTGAGCTGAGAAATGTAATGAGAACTAAACATTTGCACAATACCAATGATTTGTTTGGCTGTGTTACCCTAATCGACTACTTACGTGAACATTTCCCGGGCGACACGGATGGCCTCCGCGGCGTTCGTGTAGCCATAGGTGTAGCCGACTTTGTCGACAGCAGACAATAGTTCAGGCGTCGTTCTATGGTCGTCCAGGTCGAACTGTACCATGGCGCTCGATCCGTACTACAGTGGAGATCGAGTGAGACATGTAATTGTCATCGAGTTGTGATCAGTAGTGCTAACGATGCTACTGATAAACAATGTGGGCAGAGAGTTTTTAATGTTGGCATTATTAGTCGAATGTGTTAATTTAGTAATGTTTAGTTAGTAATTTTATAAAGCATCACGATCCAACGTGATGATGGGCTATTTTATTTACTCGATTCAACTATGCCAGAAAATTGCACCGTCAGTGTTTCCTACTCGCACTGTTCTACTGTGTGAAGTAAGAATTATTGTAAAATTAAGGTTTATCATTAAAACGCACAAACTATTACTGAGATAGAAGTAACGTTTATGGTGTTGTGGGAACGGTGACTATAAAGGTGATTGTTGATCGGGTATGGTGAAGTTGGGATTACGTGTACGTTACGGTAGCTCTAACGATAGCGACCAAATTTTGGTATTGGTGTGGAATCTCCCATCCCACAGTGATTTGTTTTGTATTGTGTTGATATTATGTAAATTGTTATTATAAAATGTGTATCTTAGTATTCGTACGTTTATATATCTGTATCATTTATGTTTTTGCTGTTGGAATAAATAAAATGCAATCAATCAATCAATCAATCAATCAATCAACACACCTTGAGCAGACCAAAACGGTAGTTGCATGACGTCACGTCAATGTTGGACATGACATCCTTCGCGAACTGTTTCAGCCGTTCAAAGTTCTGCTCGCCAACACTTCCAGACGAATCGAGGGCGAAGACAACGTCCGCTGGCTCCTTGCAACCTGTGGGCAATCACGACCACCGCAACCAGGCAATGCTATGGCAGTCTGTCTACTGTTTCCGATTCACATAAATTCCACAAAGAACCTCTTACACGATCGATGGGTACGATATGGTAAGTGACATTGTTTCAGTAGGAAACATTTGTAAATGTACTCTGTCGTTAAAAAAAAACTAGCGCGAAAAAGATATATTAATTCCGTTTCCTTTATAATCCTCAAATAAAAAACGAGAATAGAATACACAAGGCCCGTATTTGTGTTTTCTTGTTATTAATATAACACAATATAAACCCCACACAAGTACAACAATTCTTACCTCCCGATTGGTATTTGACAACATATTCATAACATAGTACACAAAACAATATTGAACACTATTGCCCGTATTACAATACGCTCCCGAGTGCCAAGTAGACAAGGATGCCATTGTGGTTTCGGGAATCCAATGTTGTTTTATTTATTTGTAGCTCAACCTTATCAGATATGTGTCACACATATTGACGTACTTTTTCGACAGGTTTTGCCGGTAAAGCCTGGGGCACACTTGCAGTAGTACTGGTCAAATGCAGTCGTGCAGACGCCACTGTGTTTGCACGGTTGCATTTTGCATGCATCAGATTCTGTAACAATGATTGTTATATAAGTCGACGATGACAAATTACAGAAAGCGATTAAATGTATAAGTACTTGTGGATATGTTTATTATTATTATTTTTCGAAATATGTAACCAAATCAATTATATTTACGTTGGCCAAATCAAAACGAAAACATTACAATTATTTTATCGATGCCCTGGTCTCTGGGAATATGAATTTTGATTTATCAGAAAACTTGTTGTTATCAGTCCGGATGTTTGGCCGAATCTCTAGGCTTTCGGCAGACAACACAAACTTTGCAAATACTACTGGACAAACTGCTTGGAATGTATCTTACTAAAAAGAACACCACGATATCAATATAATTCTTACAAACGAAAGCAAAATGTATCACGCACCAATACTCCAAACCAGCTTTCTGAGCGCTTTTGTTACGAAAGCCAAATATTTTGTGACAACCAACAAAACTGGGCGATAACTATGCCATGATGTGGTAGCACTAGTCAGAGTTCGCTTTAAGCATGACTATTCAACAACAACGGGAGCCAATCACCTTTGCAGATACGGCGGGCAAGTTTCTGAGACACGTCGTTGAGTTCATCGAAGGCATTTACGTAATAGGCGAACATAGAGGCCGGCTGCGTGACGACTTCCTGCAGGAGATGACAATGGCGATATCCCGTAGACACAAACTAGACATGGCACTAACTCTAACTGCTTCGTGAAACAAGAAGATACTATCTAGTTATTTAAATAAAACCTTCAGCTGCAAAAAATCCCTTGTGTTTATGGAATATATTGTTCATGGTTCCAAGATTCCATTACACAGCAAGAAATAAACTTTGGAGCAAATATTGAAACATGCGCTGTTTCGACCCGTCTACGGCGGATCTTGTTCACGCACTGATGTCATGTCATGAATATGGCAACGTTTGGAAGACACCGGTCGTTTTTATGACATCGGTAAGTATGTAGGTATATTCCAAACTCGGTAGCGATGCATGGTTATGATAAATAGGTTGCCTTGCTTTGTTATGACAACTTACTCATGACTGCAAGAATGTTTACAAATGATAAATAGGTTGCCTTGCTTTGTTATGACAACTTACTCATGACTGCAAGAATGTTTACAAATGCCAACACCTACCAACCAATAACAATACTTATTACAAACCTGCAGTTCCGTCACCTCGCTGAGACTGACGCCGACCCCAACTATGATGGCGTTCTGGTCACGGACCTGCCGAGCCTCAGGCAATGTGAGAGGTTGATCGACGTTCGACATTCCGTCTGTCACCAGGACGACAATATTCTGGATGTCAATGCGGAAGAAAACTTAAATTTAATTCGTCACATCACCAAATCTACCCTAATTGTAGTGCGGAGTACTTCAGAGCCGTGCCCGGTCGGTGTGGGTAATATTTAGATTTGGCTGATGCCGCGTGAGACTCTGTGCGCAGTGCTGGTGACTGCGCACTCTAATGGCAAACTGCATCCACATATGCTTGATTAGTTTGCTACTGTAATTTAAAGGGAAATAAAAGGCATTTTGGTCGAAAAATACACTTGAGAGAGCATATACAATTACAGTAACTATTTGGAACTAAAACGGACACTATGACACTAGTGATTCTCTCAGAATGTCTTCTGAAAACGGCCTATACCATTGAAATGGAATTGTTCCCGACGGTTGACACACTATTGTGGCATTTCCCCGATGATTGTCCAATGAGCGCCGATCTTTTATTTGGCGTTGGCCAGCTATGACGCATCGATATCTTATTTTGTTCAGTAGACTATGTATAAGTGTACGCCAGCACATATTAGTGGTTCCTCGTATTCAGAAGCGGAGGTACACTTGTATGCTGTGAGCACATACGTTAGTCAGCAGAAATCCTAGCATTATTTCGATCATACAGTCTGATAACGTAAAGTGAATACGTGAATCCTCCAGTCAACAAACCAGCAATACAGTCAGCCAGCCTGCCTGCCTGCCTGCCAGCCTGCCAGTCTTCCAGCCTTACAGCTTCCCAGTCAACCAGCCTGCCAGCCAGCCAGCCAGCCAGCCAGCCAGCCAGCCAGTCAACTAGCCTGCCTGCCAGCCACTCACTCACCCACCCACCCAACCAGCCAGCCAGCCAGCCAGCCAGCCAGCCAGCCAGCCAGCCAGCCAGCCAGCCAGCCAGCCAGCCAGCCAGCCAACCCGCCAGTCAACCAGCCTGCCTGCCAGCCAGCCAGCCAGCCAGCCAGCCAGCCGTCCAGCCGCCCAGCCGCCCAGCCGCCCAGCCGCCCAGCCGCCCAGCCGCCCAACCGCCAGCAGCCAGCCTGCCAACTGCTGTATTACGAACACATGTCAATACAACGTTTAAGGCATGTACTGAAACTGTCTCACTGACATTCATCCCATTATTTTGTATGCTCTTACTTTTGTAGAAAAAGTCATAATGCTGTGCGTATTATGGGCTGCACTTATACTGCATATTGGAGATTGGGAGTATGATTTTGCGGGTTTGGGTGGTATTCGTATTAAATGGCCACTTATTATGCCAACCTCTGGTTAGCGCACGATTTGCAACGGAATCGTCCCATAAAATGACCACGTTCAACAAACCCTTATCATACCTGCACCTCATCGCGGTCACCCTGACTCTCGGTGAATATGTTGCTGACCATGCGGAGGGCTTCAGCTGTGTTGGTCGACCCGTACGTATACGGGGCGTGGCGGATTGCCTCTCGCAGCGGCTTCATCTTGTTATATTTGTTAAGGTGAAACTCGATCTGTGCGTTATCGCTAAAGGTGATCAAAGCGACCCGGTATCGGCCCGATTCAACATCAAAGTAGGACGTGAGGTTCTGAATGAAGTTCAAGATATGGCGGAAGTTGGGATCACTGATACTGCCGGAAGAATCGGCGAGGAATACGATGTCCGCGTTACCCCGGCAGTCTACAAAGACAACCAGTTCACTTTAGGCGATTAGGTGAAATAATAATAATACATAATAATAATAATAATAAACAATACATAATAATAGTAATACATAATTTCTTTAGTGCCAATATTCTCGGAATAGCCAAGCTCAGTGGCGCAACAAAACCAACTTATCATAAACGGAATTCCTAAGAAGCTAAGGAAGAGCTTCTACACTTTTAAGCTAAGGAAAGCATCTACGACCGATGTTTGTAAACGTTTGCCCACAACACCTAATTAAATCTGTTTTAACCTGTCCAAAATAGTAAAGTATTGTAACTTAATTAATTCTTTTGAACTAGTTTTTTATGTTACGTTCGAAGACGGTATGTGTGGTATTGAGCTAATTAGCGCGCTATACTTAGTGTGACTGAAACACGCAGCTACAACTGTCAATATCCGGGAACGGGCTTGTGAAAGTGAGCAGAGAAATAGTGATGTTTACGACGCACCCTAAGCAGAAAATGACCGTGGTGTGTGACTTACCGAACACGGTTGTAGGTTCGGGGGCAGGGGTGATGGGGGGCCTCGTGGGGCGCGTACGAGGGGCCCAAGTCGGTGCTGGTGTGGTCGTCGTCGTCGTCGTCGTCGTAGTAGTAGTAGTAGTTGTTGTTGTCGTTGGCGGTGGTGGTGGCTGATAAGCAGTTGCAGCTGCAGTAACAAAACAACAACAGTAATAGTAAATAGCAAGGTACATTGAAGATGAACAAATATATCTTCATATCAATCACCCAGTTTGAGATGGATGTTAAAGAAGATGTTTATTCTTTTAAATTAAACATTAACTGCCTAACATATCATATTTATATGATCAAAAATAAACGTTTAGATGTAGGCCTACGTGGCTATTGTACAATTATTTTTGTAAATGACTGTATAAGACTACTGGAGAAGAAACAATAATTGTATTTACAGCCCATTTTGTTTGCTTGTGTAAATAGGACACTGTGCCAGTATACCACTTATGTATTTTGGAATTTTTACCAATACACCTAAAAACAGTGTTGTTCTACTACACCGTGGAACCGACATCTAAAGTGTTGGTTAATAGATACAAAGTATTACTTGGTTGTTTAATCAAAAGAAAAATGGGCCTATCAAGAAAATTACATTGCAAAAGGAGACGCAACAACAAAATATCGTCACAGATGGCCGTGTAGAGTCGACGTCTGTCAACCTACCGTCACAAATGGCCGTTAGAGTCGGCGTCTGTCAACCTATCGTTACAGATGACCGTGTAGAGTCGGTGTCTGTCGACCTACCGCCACAGATGGCTTGTAGAGTCGGCGTCTCTCAACCTACCGCCACAGATAGCTGTGTAGAGTCGAGGTCTGTCAACCTACCGTCACAGATGGCCGTGAAGAGCTGGCGTCGGATCGAAGGGAGTTGGTCGAAGTCGTCAACGGATATCTTGAACCTGTTGAGCGGGCGAGATGCCAGCTTGTTCAACCGCCACGCCTTGCCCTTGAAATTGACTCCAACGGCAAACACATCGATGCCATCTGCCTTGGCCGCCTGCGACTGCTGGAACGCCTTGCGCACATTAACGTTGGCCAGTCCATCAGTCATCACGACAACGATGTTGGGCACACCGGCACGGTCGCCATTGTATTGTTGGAACATGTCAGTGCGAAGTTTGCTGCAAATACAGTTGATGGCAGGCAACGTACGCTTGGATAGTTTGCGAATTCCCCGTACTTGGGTGAAAGATCACGTACCATGTAAGACCGTAGAAACAATCTACCAAACACTTTATAAAGTGTTTCTGACTAGTGTTGTCAATGTAAAAGTGATTTCATAAAATTCCATAGATTTTAGATAGCACATCTATAATTATTGTCATGTGCAATATTGGAAAAGCGTACGATCAAAACGTTCCATGATTGGAATAAACTGGTAGTGGATAATATAAGAGGGGAACAGGATTGTATACCATGTGAATAGTGTTATCAAGACGTCAACCGAAGTAAATACTAGGAGTGTGTAAGTGACCAGTGCGATCAAGACGTCTACTGATGTAACAATGTAATAAGTGTGTTCAAGTTAGCTGTGAAGTACGTATTAGGATGCGGATCCCAATTCGGGTAGCGCAATGTGAACACTCTTGCATAAATCCGCATAAAGCTACCCGAATTCTGATGCGGGAAAATCGGTAAATTAGAATTCGGCTAAACGAATTAGGATGCGGATCAAGCCAATGTGAACACTTTGATTCGGCGATGGCGGCGCTGCTACATGGCAGAGGGCAGAACCATTGATATATAGAGTTTGGCCATTGAGGTTCCGATTTCTGATTGGTCGATGACTGTGGACGCCATTTTCGGTCCAACGCGTCCTCAAGGGAGAACAGGATGCAATGCCGTGTTGTTCTGCAAATTCTCCATTATGATATGTTATGAAATCATAAGTTTAAGTAGTAATCCAATGTGTATTTTTGCACCACTAAAACATTTGCCATTCATGTTAGACACACACATGCACACGCGCGCACGCGTGCACACACACATACACAAAACCTCAATTTCTTCTGAGCTACCAAATAATTTCCATTATTCTTAGAGATATGACCCTGAAATATAGCCCAACAACAAAGACTACAGCATTTTGTTCCTACTGTGCATAGTCAAAAGCCATTTCTCAAACATTACTTGGAATACAGACTAGCGATTCATTCATATGAATGGTGGGATATATTAATTTGTTAACAATTCTTTGATGTGATGTAGAATCAAGTCTATTCAGATCATGTTTCAATAAGTACCTCGTTCAGAGATAATTAACAATCACTACTGGTATTGCATAACATTTTATTATATTCTAGGTGACACAAGTAGCACTACTAGTGACAGTCCAAAACCTACTAGCAGCAAGACTTGCCCTGATGACATATCGCCACCATCTGAAAGAAGCCATGAGCTGAAAGAAGCACAAAGGAAACTGCCCGCCATGGAGATAAGGGTGACATTGTTGCAAAAACAAATGAAGCGTGTGAAACGCGAGAAAAGGGAACCGATTAAGAATCACGCAAAGTCCATGGTTTCCTTACGCAAATTATTTACTGATGACCAGCTACGTGCACTAGGTAGAAAGAGCATGCGAGGTAGCAAATGGAGTGCTAATACTATAAAGAAAGCCTTGCAGTTGCGTTTTGCATGTGGGTCAACTGGATATGAACAGTTGTTAGAGCAACAGTTTCCCCTGCCGTCATTGCGCACGCTACGGAGAAAAATGCAGGGTGTTGTGTTTGAACCCGGTGTTCTAGATGAAGTGTTTAGTTTATTACAGTTGAAAGTACAACAATGGAAATCGCAAGACCTTAGATGAAATGGCAATTACCTCCAGTGTCGACTTTGACCAAAGTAGTGGTAAATTACTAGGTGACATTACCCTGCCAGGCCATACCGGCAATGCTACTCATGGTCTCGTTTTTATGCTAGGTGGTGTAACAACTCGGTGGAAACAAATTGTTGGCTATCATTATACTGGGAACTCTATCAATGGGACTGCTCTTAAAGATATGGCCATAGATATAATCAAGCATGCAGCAGCTATAGGACATGTAGTTGCTGTGACTAGTGACATGGGTTCTGCAAACAGAAGCATGTGGAAGAGTTTTGGTGTTATATGCAGTAAACATAGTCGCACAGTTAATAAGGTACAACATCCGTGTGATCCATCCAGGGAGTTTTTCTTTATTGCTGATGTCCCGCATGTCATCAAAAACTTGAAAGCAGCCCTTGTCAGTGGTCAGACTATCACTCTTCCTGACTATGCTGTTGAAAGCAACAACTTGTACAGCTCAGAGGTGACCATTGCTCCAGTTAAGGCTTTAGCACAAAGTCAGGAAGATCAGCAGCTGAAGATTGCCCCAAAACTAACAAGTGCTGCTCTCAACCCTTCCCACTTTGATAAAATGAAAGTGTCGCACGCCCTTAATATATTTAGTAAATCAGTGTCAGCAGGAATGCATTTTCTAGTAGAATCGAACCATGCAGGTACAAAGTCAGCTGACCTTGTAACTGCCTGGTTCATCGAACTGGTCAATACATGGATATATGCAAAATGAATCCCTCGGAGCATGCCAGTGCTATATCATTTCTCAAATCTGTCATCCAAGATTTTACTGGAATACAAATTGGTAATAAGTGGAAACCTGTTCAAACAGGTGTTATTCTATCAACACAGTCTATCATAGACATTCAGAATGAGTTACTTGACAAGGGCCACAGTTATCTGTTAACAGCTAGATTTACCCAGGATTGTCTAGAAAATCTGTTCAGCTGTGTATGCCTGAAAAACCCTGTTCCCTCTCCAGTCGAATTCAAATACGCATTGAAAATATTGACTGTTGCCCAGTTCCTGAAAACATCTACTACTGGAAATTATGAGAATGAGGAAGGAGAGTTTGTGGCAGACTTTCTGGATCAGCAGCAGGTCTCACCTAAGCTAGCAGAGTCAGACTTACAGTTACAGCCAATGATCTTTTCTGAAGCGAAATCTGTGAAGGAACTTGGTAGTGCAGAAGAGAACAGCTTGTACTACCTAGCTGGATACTGTGTATCAACAATCCAGAAGCATGACAAAGTTTGTGACAATTGCATCTCAGTGTTGTTAGTTCCACTGTTACATATCTTGATGCTGCCAAACTAACTCAGTTTAAAGAGTATAAGGATGGCAGCCTTACCCATCCAACAAAACAAGCATTTCAGGTATTGTTGGCACGTAAAATGGTGTTTCGTCAACAGCATGAAAAACTTCTTATGTCGCAAAGAAATGTAAAGGCATTCTTGGTGAATGTTTTTGAATTAGCAACTACGGAAGTCCAACTCCCACTTTGTCATACTATCAAACATAAGCTGATTGGGCGATATATTGTTGTTCGGCTGCATATATTTTCCAAGATGTTACGACTTGCAAAGAAGAATGCAAATTCAATGCATAAATCCGGTAGTGAACTTGGCAGTAAGAGTATGGCAATGAGACAGATGGTGAAACATATTAAATAGAACTGTGACACGTTGCATTTATTTGCACTGTAAAGTTAAGTTGTAGTTGTTGTAGTGGTAGTTGTTGGCACCATGCTAAATGTCAACATTTCACCTTGTTAAATGTGTTAACTTTGTAAGTCAGTTAAATGTGAAGTTATGCAAGATTGAATTGACTGATTAAACCTTCAGGGTAAAAAATGGTACGCATTGTATTTTCCAAGACGTTATAACAACAAGAAAGAAAGCAAATTCACTGCATAAATCTGGTAGTGAACTGGGCAGTAAGAGTATGGCAATGGGACATATGGCGAAGCATTAAATAGAAATGTGACATGTTGCACCTGTTAGCACTGTAAGATTCATGTTGTCTTTATGGCATTGTGGGCGTCATGCTAAATGCCAGCATCTTACTTGACTTTGTAAGTCAATTACATATGAAGTTGTGAGTGGTTGAATTGACCGAGAGGTTTAACATTGCAATCAAGTCTCTGAAATATTCAGGGTACTATATTACCTATTGTACGCATTGTATTCTCCAAGATGTTAAGAATTGCAAAAATGCCAATACACTGCATAAATCTGGTAATGAACGTGGCAGTAAGATTCGTGTTGGCATTATGGAGTTCAGACACATTGCTAAATGCCAACAGTTCACCTTTTTAAAAGTGTTACTTTGTAAGTCAATTACATGTGAAGATGTGTATGTGCAGCTTTGAGAATAAAGTTATTCGATTTTGCCAATATGTGTTAAATATGTACATACTACAGTGCATTTTGTATATGTTGAACTTCCAGGGACCCGTGGCAATACTTCTAGTTATCAGAAACTCCACTAATCAAGATCTGTTTTATGGCCTTATATGACTGGGACTAAAGAGAAAGATCGACATAAGCAAAAGTCAACTAAAATGACAATTCGAGTTATCTAAAGCACACTGTATATATTTAAACAGGGTCCCATAGAGACACAGTCATGCTGAGTGCTACTACTGTATCTTAATATGTTGCTTACTGGTCTATAATAATAACCAATACCATAACAACGTCATATTCGTTTAACAGAGGAGCAAACTTTCTCAATCTTTATGCAATGTTCACAAAGACACATCATCCCATTAACAAGCTGTAAGGCTTATACACCAACTCTCCACCCTTTCAAAGTGATGCACAAAATATCTTTAAAATATTTAAACATATTATATTGTTATATTAAGAAATATCTTTACTTCTAATTTTAATGTATGACATGTAGACCATTTTAATATGTATGTATATATATATATAATACACACTTATTTTCATGCATTGTGCGTATACAAATTATTAAGTATACTCATGACTGGGAAATTTGTACCAGGTCAAAAACTGTATCCCTGAAATCTCACCATTCCTGATCTTCTTACCTTTTTTGTGATCAGATTTATTGTTAAAACGACCTAAAATATTAGGATGTATATAAATAAATATTCATTAAACTGCTATAATAGAGAATACGTATGAAAACATTTCGTAAAAGTAGCATAACTAATATTAATCAGTCATCCATACATGCATAGACATGTGTGTAGTAATAATTATACATAACGTGATGTATATGTAACGTTATCAGCTGTGCACTGAATCACTTGCTGCTGCTGCGCTGCAACTGGACCAAAAATGGCGCCCATGTTTTCAATTGGCCAAACTCTATATATCAATGGCTCTGGCAGAGGGCTGTAGTCTCGCCCAGAGTATGACTTATGACCCGCACACCACGCCTCCTGGTGCACTAATTCGGTTGGTGCATTAATGCGGCCTAACTTTGTGTGTGTGAACAGAGCCGAATTAGTTGATCCGCAACGTAATTCGGTTGAAAATTAGATGTGAGCATGGCCCTAGCACTGTATAGATTAGCATGTATCTATCCTCTCATGTATAAAATATGCATTGTCCTATTATAAAATCAATGTGCTCATATTTTCTACAATTGCATGCTCCCATCACATTCAACCAATCAGTGTAAAAACGCATTTTGACATATCAAGCAAATAAATGGTACAACCTTAATTACGAAATCAGTGTGATTTTATAATCTGAATGTCCTGCGAACACTAGATACAGGAAACAGGCCGACCACACGTTGAATGTGCCTCAAGGTAGTATACTAACCATAGAGGCCTATATTGAATGCCCCCACTGGAACTCTAAATTTTCGTACACTATCGTAGTATAAAACAATAGAGCCTGCTATTTAATTGTAATTGCTATCGGCAAATAGAAAACATACTCCTAGACATATATGAATGTGAAACATAGGTGTTTTATTTTTTAATTATACTGATATAATCGAATTAATAATATCGATGAGGAGACTAAACGTCTAAAGCATAGGCGAAGAGAGAAAGTGAAAGAAATTGTCAGCAGCGGCGATGTGAGCAGTTTATCAAAGCGGCACCAACCGGAAGCCGTCGCCAAGGTTTGTTGTGCCGTAGATGTACGGCATTGAATGAATCGCGTCCAACACCTGCTCCTTGCGCGAGTAAGCATCGAGCTGTATGTGTGCGTACACCTCCGTACTAAACGACTGCAAGCCGATGCGCACGTGGCCCGTGTCGATGTGCAGGTCCTGCACCAGACTGATGACGAAGCGGAGCATGCTTTGGAAGTCAGCATCGCCAACACTGGTCGATGCGTCCAACATAAAAATGAGGTCTACGGCAGCTCTACAGCCTACCGAAGATAACGCAGGTGTAGGTCATACAGAGGGACAGGAAACATGTGTGTATGGGCAGCTTAACAGCCTACCGAAGACAGCGCAGGTGTAGGTCTTACAGAGAGACAGGGAGACATGTGTGTATGGGCTGGGAAAGAGATGATATAAATAAGAGAGAGAGAGAGAGAGAGAGAGAGAGAGAGAGAGAGAGAGAGAGAGAGAGAGAGAGAGAGAGAGAGAGAGAGAGAGAGAGAGAGAGAGAGAGAGAGAGAGAGAGAGAGAGAGAGAGAGAGAGAGAGAGAGAGAGAGAGAGAGAGAGAGAGAGAGAGAGAGAGAGAGAGAGAGAGAGAGAGAGAGAGAGAGAGAGAGAGAGAGAGAGAGAGAGAGAGAGAGAGAGAGAGAGAGAGAGAGAGAGAGAGAGAGAGAGAGAGAGAGAGAGAGAGAGAGAGAGAGAGAGAGAGAGAGAGAGAGAGAGAGAGAGAGAGAGAGAGAGAGAGAGAGAAGAGAGAGAGGAGAGAGAGAGAGAGAGAGAGAGAGAGAGAGAGAGAGAGAGAGATAGAAGAAATACATACCTAAATGCAGTTTAATGTTTTGCTTTTAAATTAATCAGAACGAACAGCCTCAACAGCAAAATAAGCTATATTATCAAGTCACTGTACTACCTAATCCTACTAATGCTCTACGTGTTAACAGAGGGGAAAGGTATGGGGGGTAAGGTAGACAGTTACAGCGGCAGTCAGTAAGACGCGTGACGTACCAAGACGTGGCGCTGGTGGTGGTGGAGGCTCTGTCTCGGGCTCGACGACGAAC
Source organism: Escarpia spicata (assembly GCA_963995525.1). NCBI lineage: Eukaryota > Metazoa > Annelida > Polychaeta > Sabellida > Siboglinidae > Escarpia > Escarpia spicata. The sequence goes on along the minus strand of OZ023208.1, from coordinate 34,909,446 downwards.
TCTGAACACAACATAGACAATATCAATATCACTGCGCACGCGTACACACAAACACGCACACATAGAGGGCGCGACCTGTCAGTTTCTAACGATATTGCCTTGCTAGAAAGAGAGGGGGGAGAACAGCCATCGTCACGTGGAAACTCTTTCAAAGACGGAAAAAACAAGTGTCAATCGTACACAGAGGGAGACAGAAAGATTAAAGGTGAAACGTGAAACCGAGATTAACCGAGACAACATAAAGCAGACACTGTCAATCTCAAGCAACACTGTGTCTGTTCACCTTCACCGGTGTGCCTTTTCTCACCAGTTGTCATCCCATAGATCAAGTGTTCAGTGTATATTGTATTCAGTTCGGTAGCCAGCTTTTCATAAATTTTCCAAATACAGACCCCCTAGGGTCGCCACACGCTTGTGTGGGGTTACATTTTTCACAATGGTTACGGTAGAAGCTGGAAGGCCCATAATGTGGGGTGTGATGTTCGTAACTGTGTGGTTTCATCTTATATTCAAACACCAGTAGGTCATTAGCGGGGTTGTTTCAGACAGAATGAAACTCATATATATGGTCTGTTGAGATTTATCCCAGTTGGTTGTCGATTAAGCCTAATTTATACTCACATTGTTTTAATAAAAGCCAACATTATGTTATTAATATAACTGAATTAATTACTCGAAACCCTTCACCATTTGTGCAGTTTTGAATATATCATAATGATATAATAACGAGGCACCGAGGAGTGTGGGTGTGTTACAATTTGGTGACATTTCCAACTTAGTTTTCATTCAGTTAATAAATTATATGTATCTGATCTGCTGAACAAAATTTCCGTTTCATTATCAGTAACATAATTCAGTTAGTAATTAAATTGTTTTTTTAAATAAAATTGCGTACCTTAAATATATTAGAAAAATTTCCTCTTGTGGAATTTGAATTAAATTACAGGTGTCAAACTATCAATACTGTAACCGTTAAGCCCCACTGACTACAGGAAACATTAATTGTATTTGGCAACTACATGGAAAACGAAATGAACACAATAATTGAGAATTAAAAGCCATTCACACTTTCTTGCCTCCCCATCTGAGCTTAGGCTCCCCTTTCACTGAGATATATAACCATGCAACTAGCAACCACAGGATTTTGGCAACAATAAGGCCATATAACTCCCGCTTTCTCATCGGCGCGCGCATTTTAAAATAGCTGCCGTTAAACTTTATGTTTTATTGTTTAAATATAATTATTAATCTAAATACGTGTTAACAGCGCAATATGTGAAAACGTATAATTTTGTGTAAAGCCAGATTATTTTTCTACACGTCGCTTTCTAAGAAATACACTCGTTCTTACACATCTGAATTTGATGATTGTTGAGAATAACCCCAGTCAGCAGTTGCCTCAATCAGCATACTAAAAACAGCACGCCTCATTTATTTTTAACATAGTTCTAATGACAACCCAGTAAGTATTTTTATATGGTCCAAAAACTGTTTCTATAGTCGTATTTGGTCTTTAATCAGCGTTAAATCATTGTTTGATTGAATATAGCAACATATAACGTAAGGACACTACTAAGAGATGAATAAATACAATAACTGGAGGAAGAACTTAGGGAAACCAAGTTGGTATGGGATGTGATCGGGATCGGAGAAATCCGAAGAAGAGAGAAATACTTTACTACCTCATAATGCGGTCATCTACCATACCATTCCACAATGAACAACGGCCATGCAGTAGTAGGCTTTCTCATAAACAAGACATGGAAAGACAATATAGTGAGGGTTAACAGCATCAGCCCCAGAGTAGCAGAACTTGTTCTATGCATAACAAAGCGCACAAACTGAAGATAGTACAAGTATATGCACCGACAACATCATACTCAGAAGAAGACACAAAGAACTTCTACAACGACGTGGATGAGACCTTAGAAAAGCCAACTATGCGTAGTGAAGGGAGACTTTAATGCGCAAGTAGGGAAACGAACAAACATTTCGGAAACGGCAACAGGGAAATTTCGCCTAGGTGTGAGAAACGAAAGAGGTGACACCTTGGTAGAATGGGCAAGGGAGGAGATGGACATAGAAAAGCCCAAATGGAGAAACGAAGAACGAAACTGACTACATCCTAACAGACAAGCCAGACATGGTCACTGACGTAACTGTCATCAACCAAGTCAACATCGGAAGTGACCACAGAATGGTAATGAGCAACATCAAACTAGACGTCAAGGCTGAAAGGAAGAAGTTGATAAACAAGAGACCACCGAGTGTAGATACCACACAAATCGGAAAAAAAGATCGAATTCCAACTCGAACTGCGAAATCGACTCGAGACACTACAGGAACTAGACGACACCGACACTATAAGCGAAAACATCACTGAGATGATCCAACTAAGTGCGACAAATGTAACCAAAGCAATCAACAGGCATGTACTGACGAGAATATTGTCACCGACACGAGCACTAATAAAGAAATGGTGGATACCGGCGACCGTATACACAAATAGAGTACGCAGAAATATGCAAGACCATCAACAAGAAAGCAAGGGAGGACATCAGAAAGTACAAACAAGAGATCTAACGAGAAACGATTATGTCATCAAAGAGCCTGAGGGAAGCAAGAAGAACACAGGCACTAGGCCGAGACAGACTAATTACACTTCTAGACAAGCAGGGTAGAGAAATATAAGACCAAGATATGACCATGGAACGAATGGAGGAATTCTACCCCGAGCTATACGACAGTGAACAGGGTACCATAATTCACACCGATCCGAAAGAGGTACCAGAGATAACACCATGGGAGGTAGAAGCAGGACATCAGCGACTGGTTGGAAGACGACATCGTGAGAGCAAGAAGACGAACAGTAGACAGAACAGTGGATCATCCGGGCAGCTACATCTCGCAGAAATGTGCTGAACTGAAGAAAAAGGTGGAAGCAGCACTAAGAGATATGAAGAATGGGAAGACACCAGGCAACGACCATGTAAACATTGACACATTAAAAGCAGGAGAAGATATCATCTCGAAGACACTGGCTAAGCTGTATACTAAATGCTTATCAGAAAGACGAATACCCACCGCTTGGAAGAATGCAAAAATGGTGATAATCTTCAAGAAGGGAAATAAGAAAGACTTAACGAATAACAGACCGATATATATGTTATCAAACATCTACAAATTACTCACAAAGATACTAACGAATAGGCTAGAGAAGACACTCGACGAAAACCAACCACGAGAGCAAACAGGATTCAGAAGCAGGTACTCAACGACAGACCACATACACGTCGTAAACCAACTGAAAGAGAAGTGCCGATAATATAATAGTCCGCACTGATTCGCTTTCGTCGACTACGATAAGGCTTTCGACTAGGTGCAAACTCAAGCAATACTGACCTCCCTTTAAGAAGAGGGAATAGAAGGTGTGTGTCCTGAAAGACATCTACACCAACAGCTCGGTGACAGTCCACCTACACAAAAAGAGCAAGAAGATCAACATCAAGAGAGGACTACTACAGGGTGACACCATATCGCCCAAGCCGTTCACGCAACACTCGAAAACATATTCCGAGACTGACCTGGGAAACCAGAGGCTTGAGAATAGACGGAGAATATCTCAGCCATCTTCGCTTCGCCGGCGACATACTCATATGCGCTACTACACCGCAAGAACTACAAAATATGTTGCAGGAGCTAGCTGATGAAATTGAAAAACAAGGTCTAAAGATGAACATATCGAAGACCAAAGTATTGCAAGATAATGACACACCAATATATATATATATATATATCAACATGACGTAGATTGAGAGCGTTGAAAGCTACGTCTAGCTGGGACAGCGATACAGTATAAAAGACAAAAACAAAGACAAGGAGATTCAAAGAAGGATCACCGCCGGCTGGATAGCATTCGCTAAACACCGCGACATCTTCAAGGGTAACTTTGGAACCTGCTTGAAGAGACAAGTCTTCAACTCATGCATCCTTCCAGCGATGACATACGGCGCGGAAACATGGGCACTCACCATCCAAACAAAGATGGAAAGAAGTATGTTAAACATGACATATCGGGAGAGAAAAACAAACATCTGGGTAGACAGACGACAAAGGTCATTGACGTGATAGAACAAATCAGAAGGCAGAAGTGGACCTGGGCAGGGCACATCAGCAGACTACGGACATCGCAGATGGACATCGCGTATCACGAAAACGATCTAGAGGAAGACCGACGAGACGGTGGAGAGACGAACTAGACGAGTACTGGAAGGGCACCATCTGGTAGAGGATAGCGCAAGACAGGCAGATTTGGAAACGACATGCTGAGGATTTCGCCCAACCACGAGACACTACGGCTGCACAATGACGATGATGATAAAATCACTGTCACTCTTTTCATCCACTAGCATTTAAAAATAAACATATGCGAACCATTGTTATTATGCAGCCAAATGTCCACATCGAATTGACTCATTCACATAAATCTTCTAACATGGAGATTACGGGGAAGTTTTGTTAGACTCAGTGGCGGATTTTGTTTGCATTAGTCGGTGGATTCCATCAGTCACCTCTGACTGACTACAATTTGGACTGCTGTACCTTTGAGTAAATTTGGTCTCTTGTATATGCGTTATCCCATGTGTTGACATAGCTGGATAGTGTGAAGTCCTGCTGTACGGCTAAATGGATGCAATGGTCATTTGATGGTCATTCCTTAATTGAAAGCCCTTTTGACACATGGCGATAGGGACATACACCACAGCCTGGTTTCCCATTCAATCACTGATGATCACTTGACATATAAGGATTCTCCCTTTAACATCTGCATCAATCAAGCTGTCCTGTCATGCTGGGTAATGTTTAAACAATATCAAGCAGCTTTTAGGAGGGGGGTTCATGCTTTTGATGAACATGGACTAATAGTAAGTTAAATAATTAGGGGTTCACATCTTAAAGATGAAATATGAAGGAGTTTCACATTTTGGAGAAAGGGGGTTCACAAAAGGAGGTTCGCACGAACCATACGAACCCCTCTGCACCTTCACGCCGACTCATATATGCCACCCACTCAATTTGTCAGTTTGCGAGTTTCGCAGTGCGCTAGAACCCCATAATACACAATGTAGAATATAAGTATAAATTCAGGCTGATGCTGTTGAAATTCTGAGAGGACCGGGAAAGTGGAACACACGTCCCAGTTATACCTCATAGGTCCATAACGTGGACAGAACACCTTGTCTACGAAGGTCAGGGTTAATTAAATAATATAAGGCAACGTTATTATTATATACGCTATTGCTGTGTGGATTAGGATGCAGGAGGACCTAGGTGATACGTACTTTAGAACAGACTGCTATAGACGGCCAACACGTACACTCACACAGACTGCCGTAGACGGCCAACACCTACTCTCACACAGACTGCCGTAGACGGCCAACACCTACTCTCACACAGACTGCCGTAGACAGCCAACACCTACTCTCACACAGATTGCCGTAGACGGCCGCCCGGATGAAGTCGAGCTCGTCGAAGTTGGTGACGAGGAAGCGGTTCTCCTCGATAGGTGGACTCGCCATCTCGTTGATCTCATCTGTCTGCTCGGCTAGACCAATGCCGATAACGAACATGTGGATTTTTGCAGCCTTCGCATTGATCGCCTCCGGGATGGTCCGGCCTGAGTTGAGGTTCGACACTCCGTCCGTGAGGATAATGGCGACATTCGGCACGCCGGGACGGTCTCCGTTCGCCGGCTTGAACATTTGTGAGCGCATCGCGAGGATAGCGTCGGCCGTGTTCGTACTGGTCGAGAAAACACAGAGGCGGGCTTCAGTTCACACTAATGTAACACGGTGACCACTAAGCGTTGAGATGACTACGTATTCACAATACATAACTGTGATGTATGTAGCTTTATTGAACTCCGTGCAAACTCAATGTTTTCCCCGTAGCGGATCAATATCCGGGGGTCGGCTCATAAGTATGAGAGCGTGCTAGTTACGTATGCAACATCCCCCCCAACGTCAGTAGCTGAGAACATACAGTGTACTGTTAAACTCAGAATGTTCAGAAATGCCACTAATTATAGTTCAGTGATAACGTGATAAGCACATGAACGACTTAAAACTATTATCGCAATGCGCGTGCCCAATTGGCAAAAGTCAATAACTAAGTAGCCAACTGGCATATACTATGTTCGATCTATGAATCGCAACAGTCACAAATCTAAGTGTTTAGGCTGATGGCAAGGTGAAGGTGAGCACAATCGGCTTTGTTGAGTCGAAGTGACACATCACCTGCGGCGAGATCAGACTCTCCTTTGAGCGAGCAAATGCTTCTTGCTGAGCTTTGTCCCAGTGCCATTTCGACTCTCTTTTCAGCAGGCCATGCAATGGGGCCATGATGGTCGAGAGGTTGGGCACAAAGCGGCTGTAGTGATTTACCATACCCAAGTACGAACGGAGCTCTGTGACGTTCGTAGGGGCTGGCGCATCTCGGACGGCTTCGAGCGCGTTCCCCGTTGGATGGATGCCCTTGGCATCGATGCGCTGGCCCAGGTATTCTACCTCTTTGTTCATGAACAGGCACTTCGTCTTTTTCAGGCAGAAACCCGCGTCCACCAGGCGTCTCATGACTTGGTGGAGCGCCTGCAAGTGTTCCTCATCGTCCTTGCCCGTCACCAGTATATCGTCAAGATAAACCATTGTGTTTTTGATGCCCTTCAGTAATGAGTCCATCACTCTCTGATAGATTCCTGGTGCCGAGGACACTCAATAAGGTAGGCGTTTATATGTGAATAGCCCCCTCGGTGTGTTGATGGTAACGTACTTTCGGCTGTCCGGATGTAACTCGATCTGTTCGTACGCGTGGCGCATGTCGAGTCTAGTGTATGAAGTACCATTTCCCAGTTGCGTGTACAGATCTTCTATCTTCGGAATTGGATATCTGTCCAACTTCGCGACTTGATTCACGGTGAGCTTGTAATCACCGCATAGCCGGACCGTCTTGTCCGCTTTCATAACCGGCACCACTGGGGCTGCCCAGTCTGAGTACTGTAAGGGCTCTATGACATCATCAGCCAGTAGCCGGTCTAGTTCTGTATCGACCATGTCGCGCATTACGTACGGTAGCGGTCGTGCTTTGAAATACTTGGGTGTGGCGTCTTCCTCCACGTAGATCTTCGCTGCGTCTATTTTGACGGTTTGATGCGAATCTTTGAAAGCGGCCTCATACTTCTGAAGTAGAGCCTGAAGTTGACTTTAAACATAAATGATCAATGTTGTTTATAAATAATAGTATTCCAATTAACAATTAAAGAATTCCTTTCAATCAAATGATATAATTATATAGATTGTGGAGTGCCGTGGTGCAATAGATATAGCCTCGGACTCTCGACCGAGAGAACCCGGTTCGAATCCTGTGCTGCGGTGTCGAATCTTGGGCAAGTTAGTTTACTCTACGTTGCTCCAGTTCCCTCAGCTGTATGACTGAGTACCTGGCTAGAGACTGTGGTGGATATTTGTGTACAAATTGTCTTCGCGCATTAACTGCAGCTTGGTTGGATGCTTCCCAGATAAGTCGAGATAGTGTTCGATTGAATAGGTCTGTCAGGGAGTAAAGTGTAAAACGTTTTAACAGTGCTGAGGACTGGATACTGCGCTATATAAGAACTTTACTTTATATCAATGTCAATACCACGGTAATACCATACCTGCCACCCATGTAAGGTACATCCATCACGGCTTTGTCGATCTCAGCCTTCGAACGGAACTCGTTCAGATGGAAGTGCATACGAGCACCCGTACTGCAAACAAAACACGGCACGACCGGTGTAATGTAATGGTGTGATGTGCATGTGATGTGCATGTGCGTGTGCGTGTGCGTGCGCGCGCGCGCGCGTGTGTATGTGTGTGTGTGTGTGTGTGTGTGTGTGTGTGTGTGTGTGTGTGTGTGTGTGTGTGTGTGTGTGTGTGTGTGTGTGTGTGTGTGTGTGTGTGTGTGTGTGTGTGTGTGTGTGTGTGTGTGTGTGTGTGTGTGTGTGTGTGTGTGTGTGTGTGTGTGTGTGCATAAATGGATCCAGCCCCCCTAGACGCCTTGACCTTTGGAATTTGGGGTGCCTTCATACCTTTTTGAATGGGCCACCGTGATGATGCCCCCTAAACCATTGAAATGTGCCCCCGTTGTTGTTACAATAAGCTGAAGTCACTTTGACTGTCATGCCAAATGTCAGTCGGCCTACACTATGTTGAATATTAATGTAAATTACATTCAGTATTTTGTTCTTCTTGTATTGTAATTTTGTCGTACTATTCACAAAGTGAAAACGTCAGTTATTTTTGTTAGAATACGATACCTTTTTAGTAAACAGGTTTATTATTTTTAAATTTTCCTAATTGTTTTCTGCATACTGGATAGCCGGCTAGCAGAAATATATTATTTTGGAAAAGTTATTCATGAACTTTTCGACATATGCGATGTTCGTTTATTAAATGTATTTCGTATTTTCATTTATTCTTTTCTTGTTGACAATGATTCTCACACAGACAACCATATGCATAATTATGTTGGACGTAAGAAGTACCATAATTGCATACAACTTATACTTAAATGTAAGTAGTTTAAAAACGTATACATACTGTTCTTTAACATGTTGGTGTGTACACAGAATGGATTTTAAACATCCTTCTTTTTCCGATAACTGCTTGGCTCTATGGCATTGGTGTATAACGAGATTGCTGAAATATGTGTTTTACTTACTTAACCTCAGCAAAGAAACCGTCAGGAGACAAAAGTTGAAAATATATAAAATAATCATGTTTATTTGTGATATTTTTGCTTATGCAGCTTTTTCATTACGAGTAGTAGTAGTAGTGCATGTTTACATGATGAGTACGTTGTGTTCTATTTATATCCATTATGTGTGATACCAACAATTTTCTAGAACAATTTGGTGGTCTCGAGAATAATTATGGATCAATATCGTAACCTCAAAGCTAATTTGCATACTTATAATATAATTCTTAAAATAAATATTCAATTGGCTAAGCAGATACATTATCAGTGCAGTTTTGAAAAGCGTAAACATGATATTAAAAAGACGTGGTGCTTAATTCAAGAAATTATAAAAAAACAACAAAGAAAAAACAATTTCCGGATTCGTTTAAAGTGGACGGAGAAATGCTTTATTGCAAATAAATTTAACTCACTTTTTACAAATATTGGCCCAACCCTGGCCTCTAAGTTAACTACAACTTATGGTAAAAAAAAGATTATTTGAAAAACCAAACACTTTACACATTCAGTTTTAAATCAATTGAAGTAGATACTGCATAATAGATCGCTAACCTACAAAATCAAGTTGCGGAATAGATGGTATATCAACCAAAATATAAAAATTTATCAAACATGATATTAGCAGAGCAGTCACCCTAATTATAAACCAATCCATAATGACTGGTTTATTTCCAAACAAATAAAAAAATGCTAAAATTATTCCCCTTTTCAAAAAGGTGAAAATTCTAACCTTGACAATTATCGTCCAATTTCAATTTGCCAGCTATTTCAAAGATTTTTTTAAATATAATGTTTGATCAAATACACGAATATTTCCATTCCAAGAGGTTATACTACAATAGCCAATACGGTTTTAGAAAGAAACATTCTACTGAATTTGCGACACTCGAAATTATGGATAGAATTATACAAGAGCTTGATAAATCGGCTACGCCAATTAATATCTACCTTGATTTATTAAAAGCATTTGACATTAATCATAATATATTGCTACATACATTAAATTACTGTGGATTAAATGATATGGCACTTGATCTTTGAAGGAGTTATATATACATTCGTAAACAATATGTAAAAAATGAAAATGTTAAGTCTAAAGAAACAGTTATCACCACCAATTTTAGGACCATTCTTGTTTATTATATTCATCAATGACATAACATTTTCGAGTGACCTTTTTAAATTCGTAACTTATGCAGATGACACTACCCTTACTAGTGCACTAAGGTCATTTGAAGTTTCAGAAGGCCAAAATTTGAGTTCTTTGTTAATATTTTTACTTTGCATTTAATGCAAAGTGAAAATATTAACAAAGAACTCACAAAGGTTAGCAATAGGTTGAAAGTAAATAAACTTTCACTAAATACCCCAAAAACTAAATTTACGATTTTTCATATGCCTCAAAAGAAAATAGAGTACCCTCTATTAGAAATAGATGGGACAAACATTGAAATGTATAAATGATTTCAATATTTTAGACATTACCACAAATAAACATTTGAACTGGCAGAGTTACACAAACAAAATAGCAAACAAATAACTAAAGCGTTAGGACTTATAAATAAACTTTACACCACTTCAAACATTATATATTATGTCTAATTCTCTTATTCTCCCTCATTTTAATTGTGGTATCCTCTTATATCATCAGGCACATACATTTTTCAAAAAAAAACAATGCGAATAATATCCCTATCCAACAAAATGTCTACTACAACTTAATTAACAATCAGTTACCCAAATATTTCAGTTATTCCGTGCACACACAACTATGCCATTCAACAACACAACACACGTAAACAAAGTTATCTGTGTATGCCTAGAGTCAAACATGAATTTGCTAAAAAATGCATTCGATATCGCGTAGTTGAGACAGTTAATACTACAACAGACATTATCATTCAGAAATTTATACACACAGGTTTCTCAAGTTACATAAAAAATACATTATTGTAAATTATGAATCATGCTGTTTTACCCATAATTGCTATATTTGTAATTCTTAAAGCAATGATTAGAATTTTCTAATCTGGTCATACTATGTACGTGTTGTTATTGTTTACATTTGTGGGGTGGCTCCCACAATATATGTCATAACGGGAGTCTCCCCGACCTTACATATTATTCATATTACCAATGTATTAATGCATATAATGTGTATGTGGACAAGGTCAAATAAATTGAATCTCGAAGTTACGGCGACGAAAACTTGTCAATATCACCCCCGACGACTTCCGATGTCACAAGTGGAACCAGCCGACGTGACAATGCGGAGCAGCTGAAGAAGAGCCTAAGATACGGCGGCGTGGCGGCGAAAAATTACAACAGAATCCCCCCCTAAGTCTCCCGATGTCATGACCGGACAACGGAGTCGTGGTGAATGATGGTCCGGCTCAGACCACCGAATATGAATTTGCGTCGGCCGCCAGAGGAAGTTTTTGCCCCCCCCCCCCAGACTGCCCTCTTTGGATCCGCCCTGGGTGTGTGTTTGTGTCTGTATCTGTGTGTGTGCGTGCCTGCGTGCGATCGTGCGTGTGGTGGCACGGTGTTGTATGCTGAGTGTGTGCGATACAATATTGACCTGTAAGAGACGAGTCCGACTCTGATTCGGCCGTTGTTGATGTTGTCTTCGTCGAGCAGGTTGGTGATGAAGTGCTGCATCTTGCGGTAGTTGCGCTCGCCTACGCTGCTCGACGTGTCCATGATGATGACGACGTCAGCCTTGACTAGACAGTCTACAATGGTGCCATGCGAAACACGAGTGCATACAATGGTCTGTCTGTCACAACAATACATATAATTAGTAACAGTAAAGGTAAGTTCTTATATAGCGCAGTAATATGTAATGTTTAAAACCTTTTTATCTGTGTTGTTGAACAATTCAATTAGCGAACGTATAGAAAACTCGGGGGTGATCCAAAATGTACCTCACGCTTAGGGGTAGTGGGGAATCTCCGGGTCAGCGTAACGAACCGTTATACGGGGGTGATGGTATCTGAGCAAGCGTTATATAATGATTTAGAGCGACAAACGTGTTAGCTCTTCTGTTTGTCAACACAAGACCATCAATGTAATAGTTATTACGTGCTGTGTTATACTGCGCTAGTACTGCCTAAACAAGCCGCTCGCAACAGTAGCATAACGCCCAGTTTTGAGGCATAATCCTTTTTTAGCTACATGGCTCGACAATAAGAATTTCGAGATAGCCATATGGAATAGCATGTATTTGTTCAAATTCGGTTAAAATATGATCGCACCAAACGAAATTCATATGCAAATTGTTTAGTAAACATTTTTATACCATACACATTATAAGAATGTTCATCACAAAAGTGATGTAATGCAATAACCATAGAAAATTGAAACAAAGCATTGTTTTTACACATTAGATTATTATGTTATATGTGTGTTGCGAATGTTGCGGATGGGTGTAATAACACAAAATCATACGTAATGTTTTGGATATTGAACATACAGCAGTATGAACAAGGGGTGGGGGTCTAAAAAAAGCTAAAATTTAGCGTAACATAAACTTATTAGGTGTCTTAAACAAGCAATGCAACGCTTTTAACACCATTTGTTGTTTTCAACTGCAGAAATTCTGCTAGACTGATAATTACAAAGATGATAAATGTTGTTTTATTGAATTGACACTGATGTAATTTAAATTGTGTATGCTTTGCATATGTAGGCCTAAGCATATTACCTGTGTTACCAATTGTTTTCGCATGAACGTATGAAAATAATTCAACATAACGATCGTATTATTCTGTACATTCATGTTTAATTTCAAAGATCAAAAGTAAGGCTGATATTGCATCTGCAATTTTTGAAAACATGTGGTTGATTGCAAACATATGCTAAAGTAGATGTCCATTCATTAAGGGAAAACAAAAGGCAACGTTGTGGTGTTAAGCACCTAAAAGAGTTAGGACAAACTAACCATTTGCATCTACAATCACAATTTTCAGTTCAGTGGTTTACTCGGAATGTAGTCTTAAAGTGGAAGATTCTAACGAAATCTGCGATAACATGTAGACTGCCATCTTACTGATGAAGCGTTCATTTGACCGAAAGCAACCAATAAACGAACAGCATTATTTTTGCCGTGTACGACACACTGTCTTGTGTAGTTCGAGTAGTTGGTTCATGTTAATGAGATGTGGTTCGTTATATTAGTATAAGTTGAGCTTACAGTGAAAACGTGATTTGCAATGTGCCATACTGCTCTAAATACGGTTGTAACAATAGTACAGCGAAGGATAATGAGCCAGAAGTTAAATAGTGGATTCACAACTGTGGACGGGCTGGTTGGAAGCCTTCGAAATACAACGCACTATGTTCAGATCATTTTGAAGAAACGTGCTTCGAAGGAAATCTATATCGTCAGTTAATGATACAAGATCCGACAAAACGACGCCGACGTCGATGTTTGAACACAGGTGCAGTGCCTACGATATTTTAGCCACGGACCTCAGCCGTCGAAGCAACGCATATTTTCAATCAAACGCGCCGCCGCCGAGAAATCGATCGCAAGAAGGTTAGTACTGAGTTATTTTGTATCCAGTTATAATCTGTTGACATTTGAGATGCAAGATATGCTGGAGGCAAGCTAGAACAGTACCAGAATGTACTATATTGTACCATAAAGAGTTTAGACTTTAGTCTAGAAGATAGCCGAATAGCAAAAGTTAACGGCAATCAAGTCGCGTGAGCGATATTACAGTAACGGATTAACATGGGCTGGAATGATTGTCGTTTATAATAACATTGAAAAACTTATTGTATAATATTGCATTAGACATTGTCATATATCGAAATGTTTGGCCTATCATTGATGTTATATAATTGGACTTCGTATATAATTATGTGTGACTAATGTTTATGTGACGAAGAATATCACTATATACTCTATTGTAAAACGTTTAAAATGGCTTCATTTGTATTTAGTAAAATTACATTATGTTATTCAATTTTAGTGGTGATAGTGTATTTTTTAGAAAAAAATACTAAAATATTTTTTATGCCAGATTATGACAGCTTATTATGTTTACTGTGAATAGATATCATTTTACAACAACTACATACCTTTAAACCACTCTTATCCATGGAATAAGGGTGTCAATATCAAGTAATTTTTATCCATTATGCCACATTTGATGGCCATTTTCTAAAAAAAACATTTAAATTAAGCATTTGGAAGGATATCTCTAGGAGTAATTATGTGATCCAAATATAGTTATCAATGAGCTCACCAGATACACCATGTTTGTATTATAAAAATACTGGCATCACTCAATAATCATATATTGTTGAAATATCTTTAATAATATACCATGTGCACACATCTTCACTAACTTGTTTTTTTTTTTACACTAACAGCAAAAACAGGTAACAGCTGTTGTGAAAATATCTTGAATTTGGATCAAAAATATAAATAATTGTAATTTGCATTTCAGCTCGATCACCACCATGATGTGGCACATGGGGAAAGGCTTCAAGCCAAGGGATGCGAGGACCTCCTTCATTGGATACAGAATGTATCAAACCATCTGTGGTGGTGTTGTGTAACATGCAACGGTGACGCACAGTTGCTGGAGTAAGTACCAAACTTGATATGTATTCATTTTATACCTGAGGCATGTCCAAAGCAACAAGTAACCTTTAGATTTGCAATCAGTAGATGATGAGTAGGGACCACGACCCAAGTAGTGCAAGTCACCGACTTGAATCCCAAATACAATAAATCAGCTCCTATGCATAACTAACATTATAAGTTTTAGAAATTACTGCATTTCATAGGCATCCAACTCGTTTTTTTCAGGATGGCTACTCAAAAGTACCAGCTAGCATGACTACTACCTTATCAGTAAATGTGTTTATTCAGACTTCCCAAACTGATAATGTAAATGCTGTTTACAAGTTATGTGTTAATATGTGGACCACCGACTTATGTATGGGACAAAAATTTTTACATAGTCAAAGTTCCTGATGACCAACTTTTCAGTAGTTTAGTCACTTAGTTGTGAGGGGGCGAATACACAGATGGATAGTGCTCATTCTGTATCACCCTACCTACCCGGGTATTCCTTGTAACCAGTTGCTGTGTACATTTATGAGTACAGTTATTTGAGTGTAATAAATTACATCTCCGTGTAATAATTACATTCCAGAATGCAATTGTCTGTAATTAAATAAATAAGAGCACTTGTGTCATTATCACCAATTTTATTAAAGAAATATAAAATCAAAACATGATATCAAAATACAGTGACTGTATATACAGTAGATACAGAAATTAAGATGAAAAAAACAAGTTATAATAAATTATGTGAAGGAATGTGATGATGGAATGCCTTATTTGTAAGGATCAGTATCGTTTTACTAATGTACCAGTACGATTACCATGATTGGCCATTGTATTGTTACTAAAAACAACCAACACTTTACACAGGAAAAGCATTTTAAAGTTCTCTGAATGCTACAGTTATAAGGTAAATAACAGCAGCTTACTAACAACATGTAGACTGGTGTGTTACACCAGTTGTTTGCAGACATTTTATTAGAATACTGCATGTACTATTCTTCACTGTAGGAATGAAAGCTAGATTGATGCTGTCTGCTCTGGCGTGGAACTACTGACCACGTCCCAGCCCAGACAAGGTGAACCCACGTACCCACCTACAAATGCTCAAGGATCGAGTGACAGATGTGTTTATAAGAAATATCACACTGCATCCGATCACAGTCACTGGGGCAGATGTCCCAACACCAGAGAAGGAGGATCTGCTGGCAGCAAGAGTCAGTCAATTTGTAAAGAAACAGTAAATACTGCCACCACCCACCTACACAGGTCACATGTACATTATCTAGTTTAGTTTTCAAGTCCAGCGTGGTATCCCTCGTGTTGTCCCCCATCGGGGGCAGGGAACCATGGCTGGCGCATGCTGGTAGAACTCTCTGTGCCTTCGTACCAGCTTGCCATGGATCCACCAGGTAAACTGTCTGTATGCAGCCCACCTGAGAGACCTGAAATAAATTAGGCTCAAATAAACATCTGACATTGTAAATAAATGACATATAAAAATCGGTTCTATAACGAAACCATTCCTTTATATAAAGTGTTTACCATTAAACGTGTTCATCTGGAAAAAGGCAAATATTGATAATTTTGCACTACAGAACAAATTATTACGGTGCAACAACAATAAATTAAGTGGAACCATCATAATTTGTTCTGTAGTGAGAGAGTATTACTTTATTCATACAGTAGAATACAATAAAGTGTGAAACGATAACCCAAGTACATGTATGAATGCAGTAAATAGCTATGTATAGTAGTATATTGTAGCAGGCTAAGGTAAATAATGACTAACGGTTAAAGTAAGTCGTATTGAAAATGAACACATTTATGTATAGGATTACTTGCTGTTGAGGGAAATTTTATTTTGTAATTATTGTCCTATTGGGGTGATGGTCATCATATTTAAATTAGTCTTGGGTCAAACCAGTGTGGTTCGTCTTTATATTTAGAAAGGGTGAATGGCATTAGCAGGGCTAGTTTAGACAAACATACGATTGAAGTGGTTGTTTTGTTGGTGGTTTTATTCCAAGATATTTTAAGGAGGTTGTCAGTCTTAGATTTGTTGGGTTCAGATACATAGCATCTGCAACCTATTTCAATGCATGTTAATTCTGATATTATTATGTTATTGTTTACATCATGGATTAGTGCGACATACTTTTTAGTTTTGAATGCATGATCTTTCTTGATGTTAGGTTCAAATGGTAGTCAGTTCAATGATGTGAATTTGCTTAGCATGTGGATGGTAGATGACGTATGGTAAGTCCACTAAGTAATTTCCCTGGAAGATTGTTAATAATTTTGGCATCAGGCATGAGATTGCTGATAACATTATCTATATATATTTGTATTGCTAGTGCTACTATGATGTTGTATTGTGTTCATTATTAATACATTTCAATAAATATTTAACAACACATTTCACTGGTCTTGTAACAATGCATGCACATATATACGTACTTGTTTGTTGGACGGCGTAATTCCCATTCTGCAGCATCACCTGCTCCAAACAAAGAATTATAAATCCCCTGCTCTTTGTAATGCACAGCAATCCACCTGTAACAAAGAATTAAGCTTTTAAATAATAGTTTTACACGAATGTTAAGCAAACATGGATTATTATTCTGAACAGATTTCACAAAGAATGCATCACGATCCTCTAACTGTATTCAGCCCAGTAGTATACCTGGGTCCATAGAATTAATACAGATTAAGGAAGGCAGTTTTGAAATGTGTCAATATTTGCACAAAACGGTGGTCATTTTCTTTGTCATCAAAAGAAATGGGGGCTCTGGCTGAAAAAATGTCAAGGTATATTTTATTCATAAGTGCCAATGTAAACTTTGGGCAGAAAAATTGCAGTATGCATAAAGTTAAAAATAATATATCTACCTGCCATGTGTTTAAAAAGTAGTACTGCCACATATTGTTCATACATGCATAGCCATTACTGCGAATGTGAAGAGTGTCGACGAGGATAGAACAAAAGGGGAGTTAATTCCTGCTTTTTTACTATCATAGCTCTGCCCTGTACAATTTTGTTTCACATGAATCATGGAGCCATTCAACTACATTTCTTTTAAAAGGTGAGGGTACAGCCATGGGTGGTATTCGAAAATGGACATGTCAAAGTTCAAACACTGAGTCCAGTGGCACTGAGAGCGAGATCTAACTTAGTTAAAAGTCAACCAATCCCAGATGTAAGACAAGTGACGTGTCCCGGCCCGAGCGATCATCTCTCGCTGTTCATACGCAGCCCGGAACTTAGGCTCATCGGTTATTTAAACAACAAACTAAACAGATTAATAATTACCTTCACCAACAGCGTTGCTGTCGAGTAGCAACCGCCTCCTGGCAGCAGACATATTCAGTTCTTATTCCTGAACAAGCAGATCGCTGCGGCATTTTCCACACCGACACTAGTCAATTTCATCTTGGCATGGTATGCGCCTCGACATTTCCACTGCCCGTGAGCCTTCCTGTTCGTGCCCACCGGCACACGCCTCTGCCCTATCTTCCAACACAGGCCCTTGTTTTTGTGGTTCAAACCGGTATCCGGCTGCTTCGAAATCGATTTGGTTTTCGTTGTCTTACGAAGAATTGGAATTGAAAGCCACATAGTTCAATTGATAAACTTACCATAGCGCCATCTAACGGAGTTGGGAACAAATAGTACGCCGAAAATTTACGAAGCGAGTTACGACAGTGTGACGTCACTTTCCTCTAATAATGGCGTAGTCCATAGAAATTCGGTAGTTGTGTGTTCAAAAATGTTTTCCTGGTAAACCGCTGACGTTAAAAATGTGATTGTAGTTGGAAATTGTTAGTTTGTATTAACACTTTTAGATGCTTAACACCAAAACGTTGCCTTTTGTTTTCCTTTAACAACATAAAACCGATTTTGACCTCCAGGAGGGCTTTGCAATATTAATAATAACCTTCACATTAAGACAAATGTGGGTAACAGTCCAACATGTTTTCTCATCATATGGATGACTTATCGACCTTCGATGCCTACTCTTAATAAACAATGCAGTTAACAATAATTAGAGGACTTTTCCATGCTGGGCTAGTCCGCTATAACAAATAGCTATAACAAATGCTACGGGACACGAAGAGAACAACTACTATACTAGCAGTCAACTACTATACTAGCAGTATTAACCAAACTGTTCTTATACCTATTGGTGCATTTCCTCGGATATTCAATTCACGATTTCTGCCTCGAGCTGCAAGAAACAGACACGTATATAAGTAGAGCAATGAATCTACCACCACAAACACAGCCGCCGTCTATTTCTCGTCAACTAAAATTCCAAGCGAACATATTATAATCAACACCGTTTCAATTATTAAAATCTTGTGTCCTGCAAGTTATTAAGAAATTAACACTTCACAATTTGTGATGCAGCAGCCATACACACCTAACGCATACGCACACGCACAGGCATACGCATACGCACAAGCATACGCATATGCACACGCACGCACAAGCACACGCGTACGTACGCATACACACACTCATACATACATGCACACATGCACACATGCACACATGCACACATGCACACTTGCACACATGCACACATACACACATAACCACATACACACATACACAATCACACACTCACACACTCACGCACTCACACACTCACACACTCACACACTCACACACTCACAACACACACACACCCGACCACACACACACGCGCGAGCGCGCACACACACACACGCACTCACGCAGGGAGGCAGGCAGGGAGGCAGGCAGGGAGGCAGGCAGGCAGGCAGGCAGGCAGGCAGGCAGGCAGGCAGGCAGGCAGGCAGGCATGCAGGCAGGCAAACAAACAAAGAGACAGAAAGAGAACCACATTCTTTATAATGTAGATATACTGAAATACACCTATAATAATAAATGATACTGGGACAATGTATGTCAAACGTTCACGCAACCCACTTACGTTGAGTGATAACGAAGCTCAACTGCAGCAAGATTAAGCCGTAGACGGCAATGCTCCGATACCCGCCAAGCATGGCTCGCGGCTCTCTCTGAAACAGGCACAAAGAGCAATGACAACAGGGGAGGGGGAAGGGGGGAGGGATAGGCGGCGGAAGTATACACGAGGTTAGTGAAGGGGAAGAGAGAGGAAAAGGAATGGGAGCGGAGGAGAAGGAGAGGAGGAAAGGAAGGAAACGGGAGGCGAGACGATGGGAGGCGAGTGGAGGCGAGGAAAGGCGAGGGGAGGCGAAGGCAGGCGTTTACATGTGGATATATCAATACCACATTTATTTGTAGACGAACCAATACCACAGTTATGTGTTATATGTTGATGTATTAACATCATATTTACATGTGTATGTAACAACAACATATTTTCTGCGGATGTCCTAAAGCCATTTATACTCCCTGTATGTAAATGTCATAATGCAATATATGTGGATGTCATAACGCCACTGTCACTGTGCATGTTCTGACATCACAGTCATAATGTACATACCCTAAAGACTAATATTATAGCACTTACTGGGCACCCTGTGCCTCCTTTCTCGTGTGCGTGATGCCAATGTTCTAATTAAAGCTCCCATCTAATCAGTCCCGTATAGCGTCTGATTAATCAGTGTATATACTATGTATATATAGCAACTCAGTAATCTTGAGTAACTATAAGCCCATAACATTAGCTATACGAATCTACATAACAGGACGTCTTGAAGCATTTCTTAAGATAAGTGTAAACGGTTTGGTTGTATGATAAGTACGTTGTTAGACACGGGCGAAATATATCGTTGACAACGTCTAACTGTTGCATCTAGTGACACGTGTGTTATCTCATCTAGGGTAAGGTCGCAGATGACGCAGAAACGCAGACGTGCGATCGTGCAAACAGTCTTCGTGAACTGATTGCAGCCATGCTGTAGCGCAGCCCTCCCAAGGCCGCACCATAAATCCGTAGAGAACACATTTTTTATTATCTGTTAGGCATACCCAGCTGTAGGAAAATCGTTACATTTCGGATTAGCCATAACGGGAAATTGTATCAATCATGAGAACGGTACTTATCTAAATTCTGCAACTTAAGGTAAATAAAATTATCGGTCTCACAACAAAGTTTTGTTAATAAAACTAAACCCAACATTAGCATGCGAACTTTCTTTGTAGTTGCACCCGTATTTTGGAATGAACTCACCATTACCTTAAAATCATCTGAAACTATAGCCACCTTTTTTGTTTGAAATTGCCTTCCCATCCTATATCTTGTGCTTCTCTGTTCATGATTTTGCCTAATGATTATTGTTTGTAGCTGTGGTTCCTGAGGATGTGTAGGCGCTATAGAAGTATAGTATTATTGATATTATTTTGCGGTCAATAACAGCAAGCCCGCGGCTTCAATATAGTTTTGAATTCGAGTTGGATGTTTAGTGACAAATATTGGGAATATTGGTTATCCGTTTGTATGGACTTCACACCTTATGCATGCGAAGATGTGGTTTAAAACTGTGGTCACAGTGCATCACAAATTGCAAACAAGTAATAAATACGGATATACCAAGATAACAAATGATTAATGATAGGTTGCAAACGAGGTAATGTGATATTGCGTCTGCAATGCATTCAAGTCATCAATATAAACTGTAGAAGTCGGTGATAGTCGTCGACTGACAGTGTAAACCACTACAGTCGGTGACTGTCGTCGACTGACAACGACAACGACTACAGTCGGTGACTGTCGTCGACTGGTAGTGTCAATCACTACAGTCGGTGATTGTCGTCGACTGGCAGTCTCAACCACCACATTCGGTGATTGTCATCGTCTGACAGTGTCAACCACCACAGTCGGTGACTGTCCGACAAACGTCAATCTTCGCATGTCCAATGGCTATGCGGAAACATATGATTTTACCCTTTCTGCTGTCCAACTCTCATTTACGTAATTCACAACCCACTAGAACAGCGAGTAAGACTTTCAGGGAATTCAGCGACCACGTCAGTGCACTGACTGGCATCCAGTAGCGTTAATTACGAGATGAGGACCTATCGACATAGGCCGCTCGCCAGTGACGCGCTCTCTTCTCGGAATGCTGACGATGGCTCGTCTGTTTAAAGACGATGGTATCGAACGGAGCCAGCACGAGATTCGGCTAGATGTGTGGGCACTCGCACGGTTCCATAAATAGACAAGATTGTTTATCAAACTGGCGACTGGTTGAACCGGGAACTTCGGCTTATATAATGACGACAACAACGAGTTGAAAGACGACAAAAGGCAAGTCTAATGAAATGTTGCGTACTTACACGATCTGGCTAACTAGTCCTTTAGTTGAGTTCCTAACGACCGGGAGCGTCGTATCTTCGTCCAACATCCGGGAGAAAATACAAACGTAGTGTGCCAAGGAAAATACTTTTTGCACAGCTGAAGGCAGGGGGTCTGCTAAACTAGTTCGGTCGATGCTGCCACCGCAAGCGGGAGCACGGATCAGATTCCAGCCCACAGCAGTAGCACAGCCGTTTAGACGTCGTGTCGCCGTAACTCTCAGTTCTTTGGACTTTGGTATTGTTATAGTCGGTGGCCCTCGGCGCGAAACATCTGTTTCGAGGTTTCGGGGTTTCGGGTCTATACCCCACAGCGCCAGTGGCTGCCACGACGTTGTCGGGTCAACCAAAACAAACTGAAAAAGATGTGTCAGTGGCGGCAAGGGAGGCCGTCGCCCATCGAAGTCGTCTACCTGATGACCTATGTCGCTGGCGTCATGCTCATTCCGTCAACGGCATCGGGGCCAGATGTCGGGGTTAAGTATCAAGGTAGGGTCGTCTCATTTATGTTTGTTTTATCGTGATTGTCGTCTTTCGATCATGAAATAGTTAGTTATTCTTCATCTGTTCATTTTATGTAACTGAATGTATGCGCAACCCCCAGGAGCCCGGTCCGTTCACATCGCATACACATGCCACGCTCAATCAGCTCGCAACTATACAGCTGTAGCTGTTCATCATTCCATACCTTTATTTCTGGGTCAAGCACGTTTCTAAAGGGACACCCTGAAAGCAGCCTTGACCTTTAATAGCGTATACAATAATAACATTTAAAGTGGCGCTTCCTTGTTGGTAGTTAAATGTTTGGTTTAGCACGTTTCATTGTGACATAACGTGTGAATACAAAAAAACTACCGAAAATGTCCCCAGTCCAATTCAGAAATCGAAACATTATGAACTCAATATAATCAAGAAATTGTATTTTGATACGAATGTAGACATGTTGAGGTTCTTGGAACACCAATTCTTCAAAATACGACTTTGTTTTGCTGATGTGGAAATGTGAGAAATGGTCAAAGTTGGTCGGTTTCCAAAAACTGTTATTCTTAAATGAGGGACGCCATACAATTTATTTTGTTGTGATATCTTTCACTGGGCCCTTGTTGTATGCTGTATACCAATGGAGTTCGCCTCAAGTGGACATATGGCTGATACAGCATACGACCCCGGCATTCAACTCATTATGTATTTGGAGATATATTGTATTCTACGTAGAATACACACCATCTTGCCGATTTGTAAGTATACGGTTTATGAACAGTATCGACAAATTGTATAACAAATAGAACATAAATTGATTGATTTTGGATCTTTGGACTATGGCGTGAAACCTCGACACGAAATATATCACAATTGTTAAAATAACATCGGTGTGTCCCCTCGATTCTTTCAAGTAAAAATACTAGTTGTTTACTACATTATTAAATATTTATAATGACATCTAGAGCATTCGTGAAAGTATCAACTAACTAAATATTTCGGCGATGTAGTACAATTATCATGGATTATTACGATTTACACTGCCGTATATGGATAACGTAGGACACATACAAATATGAATTTTTCGTTGATTGATTTATTAAAATATATGTCCAAATATAACATAACCTGACTACATTGTCGATCTTTCACTATTTATTGTAGCAAAATTTAAAATACACATAGCTGAAATATACACTCATGATTAATACCAGTAATAATACCATCATAATACGTAAAACACACAAGTTTCTAACCTTGGCAAGATGTTTGCATTATT
Source organism: Escarpia spicata (assembly GCA_963995525.1). Classification (NCBI taxonomy): domain Eukaryota; kingdom Metazoa; phylum Annelida; class Polychaeta; order Sabellida; family Siboglinidae; genus Escarpia; species Escarpia spicata. The sequence continues at coordinate 34,886,001 of OZ023208.1, read as the reverse complement.
TGTTGGTATAGCTATTTTGTTGGCACAAATCCACCCATTCAAAAAAAGAAAAGATGCTAGGATCGTTTCTCATCTGTACCAATCGTCATGTAATTTGTTGTGTCTCAAAAGGAGTATTATGAGTTTGGATGCCGTTGAAAACGGATAACGTAGAACACCGAATCGGCCTGTAAACGATTGGTACAGAAGATAAACGATCCTAGCACCTACACAACATAACTATCTGTGTTTAAAGGCCATATCTTCTCCAATTGTGTTTTCCAGAGAACTATGTAAATATACCTGTACATGTGTGTTATTCAATGTTATCACAAATCTGAAGCAACCTATTTGCCAAAACATTGATAAAATTGGTCCTAAACAGTGCCCGGTCACAGTACAAAACTGGAAATGTCTGTTTTCCGGAAATGTCCGAAGGCGCAGATATGTGACGTCACTCGTGGAACCGGTTACACGGTCATACGGTCTATGGCTATACGGCTACATGCTATTTCATTATAATTATATTTCAGCTGTTTTATGATTAACATGTATAATTGATGAAGGTATGTATTGTGGGAAACAGTGGCAATTCGGGGTTTGACTGGAAATTCGGTGCACATCTTCTCAAAGACCCAATATGTCGGCAGAAAATGGAACATTTTGTGTGTAAAGGACGGGATCCATGCTACGGCGAATAACATCACTTGTGGTTCAGATCCATCCTCGCGCGCCAGGGGTCGCTGCTGCTGATTACGTCAGTTCCAGCCAGCAGTACCCCTGGCTGATCGCTTTGCGAAACTCTGAATTTCAGCTCAGCCTATCAAATCGCTCACAGTAGATCTACTCAGGTCAGTGGTCATAATAAAACCAATTTCAACCAACCGTGGCTCATGTTACATGCAATGTTTAGAAAGTAGATGCAATTATTCGAATACACAATACCGCTAAGCTGTTCGTGCTAACGGGCGAACGGGTAATTATATATTGGGATTCCCAGAAGTCGTTTATCCATCTTCAAATTGGGGCGGGTATTTGCGCTGTTCTCACGGGCGATGCAGTCGCGACTGGCGAAGTCAATTACTAGTTTGACTCAGCTAACTTCCGCACTTCGCGTAGGGGATCAGCCACGGCTAGTTTTGCATGGCAAGCAGCCCTGGGTTGCGAGGATGTCCAGATCTGTCGATGGATATATCTTATGAGGTGGAAGATGGGCTTCAAAATACACTTACATGTCAATAAATCAACAGTCCTTAAAATGACTCAAAAGAAGCGTCGAGATACGAACGGGTACTACAACAACACCACTGGCCATTTCACCACAACAAACTCAACAGCTAGCCGTCAGTTGCCGGACTCTCTCGACAGGTTCATGCCTCGGCCTGTATACTTAGCACCGCACCGACATCAGGCAATCTAACATCAGCAGACACAACATTAATCTCTCAAATGTCATCATCACTGTCACGAAAATATATTTGATCATCGTATGCATAGGTCTCGGTAACAGAAGAGACACCGCTCTCAACCCACCGGCCGCCATTTTATGAGTTGTTTACACGAGGCGGGTCGTGCGCTCGGCGGCTGTCAATCAGTCAGGGCGCTCCAAGCTGGCGGCTGTTTTCCACAACTGACGTCACATAGCCTCTCACGCCGCTGTCACTCGGCAGTTTCCGTAAGACGGCAAACATAGAGGTTCTTTTTATCTTATACGCTCTTATGCGATTCATAGACATATTTTCAATAGCATCATCTGAAAGTGCACACATCATTTGTTATTATGGAACACAGCACATTTTATCTCAGGATATGGCCTTTAATGCCTTAAATGCTTGCAGTGATCTGCCTGTTGCAATATGTGGGATTAATGTGGCCAATATTACCTCCCATCGACAATCTCAGTTGGAATATGTTGGATTAATGTGGCCAGTATATCCTCCGACCGTCGATCTCAGCGATTTTCCTACGCACATCTTCTTAACATATAATTTCACTGCAATAAAGTTCTCAACAATAATCTCTTCGTGTATGTTTCATTAAAGTATGATTGATGATGATAACTGCTGATTTCTGAGATTGGTGAGTTGTTGATTCCTCAGTTGTCAGCGTGTCATCTTCGTCTTCTTTTATTGTTTCATCAATAGTTATGCATGTTTCCTTTTTGTATTCCTCAATGCCAAGGATATTTAGAATGAAAGTTTCAAAACGACCAGCAGAACGGATTGAAACACGACGTCTCAGCTATGTACTATGTAATAGTAATAGTCGATTAGCATCACAGCGTGAGTTCACATTGAGCCTTGGAATCTAACAGATCCGCTTGCAGATGTTTTTTATTCACTGCATCGTTCATGTCCAGTAGGTACGGTACTGCTAACTCCGTCTGAGAAATACCCCATGCATAGAAGTATTGTGCTGCTGTGATACGTTTCTATTTCATCACCGCACGACCAGCTGCGTTTTCCAGCTCCTCATATCCAATCGCATGGGCTGGTTACAGCCACATTCACAGTAATGCCATGACGTCGATAAAATTATCACAAACTGGGTGAGAGTCACACAGAGTCACAAACTGCTGGTTCTCACAAACTTACATACCTGCCCCTTCATCAACAAAGGCCTAGTTGGGTGGACCAGAACGCTATTACATGATTATCTGATGTTTCTTTTGTTGATAGAACAAATCAACGTTCGTCAGTATGCACTAATTAACTAAGACATTGCCTGCATGCGCGACAAACGATTGTTCCTGGTCCAACCACTTCACGTCATCTTTCTGCCAAATCGTGGGGTTCAGGCCGCGTTCTACGTAACACGTACATATCATCTACGTTTATGGTGTCACCACGCGAGTTATTAACCAGTTAATTCTATATTACAGTTCTGACAAATCGTGTTTAATAAGATTTAGTTTGTCACGTTGTTGTCGTACGATATTTTTTGTGCAATTGTTATCTTTATGAACAATGCGGTGAATTAGCATTATGTAGGATTATGCATCACATAAATATGCACTTCATTATGAACTTAATAAGCTTTACGAAAATATTACCTGCTATTTCCCATCCATACGTGTTCCAATGCGTTTCAGTCGGCTCTACCGAGGAATACGTAGGTCCTACGATTCAATCGATTCTACCGAGGAATATGTAGGTCCTACGATTCAGTCGGCTCTACCGACGAATACGCAGTTATTACGATTCAATCGAATCTACCGAAGAATATGTATATTTTGCCAGTAATGGGAGGAAGGGGGGTGGCAACATACCGAAACTGTAAGAGGATGGCGATCAACGCACTAGTTGAGCAAATGTGTGAGGAAGAGGGCGTGGGATTCATAGATTTATGGGGGTACTTTGTTGGGAGAGAAGATATGTACATGAGAGATGGCCTCCATCTAAGTGGAAAGGGGGCAGCAATATTCTTAGAGAATCTGCTGCGATCTGTTGACAGTGGGACAGGTTGCATCTATTTAAACTAAATTCGCAGGGGGGACTCGCAGAGAAGCCTGAAACTGGAGGCATAGATAAAGGCAGCAAAAATAATTCAGCAAAGAACAGTCTGGAAAACTGTTCTGAAGCTGGGTATAAATGTGTTTGTTTAAATGCAAGGAGTATAGTAAACAAAAGAAATGAACTAAACATTATGGTAGAAGATATTGACCCTCACATAATAGGTATAACCGAATCCTGGACCACCACCGATATATCAGATGCCGAACTTGGACTGCCAGGATATGTAATGTTTAGGAAAGATAGAATAGGAAGAAGGGGAGGTGGAGTTATATATTTATTTATATATTAAAGAATCTATCCAGGCTTATGAAATAAAATTAGACAGAGAAGCAGATTGCGAAGAAGCTGTTTGGTGTAACATAGTTACAGGAAACTCAACGTTAACGGTTGGATTAGTTTATCGAAGTCCAAACATAAGCATGGAAGAGTATGAACAAATACAAAACGCTATAAGGGAAGTGAGCAAACGGGACTGTGTTATTAATGGGGATTTTAACCATGGGCATATAAAATGGAAATATCTACAGAGTATGGGTAGTGAGGACCACAAGTTTTTAGTTTTAGTACAAGATAGTTTCCTTTCTCAACATGTGCTAAAACCAACCAGGGGAGAGAATGTGTTAGACTTACTTTTGTCCTCACAGAATGAATTAGTTGACAATGTTAAATTATGTGAGCCTCTGGGAAGTAGTGATCACAACCAGATACATTTACCATCAAAGTAAAATCAGAAAGAAATAATAAAAAGCAGTTGAGAAATTTCCACAAAGGAAGATATAAGGAAATGAGGAAATATTTAGCAAAGATAGACTGGAATAACACACTGAAGAATAAGACAGCAACAGAAAGCTGGAATATCTTAAAGAATGATATAGAGTGCATCGTAGATAAATTTGTTCCCTTCAAAAAACAAGGGAAACGGACCAGAAAGAAATACTTATCAAAAGAAGCTATTAGACAAATTAAGTATAAACAAATGATGTGGAAGTCATATAGACGTACTGGAAATGAGGAAGACTACAACATTTATAAAGAAGCACTAAACCAAGCTACAGCTGAAATTTGAAATTCAAAGAGAAGCTATGAACATAAATTAACTTGTAATATAAAACATGACAGCAAGAGTTTTTATGCGTATGTTCGAAGCAAACAGAAAGTTCAGGATAAGGTCGGTCCTCTAGAAGATAGTGCTGGAAATATAATATCAGAAGGATTCTTACTGGCAGAAGACCTGGATGAATATTTTAGTTCAGTGTTTACCAGAGAAGACACTAGTTCACTGCCAGTACCAGAGGCTAAGTTCAAGGGGGCAGAATCAGACTATTTAAGACAGTTAATTGTAACCCCAGAAATGGTAGCTAAGAAAATTTGGGCTATGAAGGATATTAAATCACCTGGAGTGGATGGTATTGCACCCAAACTACTATTGGAAATTGTAGAACAAATTAGCATACCGCTTGCAACAGTTTTCAACTTGTCATTAGAAGAGGGAGTGGTTCCTTTAGAATGGAAAGAAGCAAACATTATACCGTTATTTAAAAAAGGTTCGAGAAACAAGTCAAATAATTATAGACCAGTTAGTTTAACATCGGTGATTTGTAAATTATTAGAAAGACTAATTAAAGATCACATGGTGGATTTTCTTGTTAACCATAACTTGATAAACCCATCTCAACATGGGTTTCTAAAAGCGAGGTCATGCTTAACAAATATGTTATGTTTTTGGAAGATATCACTAAGTGGATAGATGATGGATCACCAGTAGATATCATCTACTTAGATTTTCAAAAAGCTTTCGACAAAATGCCACATCAAAGATTACTGCTTAAACTAAAGGCCCATGGCATAGGAAATGGTATAATTAACTGGACAGAAAATGGCTGATTGACAGAAGACAACGGGTAGTTGTTGATGGGGAGGCTTCAAACTGGAAATCAGTTTTGAGTGGGGTTACACAGGGATCAGTACTGGGACCTATATTATTCTTAATATATATAAACGATTTGGCCACTGAGTCATGGGACGATTGTCCGAGTATCTCAATTACTTTAAGATCGGATTAAAAACAACACAACATTCAATATTCAACGCACATGTGTTTTATTAACAATGTATAACTACATAACCTGTCCCAACAAGACTGAAAAACCATCTCACTATGTAAAGGATGTGATGTCCTTATCAAAGCCCGGGTCTCAACGTCGAATAGTACACGCTCATCTTACACCAGAACTTGGTCAGGGAAAGAATTATAAACGGTGGAGTCACAAAAATCATCCAACCCTACATGCCGTCTGCAACTCAAAGTTAAACGGATTTGTTGCATCAAGCGCATTCAGACCCCGGTAGTATGTTTAACATTCCTTCGGCTTCGAAAACTGGTACGCATGCTTAAGTTGGCCTATTGGCCTTTGCCAGTGTTTTCGTCGTCAAGCGCTCTCGCCATTACGTTGTTCTCCCACAGCTCCGCATTGATGGTGAAAGTGTTTAGTATGTTCATCTCCGTTTTCATCGGGTCTTACATCACGAACAATTATTATCAAACACGGCCGTCTGTTGTACACGGTCTCACATTGTCAAACACGGCTTTTTGTTGTACATGCACTCATATTGTCAAACGTAGCCGTCTTTTGTACACGCTCTCACATTGTCAAACACGGCTTTCTGTTGTATTCGCTCTCACATTGTCAAACACGGCTGTCATTAGTACACGCATTCACATTTGTCACTTGATATTCATCATCAGCCCATTTTGAGGCGTCCTTCCCCTTCGTAGGTAGTACATTCCAAACGATGGCAGACCAGGAACTCTGCTCTAAGGTCCCTCGTGTGATGTAACTGACCAACATGAATACCACACAAAATTGCGAAATTCTTTGTTTCAGCTAAGCCGTCTCGTACCCCTGTAAAACCACAGGTGCACTCACATTTTGGGAACCCCTTGTTTAGGTGATTTACTAATAAGATCAAGTTGCTCTAACAATTTACAGTAATATTACAGAGTTCCATCCTTCCAAAATATCTTTAACACACATAATCTTATACCACTTTATAGTTATCATTCCGACCTGAAGGAATTCTAAAATTGATTGTAAACAAATACACTACAAATAACATAAATAATATTTGTCAAGGCAATTCCGTCATCATGATGATTATAACTTGTTGAAACCAGGTTTTCTGATCATTTATTATATTTGATAATGGTCATCGATTACTCACTTCATCCATTGATCGTCTAGTTGACAATTATGTAGATCGACTACTTGATCACCTCATCCACTGGGCACTTGGTTGACAATTGTGTGGATCGACTACTCACTTCATCCACTGGCCATCTGGTTGACAATTGGGTATATCGACTACAGCAGCCGACAGTCACCGCAGTGCACCGTCCTTTGACTCATATCCAGGGACTAAGTAAGACAATGAAGACTACAACAACGTTGTTTGTGTGTTGTCAATTCGAGCTAGGCCAGCCGGTGGATGTCGTGCCAAATGACACTTTCTCGTGCATAGCGCATCTGCCTTATTTCATCGTCTGTCGGCGGACCTTGCTATCGGAGAGGAACATTTTGGCATATGGCTGAAACGACGTCGACATTATGCTCTGCGAAAGCTACTCAACTCATTCAGATCTTCTAAGTTGCAGCATGCATTTCTAACTATGACAATGGAGGAAAATGACGCTCTTACCTTCAAACACGCACACTTTATTGTCAGTGTATCTACTGTGACAACGACCTCGTCGGTGGAAGGATGCGAGTAGTCGTTGTCTGCCCTCAGTCTGTCTCCCTCCTCCCAGACACTTCCCGCTGTTACCCAGCCCATCACTTCGGTTCAACCGGCGATGATTGACAGGTCTCGAATGACGCCAGCTCACGCTGGGCCATCTGTCATCGGAACACAGCTTCTACCCAGACATTGGCTAAGGAAGTATTGTACCCCACATTTAATAAGATGATGGGAAGATCCCCAATATGCTGATTATCATAATCCAACACTTGTAAATGAACGAGGGCTTGTGTTGAGATTAAACGGGACACAGCTGTCCTTCGCAGTCTAACATATTGCACAAGCGGCTGTTCGGATAACCGATGATGGTTCAAGTCAGGCGTTTTGTGTGTATCACTGTCTATATATAGCATCCACCGAGGCTTCCTTCGAACTCTCCTAGCAATGTGGATTCTTACCACGTGTCCCTTATTGCATGACCTGCCTTCGTGTTTATGTGATTTATGACTTATGATATTCAACTCCAAACAGCCTTATCTATGGCTAACATAATTTTTTTCCGAGTTTTCATTCTCTAGAATAGAGTTAGTGAGTGCACCACAGGTGACACAATTACTCCTGTGTGGGATGTTTTACTTCCCATGGCATAGACACTAGGCGGCCCACATCGAGTTAATTCGGTGACCCACGAGTTTACAACAACTTTTACTAGCAAAAATAGGGGAAGGTTGGGACACATGAGCCACTTTTCACGTTTTCAGTGATAAACCAAAACATAATACAGTTCTTAAGATAAAAATCGTGCTATCATTTAAATGTGTAAGTCATCTAAGAGGGTGGTGACATTTTTGAGGCTGAGGAATGTAAATTTCCGAATATATGCAAGTTAAAGGAACTCCAGCCGTGGTGTTTCAAGTCAAGTCAAATAGTTTATTCAAACAATCCAAACTTGATGAATGCACAACTAAATATACAAATAAAAAATACAAATATACCAATTAAACGATATACATGTAGCTATCTACTTTGGTAGATTATTATAATTATATTGTAGATCGCGTCATTAAGTATACGCATACAATAATTTTCAAGTAACTGTTTTCTGTAACGTGCCTTAAAACTAGGAGTGACTATTCGGGACGTCCTCGCGCGCCAGGAGTCGCTGCTGCTGATTATGTCAGTTCCAGCCAGCAGTACCCCTGGCTGATCGCTTTGCGAAACTCTGAATTTAAGCTCAGCCTATCAAATCGCTCACTAGATCAGTAGATCTACCCAGGTCAGGTGGTCATAATAAAACTAATTTCAACCAACCGTGTCTCATGTTACATGCAATGTTTAGGAAGTAGAAGCAATTATTCGAATACACAATACCGCTGAGCTGCTCGTGCTAATGGGCGAACGGATCATTATATATTGGGATTCCCAGAAGTCGTTTATCCGCCTTCAAATTGGGGCGGGTATTTGCGCTGTTCTCACGGGTAATGCAGTCGCGCCTGGCGAAGTCAATTACTAGATTGACTCAGCTAACTTCCGCACTTCGCGTAGGGGATCAGCCAGGGCTAGTTTTGCATGGCAAACAGCCCTGGCTTGCGAGGATGATTGGGGATAGTTTTACTATCGCGATAGTATCGCAATAGCTATAACTACTATTGCGATACTAACGCAATAGTCATGAGACTGTCGCGATGCTATCGCGATAGTACCATGGAAGCTAAAGATGCTTATGTTCCAGTTTTACTTGATGTGAGTTAAGTTACATATCGCATTGATCCAGTCAAGGTTGACGGGTATCTATCAAGCGCCACTCATGTCAGAGAACCGCGATGCTCATTGGTCAATACGTCGTACCGACAACGTCGTACTGACCCAATTACAACCAGCCAACCGCGTTTCCAATTGTTCAGTAGAGCGTTCCTATCAGGCGCCACTCGTGTCAGAGAACCGCGATGCTCATTGGTCAGTACGTCGTAGTGAGAACATCGTACTGACCCCATTACAACCAGCTCCAGCGCTCCCAGTTGGTCAGTAGCGCGTTCCGCGCAACTTAAAACTGGGTTACGCGTGACCCAGTTTGAGACCAAAATGGGTCACGCGTAACTACGCCTGACCAATTTTTGGGGTCAGGCGTACTCCAAAACCAGGCTCTCCCTGGGAAGGTCCCGGGAAGGTTCGTAGTGATCTTGGGAAACTGTATATTTTATTAAAACTCGACAATGACGACATTCGTGCTTGACGGCAAGAAGTTACTATAATTCGATTCATATCGTATCGATCAATCTAATATGACCACTGGTTTGGCAATATTCAACTAGAGGCGCAACAGTTTCCCAAGATCACCACGAACCTTCCCGGGACCTTCCCAGGGAGAGCCTAGTTTTGGAGTACGCCTGACCCAAAAAATGGGTCAGGCGTAGTTACGCGTGACCCATTTTGGTCTCAAACTGGGTCACGCGTAACCCAGTTTTAAGTTGCGCGGAACGCGTTACTGAACAATTGGGAGCGCTGGAGCTGGTTGTAATGGAGTCAGTACGAGTTCTCACTACGACGTACTGACCAATGAGCATCGCGGTTCTCTGACACGAGTGGCGCTTGATTCGTTCCGAGCAACCTAAAACTGGCGCACGCGTGACCCACTTTGGGTCAGTTGCGCGTTCCGGGCAACCTAAAAGTGGGTCGCATGTAACGATCGACGCCTGACCCATTTTGGGAGTCCAAAACTAGGTTGCCCCTGGGAACCAGTTAAGTGCCTCCAGGGTGACATTACTGAACCAGTGGTCCTCTAATGGAGTATTGAGCCGCCTTTTAAGACGAGTAAACACCACTTTAACAACAATGCAAGACACGTAAGCTCAAAAACAACACGATGATGCAGACGAGTTTGATTTAGTTTCACAGTAAGTATTTTATTATCACTACTACATTATCAGACTTATCAGTAAACATGTATAATCATAGCCCTAGCAGATATGTTTGGAATCAATCAAAAAGTAAACAATATAATTTAATGTCTAGCAGCAGGTGGAGACTACATACAATATGCTTTCTACTAGAATTCTTTATTTTTCATTAATGATAAATGAGTCTGTCATCCTGAAATTATTTTTATTCTTATACAGACATCGCATGTATATTATAACAAGGTACACCAGCTACTAAATTGACGACAACAATTTCTAAAATGTCATAATTCAATTTTCATATAACATTGTGTTTCCAGGTTACAACAATTCTTACAAGTGCAGTAATGCACCTATTCGCAACAGACGAAATATAACACTAGAAATTGCATGCCTGCCAGAGCCATCTACAAGACTCAACCGAAGCGATCAACATTTGTTTCGAGGTTAGACACTTGTAATCAGTAGTACATTTAGTTGCATTATGTAATAATACTTGTCTCATTAACAATTGCATATGCAACTTTGGATTTATCATATTGAAGACGTTTTTTTCAAAAATTTCCCATAACCATTTTTTTTTTCAAAAAAAAAAAAAATATCTCATTCAAACACCAACCATTTTACTTTATATATTCCACACAAACCATAAATAAAACATATGTTTGTCTCAAAACTTTGCAAAAGCGTGTTTCCTAAACACATATGTAAATAATGTTGTATAGTTATGTATCTTCACTTCAAGTTTTGAGACAAACATATGTTTTATTTACGGTTTGTGTGGAATATAAAAAGTAAAATGGCTGATGTTTGAATGAGATATCTCTTTTATTTTGTAATTTTAATTGGTTATGGGAAATTTTTGAAAAGGGGTCTTCAATATGATAAATCCAAAGTTGCACATTCCATGGTTAATGAGACAAGTGTTAATACATAATGCAACTAAACGTACTACTGATTACAAGTGTCTGACTTCGAAACAAATGTTGATCCCTTCGGTTGAGTCTTGTAGATGGCTTCGACAAGAGTGCAATTTCTAGTGTTATATTTCGTCTGTTGCGAATAGGTGTATTGTTGAATCTTGCTTGTGAAAAATGGTGTAACCTGGATACACAGTGTTATAATATGAAAATTTTATTATGACATTTTAGAATTGTTGTCAATTTACTGGATGTACCGTAATTGTTATAATATACATACGATGTCTGTATAAGAATAACAATAATTTCAGGATGACATACTCATTTATCATTAATGAAAAGTAAAGAATTCTAGTAGAAAGCATACTGTTACTAGCATCCACTTGCTGTGAAACATTAAATGATATTGTTTACTTTTTGGTTGATTGCAAACGTCTCCGCTAGGGCTACGATTATACATGTTTACTGATAAGTCTGATAATGTAGTAGTAATAATAAAATACTTACTCTGAAAGTAAATCAAAATCGTGTGCATGGTCGTCTTGTTGTTCTACTTGTTGTCAAGCTTGCGTGTCTTGGATTGTTGTTAATGTGGTACTTACTCGTATTAAAAATCGGTTTAATCTCTGTCCGATATCCATTATAATTTCGCGCGTAATATTATTACTGAACGAGTGGTTTATAGTGGAGTATTAAGGAATAATATTACGCGCGAAATTATTATGGATATCGGACAGAGATTAATGATTCATCGATAAGCACGCCTAGACATTTCTAATCCGAAATAAATTGTTTTTATAACTTATTTATTTCCCTACACGTATTCATTCCTTGAGCCATAACAACACTTTTGCCTTTAAAACAGATCAGTGAGTAAGTATATGTGCTATGAGTTATTCATCATAACTGAAATTAATATATGATATACGAGCTTTACAATGCCTACATGTCACGCATTACTACTCTTCTTGGGAAAAATATGCCTCGACGAATATTTCTCTAAATACCAGTTTCATAAATTTGCCAAATACCAGTTTCATAAAATTATGTTATATTGTTAGTAACCCCACAATCATTGTACAATTATTGTCACTTGCATATTCCTACATGATATTGGCGCGTACTTTGTTTACAGGAACCTTTTTTATTAATGTTGTTCTATTGGTAGAATATCGCTGACTAGTCAGTCAGGTAGCATGATTAGCTTAATCGACGATTATGATACATAATAAATGTCCTAAACTACCGGCGTGTGGGGTGGGGGTTGTGCCAGTCAATTGTGACACCCATGAACCAGTTAATCGAACCTCACATTACCCGGCGCATGGGTGCCATCACAAATGTACATGCAAAATGACTCGTATCAAAAATTACACCAGCATCTGCCAAGACCTGTTTCAGTTATTGTATCCCATATTATTAATATCCCCAACAACAGTGTATTACGTATAGTAGTTGTATCAAATCAAATTTATTTATACACCACATATCTCTACACAGCAGATTCAGGGGTGTTTACAAAGTAAAACATTACGTAGTCGTTATAATATTACAATACAAGTGTTACATATGCTAACACAGCTACACATTTCGATTATTGTGTAGGCCATATATAACATTAAATTGTATATATGCATGTATTTAAAAAGACAATAAATTACGAAAAAGCCTGATTAAAGAGAAAGGTATTCAGGTGTCTCCTGAAACGTCCAGAGTCACGTTGGCTTCTTAGTTCTAGTGGACAAGAGTTTCAAAGGGTGGGACCTGCACATTAAAATGCGCGTCGGCCGTACCAGTAATATATCGCGTCAATCAGAAGGGATGCTGCCGTTTTCCGTCAGAAGGAAAAGGAAGATGGCGGTCCGGTCCCATGTTAAAAGATAGGGAAGTAGTTCCGGTTGCACCTTGCACCGCGCCAACGTGACAAAACACGCCAAGAAGCACCCTCCATTTCAGTAGCGTCATTGAACATCTGGGCATTATGTCCATATTAAAACATAGGGTCTAACCTTACCTTACCTATCCTCTTCGGGCCTTGTGGCCCATAAGGCTGCTGTGCGACTCCGCAATCTCGCCCTGTCAACGGCTACGTGTCTGGCTTTGCTCCAAGTTGCCCAGTCCAGTTGTTTTCGTTCTTTTCCCACTGTGGTTCTCCACGTTGTTTTTGGTCGACCAACTTTTCTTGTTCCTTCCGGCGACCATGTCAGTGCTGTTAGGCAGTGGTTGTGGTCCTTCTTTCTCAGCACATGCCCGATCCAATTCCACCTTCTTCGCTGTACTCCTATGCTGATCTTCTCATCTGCTGTTATGTTCTCAATGTCTTTGTTCGAAATTACTACTGGCCATCTAATTTTAAAAATTCTTCCGAGACAGTTGAAATGAAAAATTTCAATTTTGTTGTTGTCGCTTTTGTTTACTTTCCATGTTTCACATCCATAGTAACACTGATTTGACCAGAGTATTGTATAATACGAGTTTAGTTTTTAATGTGTACACATTTGAGCTCCATATCTGCTTGAGTTTCATGAATGATGTCCTTGCTTTTCGTATTCTGTTGTTAATATCGTCACCCCCTCCTCCTTGCTTGCTGACGTTTGCGCCCAGGTATGTATATTTCTCTAGTTCATTCAGTTGTTGGTCATCAATCTGTATTCTGTTGTTGCATTTGCTGTTTATCCTCAGTACTTCAGTTTTCTTTTTATTGATTTTAGGCTGGTTTTTGATGCGAATGCATTCATCTATGTTGCCTTTGCTTGCATATGTCCGTAACTTGATGACATAAGCGCAATGTCATCTGCGAAGTCCAAGTCTTCAAGTTTTGACATGAATATCTATCTTAACCCTGTGTTGTTTTCTTCAGTTATTTTCCTCATTATCCAGTCGATTACCATCAAGAAAAGAAATCCGGACATTACGTCTCCTTGCTTAACTCCAGTTTTTACCTTGAACCACTCAGATTGTTCACCTTCTTCTAACACTACACATTCACTGTCCTCGTACACAATCTGGGCTATTCTGATTAGTCCGTAGCTCGCCATGATTTCCCAAAGGCTCTCTTGGTGCACAGAGTCAAATGCCTTTTCGAAGTCTACAAAAGTTACATACGGGGTTGCTTGCCATTCCACTACCTGTTCTATTATGTTTTGAAGGATGAATATCTGCTCAACTGTGCTTCGTCCTCTTCTGAAACCTGCTTGTTCATCTCTCAACTTGTTGTCAACTCCATCTATTATTCTGTCTATTACCACTCTTCCGAACACTTTACTGGGGACAGATGTTAGGTTAGAGTAATTCCTCTCCAATTTCCGCAGTCTGTAAGGTTACCTTTCTTTAGTATTTTAACAATCAGTCCTTGTTTCCACGTCTTTGGTACTTTTTCTTGTTCCCAATTTTTTTTAAATAAGCTTAGAAGCCAATTCTCTATTGTCGCTATGTCTGCTTTCAACAATTCTGCTGTAATGTCATCTTTACCTCCGGCTTTCCCATTCTTTAGCTTCCTCAGTGCTGCTCTAATTTCTGTTTTTGTTATAGAGTCTGTACTGATTGCACATGTTAAATGGTAAGGAAAGTTCCCTACATTTAAAGATAGGCTTGTTTAAGACAAAATATACCGAAGTATATTTAAACCTGTCACTCACGACACCTCAAAAATGGTGTTATAATATGGCATAATTGATAAATAAAGCATTATCATTTCAACGGATGTCTATTTATCTGAAGTACTGTATACTAAATGTAGAATACGTATAGGACGATGTCATAGCAGAACCTAAAGCCTTGTTTTTTTCGAACAGGGCGGCCATCTTGAAATTAGATCTATGGTATTATTTCCGTACGGTAGTGCATAAATTCGAGTCTTTTATGTGGTGAACTATAAAATAAGTCATAGATGTTATGAAATAGGTCAATCGTGTCATGGAATAGGTCATTACACATACTTATAGACCCCTATATATAGTCTAAAACCTACTTATAGATTATAATGGTTATAAAATTTGAACTTCTCTGCTAAATCAGTCAAATTGGCGGTTATTTGTGTAGGTACGACAGTTATTTTTACAGTACGTGCTTGCTTCGTGGAAAATGGCGGGACATTGGTGAAAAATAGCGTGAATTCAGTGAAAATGACGTCATTAAATTGGTACGCGTAGTAATTCGGTACGTATGGTAATTAAGTCAAAACGATAGTAATTATGTTAGCAGACATGTTGAACTTGCGCGCCTGTATATAGTTTAGCACAATTATGTCATTAAATTGGTACGCGTGGTAAATTGGGCAAACTGGTAGTGATTCGGTTAGGCGATATTTGCAAGAACTATATTGAATGCCCGCTACCATCAAAGCGATAACGAATAGTCTGTGTTTCAGAAGAACATCCGGGTATTTTGTAGGAGCTAAATCCTACGTTAAAAGATAGGAAAATATAAAATTGGTAGTTATCTGCTAAATCACTCAAACTGACGGCTATCTGCTCGTCTCCTCTTGCGGCGTGCCTCCCTGACCTCCTCAGACATCTAAGGTGCGGAAGGGCTTTCTCTCACGCGCCTGGTGACAGACGGAGCGTGTCGGTCGAGAAACTTTTGAAGCCCAACATTATAGACGTCGTCGAGGCCCACCAGATCCAAATCAGGACGTTGTTCACTTGTGCCACCAGCCAGGACCTTCACATCACCCTTGAAATCAGACAGGCATACAGTCTTTAGGTTCCTGGACGTCACGTGCCGTGAGGCATGTGGAGGCTTGGTGACCGCCAGACGACAGATAGTTTTATAGTTTTACCTTTATATATTAATGTTTGTATTATGTTGAATGCTCGTTTTGTTTTAACTTGCTACTATGCCATTTATTGTACTGTACAGCACCATAGAATACTATTGTATAAATATGGTGCTATAGAAATCAATAAACATTTATGCAAATAGCCGTCAGTTTGACTAATTTATTACGCGTACCTGCGCAGACCGCCGTCAGTTTGAGTGATTTAGCAAATCAATTCCTATTTTATAATTTCCTATATTTTAACGTTATGTAAAAATAACTATCATACCTACACAAATAGCCGCCAGTTTGACATATTTAGCAAAAAAGTTCCAATTTTATAACCATTATAAGCTATAAGTAGGTTTTATAAATATATAGGGGTCTATCACTATGTGTAATGACCTTGACACAATTGACCTATTTCATAACATATATGACTTATTTTTATTGTTCACCACATAAGACACGAATTTAAGCACTACTGTTCGAAAAAACGAGGCTTTAGGTTCTGCTATAACATCGTCCTATATGTATTCTATATTTAGTTTACAGGCATCCGTTGAATTGATAATGCTTTTATTATAAATTATGCCTTATTATAACACCACATTTTAGACGCGTCGTCATCAACCAAACAAGGGCTCCGTCCTTAGGCCAATCGTCCTACGGTGTCGTGTGTGACAGGTTCAAATAATGTTCGATATATTTTGTCTCAAACGTCCCTATCTTTTAACACGGTATTTATACCATAATGTTTTAACATGGGGGAATTTCACTATCTTTTAACATAGGATTTATCCCCTATGTTTTAACGACAGAATGCATGGATGTTCAATGACGCTACTGAAATGGAGAGTGCCTCTTGGCGCGTTGGCCCGGTGCAAAGATGAACAAATCAAAACTCTGCAAGGCCGCGATGTAAAAATAACTATCGTACCTACGCAGATAGCCGCTAGTTTGAGTGATTTAACGGGGAAGTTCCTATTTTATAATGACAGTAAGCTATACGTAGGTTTTACAAATATATTCGGGTCTGTCAGCATGTGTTATGTCCTATTCCATGACATGGTTAACCTATTTAAAGTTCACCACATAAAATATTAAATTTCTAACTGTGAAAAAAGTAAGTATTATAGGTTATATACTATGACAAAATAGAGAAATATTATTATAATCAAAGTATAATATTTATTTGTGTCCCTTTTTGGTTGTGAATATCAGGTTATGATTTGTTGTATTATTCATAAGGTTTTTGCTGAATAAGCACGACTTTAAGCACTACAGTATGGAAAACAGATAGCAACGGTCTATGATTTTAGTAGAAAAGTGACTATCGTGTATATGGTGTCGTTTTAAATGTTTCTTAATTAAGCAATAAAGTCAACACTTGCATTTATTAAATATTATTTAGAAGGTGTTTTCCATACCGCAATGTCGCACACTCTCGAAAACGTTTATTTGGGTGTCTTACCCTTACAACACATATATTCTTGTTTTCGGACACCCAAGAGAAAGTGTCAATATTATAAAATCTTGTAAACCTTAAATATATACTCATTGACTGTATATGTTTTATAGTCAGTGTTAGATAGTATGCTACAACCTTTGTTAATTGACAACACTTCTACACCAATTTAAGTATACACAATAGTTCATATTTTTTATAAGTCTCCCGCATAAACAGAAAACGCTAGTGGTCATCCAACT
This sequence comes from Escarpia spicata, assembly GCA_963995525.1. NCBI lineage: Eukaryota > Metazoa > Annelida > Polychaeta > Sabellida > Siboglinidae > Escarpia > Escarpia spicata. The sequence goes on along the minus strand of OZ023208.1, from coordinate 34,868,486 downwards.
GTCACAAGTGTACCGAAGCAAATAATTCCAAATGTCTGGACCAAATTAGTACCAGTTTGACCGATTTACTACGCGTACCTACGCAGATAGCCGTCAGTTTGACTAATTTACTACGCGTACCTATGCAGATAGCCGTCAGTTTGACTAATTTACTACGCGTACCTACGCAGATAGTCGTCAGTTTGACTGATTCACCACGCGTACCTATATATAAAATATGTTGAATGTTTCTACATAAATTATTAATTTTACTCATTTTATAGTTTTACCTTTTTAGTCAATGTTTGTATAATGTTGAATGTTTATTTTGTGTTACCTTTCTATTATGCCATTTATTGTTCTATACAGCACCATAGACTAGTATTGTATAAATATGGTGCTATAGAAATCAATAAACATTTATATTTACGCAGGTACCCGTCAGTTTGACTAATTTACTACGCGTACCTACGCAGATAGCCGTTAGTTTGAGTGATTTAGCAGATAAGTTCCCGTTTTATAATTTCCTACCTTTTAACGTAGGATTTAGCTCCTATGTTTTAACATGGAACAAAATAACCGGGTGTTCTTCCGACACACATACCATTCGTTATCGCTTTGATGGTAGCGGGAATTCAATATAGTTCTTGTAAATATCGACTAACCGAATTACTACCAGTTTGCCCAATTTACCACGCGTACCAATTTAATGATATCATTGAGCTAAACTATATACAGGCGCGCAAGTTCAAAATGTCTGCTAACCTAATTACTATCATTTCGACCTAATTACCATACGTATCGAATTACTACACGTACCAATTTAATTACATCATTTTAACAGAATTCACACTATTTTCACCATTTTCTCGCCATTTTCCATGATGCAAGCACGTAAGGTAAAAATAACTATGGTATCTACACAAATAGCCGCCAATTTGACTGATTTAGCAGAGAAGTTCCAATTTTATAACCATTATAAGCTATAAGTAAGTTTTATAAATATATAGGGGTCTATCAGTATGTGTAATGACCTATTCCATGATACGATTGACGTATTTCATAACATCTATGACTTATATTATAGTTCACCACATAAAAGACTCGAATTTATGCACTACCGTACGGAAATAATACCAAAGGTTTTATTTAAAGATGGTCGCCCTGTTCGAAAAAACGAGGCTTTAGGTTCTGTTATAACATCGTCCTATATGTATTCTACATTAATAAATAATAATAATATATTTTATTTGGTATAGTGCCACATCCAGTATTGTTCGTGGCTTTTCACACATATTAAAAAACAAAAAAATGGTAGAATTGCAATAAATATGTATATGTATATTAATTTAAAATAACTATTAGTGGTAAAGAATAAAATAAATAAATACATACATATTGAATAATGTAGAATTTCTAAATAAAGAAGTAAATAAATAGCAGTTACTCAACAAAATTAAATAATAATAATAATAATAATAATCAATCTAGCATAATAACTATCTAAAAATTATACTAATAAATAAATATATATATGTATGATTAATAATAATAAATAATTTAGTAACGTTTGATATAAAATAGTTTACGTGAGGAATACTGAATAATCATTATACGAATACGATAACTAATTAAAATTGGTTTTAGTAGATGATTGTTTTCATCTAGAGTGACACTAATATGAAACACAAAAGAAATGTGTCGTCAGACGACATTTGAAGCTGGCGAGAGTGTCACAGGTTTTAACAACACTTGGTAGAGTGTTCCATAGGGACGCAGCAGCTACAGCGAACGAGCCGTCCCCAGCCTTGATACGAGTGCGCTTCACTTCCAAGATGTCATTTCCGTACCGTTTAACATGGGATTTAGGCCCTATGTTTTAACATGGATAATTTTTTTAACATGTTTTAACATGGACAGAATGCCCGGATGTTCAATGACGCTACTAAAATGGAGGGTGCCTCTTGGCGCGTTGACGCAGTGCAAGGTGCAACCGGAACTACTACTCTTTTAACATGGGACCGGACCGCCATCTTCCTTTTTCTTCTGACGGCAGCAGCCCTTCTGATTGACGGGGTCATGTTCTAGTTAGACTTCGAAGACGAAAAGAAAAATGCAGTGTATATTTTTAGAAATGTTTTTTTTTATAGAAAATTCACATGCTGTGACATAAGTGCATTTGAGTAGGGAGATTTTCATGTGTGATTGTAGAAGGTGTTGACTGTAAAATGGTGGATTTCTAGTTGATTTGAATAAGCGGAAGGATATTTGGTAGCAATTTGCCTGTGTGACCTGTTTGCGGAGTAATTCTTGCCGGCATTTGTAAATATTGACGGGTGTCACACATACAGGCATTTTACGAGAGCGTGCATGCGCGTATGAAAAAACACAACAGCATATTTAAAAGTGTTTTATATGTTTATTCAGATTCATATCCTTCACGGCTAATGACAATCTCTTATTTTAGTACATGCGTGCGTGTATTTGTGTGTGTCATTGCATGCTTGTATGTTTAACGGTCATCTATCTTTGTGTGTTATATTGACCTACTTAAAGTGATGAGATCACATCCCTTAAATATCGCCCACGCCCCTAGCGAGTGTTGGGAACGTTAGTGCGTGTATGCGTGTGCGTGTAAGGGAGGGTGGTGGACGGTTAATGACTATCTCTTATTTTTGTGCATGCGTGCGTCTATTTTGTGTGTGTTATTGCATGCATGTATATGTGTGTTATCGCATGCATGCGCGTATGAAAAAACGAATACAACACGGTAATATACGAGTACACACGTATTTTATTTGTGGGGAAACTACTCACACAAAAACATCAAAGCTATACTATATACAATCTGCACCGAAAGTAAACATGAAATACACATAAATCTCTGTTGAAATAGGGTACTACAGTGCACCTTATATGACATTGAGTGTACTTTTTTGTTGTGATTGTCCACCACTCAGGTATCAACCATGCATTTTATCTTTCACCTTTGTAATGATGTTGTTTCACCATTGTGAGGTGGAAGCTCGTGCATTAGGGTCAACAACGAGGCAATGAAGGTATTTTATAGGCGTCAATATCAGTACCATTTCCTTCTATGACCTCGAACACATGACACAGTTCACTGGTCACGTACTTAACACAACCTATGTCCATGTCTTGTTCAAAAGCCTGTTGGCTGGTGATATGTTTTGCTCGGTCTCGGATTTCATCGATAGATTATGATGACCAGGTAGATTCGGTTATATCGATGGTTGGCTGGTCTTCGATATGTTCATCACCATCTGATATGACGATAACATCGTTGTTCACCTCACGTTGTTGGCAGTTAGAGTTGGAGGGTTTGTTGATGTGTTGTTACTGATGTAGGATGTCATGGATCCATGACATATTACTTGGAATAGCATCAGGGAATATGGCTACCTCCTGTAAATAGAATCAGAACTGAATGAGATGCGTTCTAGGGATGACAGGACATCGTTAATTGTCAAAGGCGACGTTGGAAGTTTCACCCGAGACCCATGGAGATTAGACAAAGGTACATAGCATTGCTCGCGGTTTTGTATGTCCGCGCACGTGGTGCCTGAGACACCCAACGTTCTAGGTACCAGGTTGACAAACAGGCAAGCCCAAACGTTTGTTCCTTTCCAGTCGGTCAACAGGATTCGTAGAGCAAATTTGTAAGTGACTGGACCTCTTTGGTGTCTGTGATTGTTACAAATGTAGCCTTTGCCACCAATCGTGACCATTAATTAAGATATATTTCAACTCACGGTTATCACATATTTTGCATTACTGGCTGTGTGTGCGCGCATATGTTTAAATGTGTCTATGGGCCCGTGTAGTCTGCTAAACTAATATTCATCTTTTAAAGAATATGGCCTTTCCTCATTATTACCAATTTGAATCATTGAATAGGTTAAGTATATCAATGAATAAATGATTACACTTTAACAAAACTTCATATATTATAAAACATAACTCACTTCTGCTATGATCCCGGTCTTTAAAAAAAAATTCTATTGTAGGAGTCATGTTAAAAATATGTGCTTACATTTAGTGCTTGATGTCGATAAGCGTTACCACACTTAAAAAATCGAACAATTCTTTGATCAGTTCAACGTGTTGTGTGTCTTTTGTGGGTGTTGGATGCGTATTGTATGTGTTTTTTATGTTTGTCTTGTGTGTGTGTGTGTGTTCTGTGTGTATGTGTGTTGAGTGTGTGTGTGTGTGTGTTGTGTATGTTTTGTATGTGTGTTGTACGTGTGTTGTACGTGTGTTGTAAGTGTGTGTGTGTTGTGTGTGTGTTGTGTGTGTTGTGTGTGTTGTGTGTGTTGTGTGTGTTGTGTGTGTTGTGTGTGTTGTGTGTGTTGTGTGTGTTGTGTGTGTTGTGTGTTGTGTGTGTTGTGTGTGTTGTGTGTGTTGTGTGTGTTGTGTGTGTTGTGTGTTTTGTGTGTGTTGTGTGTGTTGTGTGTGTTGTGTGTGTGAGTGTGTGTGTGTGTGTTATTGTGTGTCGTATGTATGTGTGTTGTGTGTGGGATACTTAAAATACGCCCACATCACGCCCTCGCCGAAGCCCAACACACGCAAAACACAAGCAAAAAATGCGCAAAACACACACATACAACACGCACACTACAAACGCACGCATAACACACACACAACACACTCACGTAACACACATGCGCGCGCACACTCACACACACATGCTCGCACAACCTGTACACACACGCGCACAAACACGCACACACTTGTACCATACCACACACGCGCGTACACACAAGAATACGAGCGCGCGATCGGACAACACATATACACACAACACACACACACATACACACACACACACACACACACACACAACATACACACACACAACGCACACAACGCACACAACGCACACAACGCACACAACGCACACAACACACACAACACACACAACACACACAACACACACAACACACACAACACACACAACACACACAACACACACAACACACACAACACACACAACACACACAACACACACAACACACACACGACACAAACAAACAGAACACACAGAACACACACACACATACACACACAACCACAACACACACATACAAAACACACAACATACACACGACACACACGACACACACGACACACACACACAAACCCACAACACGCACATACACATAACACATACATACATACATACATACATACAACACACGTACAACACACACGTACACTCTCTCTCACACACACAAAACATACATAATACACACAACACACACACATACACATACACACACACAACACACATACATATAGAACACAAACACATACCCACAAGACACACATACAGAACACATACAATACGCATACAACACATCTATAACACACACTCTCACACAACACACACAACACACACAACACACAACACACAACACACACAACACACACATACATACGACAAACAATAACACACACACACACACACACACACACACACACACACACACACACACACACACACACACACACACACACACACACACACACACACACACACACACACACACACACACACACACACACACACACACACACACACACACACACACACTCACACACGCACACGACACACACGACACACACGACACACACGACACACACGACACACACGACACACACGACACACACGACACACACACACACACACACAAAACATACTTAATACACACACACAACACACACACACACAACACACATACATATAGAACACACACACACATACCCACAAGACACACATACAAAACATATACACATACAATACGCATACAACACACCTATAACACACACTCTCACACAACACCCACACAAGACACACAAGTCACACAACTCACATACAACACACATATAACATGCACACAAGAAACGCAACACACACACACACACACACACACACACACACACACACACACACACACACACACACACACACACACACACACACACATGCAAGCGCACACTCACACACACACACACACACTTGCTCGCACACCCCATACACACACACGCACAACCACGCACACACTTGTTCCACACCAGACACGCGCATACACACGCACATGCACACACACACACTCGAAAAAAATACGTGCGCGCGTTTGGACACACGTACACTCGCATACACACGTACCACACTCACGCAAGTACACTCGCACACACATACTCTTTCTAGAAAAAACATTCCCTAACTATGCGATATGATTTATAGGTTAGTTGGTGGTATACTTTGTACGTTAGTGAGCAGTACACCTTGCAGGTTAGTGGGCAGTATACATTGCATGTTAATGGGAAGAATACATTGAACGTTAGTGGGCAGTAGTACTGTTGTTTTTTTAAAACTGAATTGCAGGTTATTGGACAGTATACATTGCATATTAGGGCCAGTATACATTGCAGATTAGTGGGCAGTATAGCTGGTAGTTTAGTGGGCAGTACTCCTGTTGGGTTTGTTGAACTGAAAAATGTTTTGTTTGATATTTAAAAATGTTAAAAATTCATACATGTTATACCCCATAAGAGGCGGTCATTAGCCGTCCACCACTCCTTCTCCCTTACTAAAACACGCACTAAAACACAAGGTGTTATATCGTATTAGAGTTAGTCATTAAACATTTAATATATGGTGTTCGTTTTTCATACATGTTATACCGACCCGATAAGAGGTGGTCATTAGCCATCCACTCTTACACGCACACGCACGTAGACATGCGCACGCACGCAGCGTTTTGTTGCTCGACGTCTGGTTATGATAATAGTGGTTAGTTGCGTAAGAACAACAAAGAACGGATATTGATTGTTTGTGATTTGTTGAACTGATCAAAGAATTGTTCGATCTTTGAAGTGTAGTACCGCTTATTGACATCAAGCACTAAACGTAAGCATATATTTTTAACATGACTCCTACAATAGAAAATTCTTAAAAAAAGAGCGGGACCAAAGCAGAAGTGAGTTATATTTCTATAATTAATAACGTTTTAATAAAGTGTAATAATTTATTCATTGATATACTTAACCTATTCAATGATTCAAATTCGTAATAATGAGAAAAAGACATATTCTTTAAAGATGAATATTAGTTTAACAGACTACACGGGCCCATACACACATTTAAACATATGCGCGCACACACAGCCAGTAATGAAAAAAAGTTGTGATGACCGTAAGTTGAAATAGGTCTTTGTTGTCTTCTCTGGCTGGTAAACAAAATTTATTTTATGCATGCATCAACTTAATATTGATTTGTGAGCAAATACACTGAGATTAATTGTTTTGTACTCCGACGACCAAGGTTATGTCTAAGTAGTCAAAAACAACTGTTGACACGACCCGCTGGCTGTAGTTACAATGGTTTTGTGAAAAATATGTACTTCAAAGGCGGTAGTACTGATATGAAACCTTTGTTGTCAACAATCGCCGAAACGGTTTAACGACATTACACAACATGTTTGCACCACAGTTCAAAGATCGTCAACGGACTAACGATATTGTTTTATTGACTCAGCAAAAGGAGGCCATATAAAGCACGAGCGCGCATCTATGTGCCATATTCATCACTGCTGTTGAACCACTGCATGTTTCTCTTTGATCGAGAGATATGATGGAGATGTCTATATGGTTTGGTGGGTCAGCTTCTTTCTTGACGTCGTGAAGTAGGGTTAAAAAGACATCGTACAATAACCGGAAGTAAGTCAGGTTAGTGGGCAGTATACCTTGCAAGTTAATGGGCAGTACTCCTTGCAGGTTAGTGGGCAGTATATATTGCTGGTTAGTGAGCAGTATATATTGCTGGTTAGTGGGCAGTACACCTCGCAGGTTGGTGGGCAGTACACCTTGCACTTAAGTTAGCAATATACATTGCAGACTAGTGGACAGTACACCTTGCAGGATAGTGGAGAAGTATACATTGCATGTTAGTGGACAGTACACCTTGCATGTTAGTGGGCAGTACACCTTACAGTTAGTGGGCAGTATACATTGCAGGTTAGTGGGCAGTATACCTTGTATGTTAGTGGGCAGTATCTCTTGCATTTTAATAGGCAGTGTACCTTGTAGTTTAATGGGCAGTATACCTTGCAGGTTAGTGGACAGTATACATTGCATGTTAGTGGGCTGTTCAACTTGCAGGTTAGTGGGCAGTACACCTTGCATGTTAGGGGGCAGTATACATTGCAGGTTAGTGGGCAGTACACCTTGTAGGTTAGTGGTCAGTATACATTGCAGGTTAGTGGGCAGTATACCTTGCAGGTTAGTGGGCAGTATACCTTGCAGTGTAGTGGGCAGTATACCTTGCAGGTTAGTGGGCAGTACTCCTGTTGGGTGTGTTGAACTGAAAAACAATGTTGTTTGACAGTTGACTAAAACAAAGTATTTCATATCAGCGTTTTGTTGCTCGACATCTGGTTATGATAATAGTGGTTAGTTGCGTAATAACATCAAATAATAAACCGTCGTTCGCTACTACGCCAACAACACTGTTTTTGGTGTATAAGCCAATTGTATGCACATATTTTTAACATGACACCTACTATAGATAATCCAAGAAAAAGTGTGAGACAATAGCAGACATTTCTAACTACTTGTCGCTGATTGGTAAATTTCATGTCATTAAAAATATCTTAGTTACCCCTTAATTACCCCTTAGTTATCCCTAAATACCCTTAGTTACCCCTTAATTACCCCCTAATTACCTCTTAATTATCCTTAAATATCCCTTCTTCCTTCATTACTCCAAATTACCCCTTAATTACCCTGACTTTCCCATAATTACACACACATGCTATGCATACTTACCTACATGCACACGCACACACACACACACACACACACACACACACACACACACACACACACACACACACACACACACACACACACACACACACACACACACACACACACACACACACCAAGATGAACTTTGGACCTGTTATTGCACAAGAGAGAGAGAGAGAGAGAGAGAGAGAGAGAGAGAGAGAGAGAGAGAGAGAGAGTCGAAGTTGCGAAATATTAAATTGTGTAACGGTTAATAAAATTGTCAACAACAAAAACTGCATAACCGTTGCTGAAAAAAAAATTGGTTTGACCGTTGGCAAGAACAAAGTATTTCATATCAGCGTTTTGTTGCTCTACATCTGGTTATGATAATAGTGGTTAGTTGCACAAGAACATCACAGAATTGTTCAATCTTTGAAGTGTGGTAACGTTTATCGACATCCAGCTTTGATCTTAATGGCAATACCGCCGCGTTAATTGACATCCGTTGCTAATAATATACCGTCGTTCACTAGTGTCAAAAAAATTACTGATAATTAAACCGTCATTCAGAGGATTTATTATTAAAATTCTTTACGTTTTCTCCATTATAGACATATATTATGTATTCGGTAAGCCCCTATTGCATACACAAGCACGCACATACACGATGTTATACCCATTATAAAGGTAGTCATCACACGCATATCACTCCTCCTCCATTACACGCACGCATGCTCTAAAACAAAAGGTAGTCATTAGCCTCTCTTACACGCACAGACACACACGCACTAACGTTCCCAACAGTCCCTAGGGGGAGGGCGATAATCAAGGGGTATGACCTCATCAGATTAAGTACGCCAAAGACACATAGGGGGCGCTCCTAACCGGAAATGAGTCAGCATCTTCACTGCCACAATTTCATGTAGACACATCTGCCCCTCGAGACGGACTTACATACTACTGACGACACGCGCAACTAATCCCTGGACCCCCTCTAGGTTCAATTAATGCCGTACAAGGCGGCGTTTCCGAAGTCGAGTCGCGTTTCCGAAGTCGACTTGCACGCTGAAAGCGGGAGAGGTGATCGTATTTGCACTATACCACGTAGTTGGGCGTAGGCAGCCCAACAGGTACGGCTAATGTGTGCGGCCATCGAAATCGTGGAGCCGAGCTGTACTCCAAGGTCACGTATGTTGGCGGAAGTGCTACCGCCGATGTCGATGGGAAGAGGCTGTGGAACACAATTGTTTGGTGCTGCAAACAATATCGCCTCAGTCTTCGCCTCGTTCAAACGCAGGTAGCGCGACGCTAGCCATGCTTTCACGTCAGTCACACAACGGGATATCCGGTCGGCGGCGGACGCAAAATCATTTCGCGGAAAATCGACATAGAGTTGGGTGTCGTCAGCGTAGACATGGTAGCGAACACCGTGCTTCCCGAATACGTTGGAAAAACCAGCACAGTATACAGAAAATAACAGAGGGCCCAAAACACTGCCCTGTGGAACTCCATGTCGTAGTCGGCTGTCGCAAGAAAGATGGCCGTCAACGCTGACGCACTGTGTTTGGTTGGTAAGGTAAAAGACAGCCAGCAAAGTGCGTCGCCTTGCACGCCGATTAGGTCTAGTTCAGCGACAAGAATGTCATGGTCGATCGTGTCGAACGTAGCGCTGAGGTCAAGTAGAACTAGTACTACATGCTTTTGAGCATCCAGTTATCTTAACACGTGGTCTTGGATTGTGACGGGTGGTAGGCGCTCTGAAACGGATCTCCGGTGCCGTTGTGTTGCATGTGCAAACGCAATTGGGCAGAGACGTGGCGTTCAAGAAACCTGGAGGGTAGCTGGCGTAGTCGTCGACGGGAAGACCGGAACGTTCAAGAAGAGGCGTGATGGGTGCGTGCTTCAGGCGGGCGGGAACAGTGGACGACTTGAAGGATATGTTGATCAATTTCACGAGAATCGGCGCCAGGATGGATGTATTCGCCTTCAGAATAACGGAAGGCAGTGGATCAAGCTTGGACGACTTTGTCTTGCCACTTGCGATCAGTGTTGTTACTTCTTCGAGAGTAGCCGATTGAAACGCTAGCAGCGGCGAAGAAACCATACGTGGCTGTGCGTTGTCAACATCTGCTGACGGAACCATGATACGGCTGCGGACCGAGTTGATCTTGTCGGCGAACTGGTAAGCGAAACGCTCGGCAACAATGGCAGAGCCACCAATGTCGGTGGGAAGATGGTTCACGCACTTACGGCCAAGAAGATGGTTCGCAATATGAAACATTGCCCGGTAGTCGTTCGAGGCGGATTCAATGCCTTTACTGTTGAACGCAGCTTTCGTAGAGGCCAGTGTCCGGCAGTATTGGTCACACAACTGAGCATAGGAAAGACGGTGGTCGTTGGTCCTGCTACATCGTCACGTGGGCTCACGCAGACGGACTAGTTGCCGACACCACCACGAAGTTTTGTGACCGTACGCTGCACAAGTGGTGCGTGAAGATTGATCAGACAGTACAGCACTGAATAGTACTGATCACTGATCAAGCCGCCTACGTCACAAACAAGTTGAGTGACAAAATCGCGCCCACATAGATCTTTCTTGAAGCCGGTGTTTTTGTCTATCGCAGCGTATCGACGATATTTCATCTTCTTGCGTTGGTGGTGGCGAGGTCACAACGAAAGGCAAAGTGATCTGTGACAAGATCGTGGACGCATACTTGCGTAGCAGGCGATGAAAAAGAAGCGGTGATGATGAGGTCTAGCACATTACCATGGTTGTGCGTCGCGTCGGTGACGTTCTGTCTCTGATTGGCGTGTGACAGAATATAATGCAGAGCTCGTGCGTGCGCATCGTTGTTGTCGCGATATCGCACGTTGAAGTCGCCGAGGATAATGATTCCGGATTCCGTCCCGACGCGTTCAACAAGATCTTGAAATTCGGCAAGGAAAGTGGCGAACTGCTTGGAGTTAGGGCTGGACGATGGCGGCGGGAGTGGTCGACAGCGTACAATGCCCTGAACAGAACGCCGACACCGCCACCACAACGATTACTCCGAGCAACGTGCTCAAGGAAATAGCCGCAATGTGTGACGGCTGTCGCAGACACAGTGTTCTCCGTGGAGAGCCAGGTCTCCGTAATGCATAGTATTTCCAGGTCATGGTTGGCAAAGTAGTCAACAAGAAAGTATGTCTTGTTGCAAACTGACCTTGCATTCAGCAAACACAATTTGGCAGGCCGCACAATTGGGATCAGTTGTATATTCAGGAGGTTAGCCGTGTTGACGCCCGTTTGCATGGCCGGTGTGCGCCGCTGTTTGTGGATACCCCCACGAGAGCCATGGTGGGTGTGGCGATAGAGTGCCACCCTTGCACTGCACGCAACACTGCACGCAGCATTGCTCAAACGAGTGCACCTGAAGTGTAATGTCATGCTTGATCACCAGCAATGTCCGTGTTGTTGTTACACACAAGTGCAATAGACTGAACTTGAGATAAAAATCACTAAAATCTAAAAAATAACCAATCAAACTACTTGGTCCAGGATCGCTTAGAATATTTCATAAAAACAACTATAAAACTGCATTGCGATCTCCTCGTTAAAAACAGGTAAAGTACAAAATAAGCACGGAGCTTATAACCGTGCAGCCACCTGCAGGCGCGACCAATAGTTAGCTTGTACAAAAAAGAAAACATGAAACAATTACCAATATTTTATTGGTTAAAACGCATACAATCATGAGTTTGCGGGCCGTTAATCGTCGGTAAATTGTCAAATGGCCGTGAAGTAGCATGACCTGTTTATAGAGAACTCGAAAAATTAAACATCTGATAAATATTATCAAAATTACATAGAGTTACAGAGTCACTCGCACCTATTCTTATGAAAACGTGTTTCATGGTTTGGCGGACATCTTGCAAAATAATTACCAAATCCAAATCCCAGTTTTATGGGTCATGGATTTCACATATTTAAAAATTGAACTTCTGTGGCATTCAAATCCGCAATTGTTAATGATGGCGATCGTCAATACAAAATTTCACCATATCTTAGCAACAACATCATGGAAACAGTAATATATATTCACCATTTTCAAAGATGGCGCTTTCCAAACATATTATTCCCGTATCACAAGAACGACGTAGCATAGACCCACATAGTTTACATAAAATCTAGTGTTTCGGCGTTTTCAAATAAATTACGTTTCACCTTCTCCGACATTCATAAATCTGCTGTACCGGTCTGGAAATAAGTTCCGGTCTGAAAGTAAGTTCCGGTTCCGTTTTGAGTATTGCGCATGCGGGTGTACATGCCAAAGGTTAGCGCCTACTTTCGGCCCGCTTATACACGTATCGAAAGTAAGGTCCGGACCGAAAGTAAGTTCCGGTTCCGTTTTGCGTGTTACGTATACCTGTACGTGTTTACATGCTAAATGTTAGTGCCTGCTTTCGGGCAGCTTAAACACGGTGCCTGACGAAAATCCGCGTGACCCATTTATATTATAGTTTGCGTTAATGATACATTTACTTTTGTAATTGTTTAAATGACACATATCTCCATCAGTTTGTCATGTATGAAGCTGGAATGTTGTATGTGATCTAGCGGGCCCATTGGTGGTGGTTCGGAGATTTAGATTTGTTTAATTCGTCGGGGGGATGCTGGGGGTAAACATTTTTAATGACGCATATCTGTCAGTTTGGCATGAATGAAGCTGAAATTGTGTGTGTTATCCAGCGGGCCAATTGGGGTGGTTTGTAAATGTAGATCTTTTCGAAATACATCCGGGGTGGGGATCTCGGGGGATGTCATAATTTTTAAATGGCACTTATCTCTGTCAAATTGTCATGTATGGAGTTGAAATTCCGTGTGTGATCTAGGGGACCCATTGGGATAGTTTGCAGATGTAGGCTTTTTTTTCTCCAAAATTCGTCCGGGGGTAGGGGTCACAATTTAAAAATGGCACTTATCTGCGCCAGTTTGGCATATATGGGGCTGACAATTTGTATGCATTCTAGCAGGCCTATTGGGGTGGTTCCCAATTCGTATGGAGGATGGGGATCTTGGGGTCACCATTTCCAAAAAAAATTTCCAGGTCCCGGGTAACTCGGCTATTTTTTAATAATACATTTCTGGAAATGAGTCATGCAATAACGAATAAGTACAAATGTATTATCATGTCAACGTGTATAATTATGTGTGATATAACAGTTCAAATGGTATTATCAAATAAAATATAAAATGCAAACAAATTAATTCATTTACACAGACCAAAACCACGTAACCCTTTGTGTAATACTGCAATGTTTACAACAAAACATTGCTACAAATATGGTCTATTATAACATTTAATCAGACAAATGATCAAATCCAATTATTCAGCTCTGGTCACGCGCAAATGTACGCTCGCTGTTCAGCACTGTAGGAGAGCATATAGGTCAGTGGAGTAACGGTCGATACAGCAAACAAAAATATTAATTATGTAACTCAGGGGTCAACGTTGATCGGTCACCTGAGGTAATTTTGCTCACCACGGTGTAACTCAATCGCCGCATACTTCTGGCACTGTGTCACAGTTGATCGGTCACGTTGCTCACCGCGGGTTGTATTTGCTATACTGAGCTTGCGCGAGCATGCGCAATATGCAAAAACGGAACCGGAACTTACATTCAGACCGGAACTTACGTCCAGACCGGTACACCGCCATTTTAAAAATCAAATATTATTATTCTCGTATCTTAAGAATGGCATAACCTAGAGCTACGCAGTCGATATTAAAATTAAGTATTTACCAGGTTCGACGGTTTTTGAAATATGTTACTTTTGACTTTTAGCCACATTCACATATCCGCCATTTTTAAATATGGCACCCGACTGTTGTCATTGGAGACTTGGTGTCAGAAATCAGCATTCCACCCAGTCCAAGATGGGAACTGTTGATCCTCAGATGAGACCACCCTAGACACAACCCACCCACAGTCTAATGCAGACACCTTTGTAGATGCAATTGCTCCATCATATACCAACTGTGCACGCCCTACAAGTATGGGAAGCGTGCGTGCCATGCATATTCACGTGCATCATCTGTTGGAGATGTACAGGTCCTTTAATATAACGGTGTCTTTTGGATTTTGTTTCTGGTGGAGGTGAAATCTCAGACAATAAATAAAGGATTCAAAATATATGCCAGGCGGTATTATCATGCCTTCGTTGCCGACCTAATTGGGCAATGCGAATAGCAAAGCTTACATACATACATACATATATATATATATATATATATACATACATACATACATTCATACATACATACATACATACACACACTTACATATGGAGCTAATGTTTCACCCTACGAAACACTGGCCTTGATGTCAAAGAACTAGGTTTCTTCATCAGGTGAAACAACTGATGCCGTCTGTCGTGTCTTTAGATAGGACTTCAATAGCATTCACAATATTTTCTGGCATTCCATAGGCATGTAGGATTTGCCTTGGTGAACTTAATCAAATCTTCTTCTTCCCCTTGCTCCCTTGCGGGGTGGGGTCCACGTCACTTGGTAGTTTCTTCTATTTTTCTTATCAGTTCTTTCCATCTTTCTCTCTCATTCACGCTAGCCCTCCCCAGTCTCGTTTTATGCTGTCGTTCCATCTCAGCATTGGTCTTCCTTTCCTTCGTCTGCCACCCTCTTCTACTTTCCACGCTCTTTTCGGCAGTCTGTCTTCACCCATTCTTTGTATATGTCCCGCCCATCTCATTCTGTTGCCGGCTACTTTCCTCTTTAGGTGTTTTTTCATTCCAATCTCCTCTCTCAATGCCTTCATCTTCCTTCTATCCTCTCGCGTTACTCTACATATTCTTCTGACCCAGTTGTTTTCTGCTACCTGTAGTTTCTCCTCCAGTCTCTCTGTCAGTGACAAACATAATCAAATACCTATTTGAAATCGATAAATGTGAAGACCCAAGGAAATTATTGACATCTGCCTGTTCGACAATTCTGCGCAAAGCTAATGTGTGGCCAGTTGTAGAGAAACATTTGCCAAAGCCATTTTGGTTCTACTTCAGAAGTGGTTCTA
Source organism: Escarpia spicata (assembly GCA_963995525.1). NCBI lineage: Eukaryota > Metazoa > Annelida > Polychaeta > Sabellida > Siboglinidae > Escarpia > Escarpia spicata. Next base: position 34,852,625 of record OZ023208.1, on the reverse strand, counting down.
TGGAAGGCTTGCATCTGTTTAGTAAAGGTTTGTTACAAATCTTATTGCTATTAATGTCAAACTGATACCTCGTTAACTTATTGCCAGTGAGCTATTTCCTGTTTTGGAAGGGGTACCTTTTACTTTTAGAGAACATATCAGGCTTTACAAGATTATGTGGATATGCTTACAAAGTTCCAATAGAGTTCCAAAATTTCCAGACTTCTGGCTGGTGGAATTCCATCTTGCTCAGCTGTTTATCCACATTTTAGTATCTTAAGAACTTCATCCAATTCCAATACAGTGACATTTCGGAGTTGGCTAGAGAATGTACTCAACGTGGTCTTTCCATTCACTTGTTCTTTCTTCCGGTTATTTCCCATTAATCTGTCCTTTGTTGATGCCAGTTACATGATTAATTAATTATGTTCCAAGCATGTCGATAGTCACTATGACTATGGGAGAGTTCACATTCACTGAGGAGTGTAGAAAGGCATTTCACTTCTGCGTGCGTGTAGGTATTAGAAAGAGTTTCCTTCTAGTTTGATACGATCGTTGTTGTGTCTGTTCTTGCTTGACAAACACATAGGTAAGCATGCATAATTGCATTATTCTTTTTTTGGCAGCATGCTTTTAGCTAATTAGCGGTTTTATTTAACAATTGGCAATTGTATTTCTCAATCGGGTTATCTTATAGATTTTCGCAAAGGAACATCACATGTATTCTTGAGATCAGTGGTGAATTTCGTTTCTAAGTTGTCATCATTCTCCATGGATCTCCTATAGACATTCCATCTAGTAACTCTGATTCGCAAAGGACACGGACCTCTAATATAGTGTTGACAATATACATAAATGTTTAAATGGCTGCCATCTAAAATCGAAGGTTTAACATGCTTTCGATGTATTATCATTTGTGCAACACTATGTAGCAGTATGTATCAGGAACAGCACGTGTAGGTACAAGGACATATTCATGAAACATATCTACTCTTGGAAACTATAAGATTACTTTTTCGGTACCCTTTGCTTTGTTCGTCTTTCGTTCGTGTAGGTCCTACTTGTAGATCACCAACAGTTTTATGTGTATGTTTAACGGTAGTAATGGTTTAATTGCAGAAGAAATGCATACAGTGGGCGATGTAGACAACGCTGACGTATCCGTGTTACGACACGAGGCATGGCGTGGGGTGTCGGCGTCCGATCAAAACAAGATGTTGTCTCGGGTGAAACGGAAAGCTATCACATCCGCCCACAACCTGTGGCCGAACGGGGTGATCGTCTACACGCTGTCAGGTAGGCAACAGTCGTAGCATCACGGCCAAGATCAATCACAATACTTTATTGTCCCTTGGGAGGGAAATTCATTTGGAGTGAAACAACATTTTAAAACAAATAAAACAAATGTACATGCAATATAAAAATAGTAATAAAAGTTATATTTGTTAAACTATAAATAAATTAATTAAAATTAGTTAAATATGTTAAGTAAGTTGGAGAAGTTAAAACAGTTAAATCATCTAAAAAATCACAAATCATCTCAGGCTCACTCAGTGTCAGACTGGCATGGGAGACTGGCAGAGATGGAGGGGAACGAAGGTCAGTTACTCATTCATTAGTCTAATTGACGAGGGAACAAATGCGTTTTGAGTGCAATTCAATTTACAGTGAGGGAATTGAAAGCGACGGCCAGAAGGAAGTAGTTTATTGCATGGAAAGAGGGGTTGTTCGGGGTCTGAGGAGACATTCCTTCCCTTTCTCTCTGCCCGTTGTCTGTATAGATCCTCTAGACTGCTCTGCTTCCCCCCACCACCTTGCCACTAACCCTGACTGTTCGTGCGAGAGTGTTGCGATGCACGATACTCAGGCTGCCGTACCACACAAGAAACCCAAATGTAATAGAGCTTTCGATGTAGCATCTGTAGAAGGTTTGAAGAACATACGGGCTGACATTGAGTGACATGAGCTTGCGTAAGAAATACAGCTTTTGCTAGCACTTTATGTTAATTACCACTGTATTTTCACCAAATGTGAGGTTTACATCAATGATAGTGCTGATATACTTGTATTCATCTACTCTCCTTACACACTCTCGGTTAATGAATAAGTCTCTTGGGAGGAGTAGGATTTTTTCTAAAATCTATTATGAGTTCGGAAATGATTGTCACACCACACTGTGAAATCAACTACAGCGCACGCACACACTTGATCAGAGCCGGATAGGTCCACGATAGCTGTGTCATCGCTGTATTTGATGAAACTGACGCTCTCCTGGCTGCTACGGCAATCGTCTGTGTAGAGTGTGAACAGAACAGTGGAGATCACCGAGCCCTGAGGGACCCGTAAAAGTGAAGAGTGAGCTCGACACAGCACCATTATAGCGCACTACTTGCTTACGCTCAGTAAGGAACTGGTTTACCTACAAGATGTTGTGCGGGTTCACATGCACATTAACAAGTTTACTCATCATGATGTGTGGCTGGATGTTGTTGAAAGTCGACGAAAAGTCCATAAAGACTATCCTGGCAACGACTTGGGCTTTTCCAGGTGAGTATACACCATATGGAATAGAGTGAGGACTGCATCATCCACGCCTCGATTGCGTTTATACGCAAATTGGAGGGGATTCAGTTGATCCCCAACATGCTGCAGAAGAGAACGAAGTACGAGTCGCTCAAAGCGACTGAGGTAAGCGCCACTGGGCAGTAGTCGTTGAGAACAGAAGGCACAGGTTTCTTGGGGACAGGACATATTACTGACGATTTCCACGCCGGGGGGATGCGATGCTGCTTCAGATAACAGTTGAAAAGGATGCTGAACACTGCACCCAGCCGAGCATGGCACTCCTTGAGGATCCGACCACTGACGTTGTCAGGCCCAGCTGCCTTGTGAGGATTAACGTGCTTGAAGATCTTACTGACGTCATCAGGAGTTGTTCCTGGGGTATCATCCTCAGTGGGCTGAGACTCAATATCGTCCACCGCCACCTGAAGCTCACGTGAGAAGTCATGCCGGTCAAAACGCCCAAAGAAGGAATTCAAGTCCTCAGCGAACTTGATACTCTCTTCCGCTGACTCTGAGGTTTGTGTGACACGTTTGCCGGACTCAAACACCAGACAGAGTTTTTAGTCCTTGCTACGTTCAATGTTGTCCTTGTATTCCAGTTTAGCATTCCCTTATCTGCTTTTTTCCAGTACACTGGATCCTTTTTGTTTCAGTGCGGTTAGTAGACAGGAAAGCCCTCTTCTTCTCATTGATTAAGTTTTTCAGTTCTTTACTCACCCACGGTTTGTTATTTGAGAAGATTTTCACAGTCTTTATATCGGGACAATCATCTCTTCACAAAACTTGATATAGTCTGTGATGGCAGAAAATCCCACAAAGTAGTCAAAACACCCCCTGAGGGCGTCCACCGAGTTCAAGTCCCACATTTTTATAGTTTTCTGCACTACTTTCTGTCTCTGCAGTTTAGTTCTATACGCCGGGATCAAGTGTACCATATTGTGATCAGCTGTACCGAATGTCATCTTCTTCACGGACTTGTACGCATCCTCAATGTTGCCATAACAAAGATCGAGGGTGTTACTACCGCGTGTCCGACACGTCACGTATTGCTGGTAAACAGGCAATGTTTTGTCTAGTCGGCAGTTAAGTAGGTCGGACGCAGCGACACTGACAATAGCTCCACGTCCGTGGTGCACAGTACTTCCCTCACGATGACAGACTTACAGTACACCAGCGCTGGTTGATGTACACACAGATCCCTCCACCCTGTGATTTGCCACTAAGCTTTTTGTCTCTGTCCAATCTTACTGGAGTACCAAAGTCAACAACGTAAAGTTCACTGTCCGGTAATGTTTCATCTAACCAGGTTTCAGTCACACATATCAAATAAGCTTCTTTATTGGCCCACTGCAGCGCGACATTGGCCTGAAGCTTGTCAATTTTCGAACGTAATGATCGAATATTAGCCAACATGGTAGAGGGCAGGGGGAGGGTGCGTACCTTTTGTTTCTTCAGTCTATGGCGAACGCCGCCTTTCTTGTTCACCACTCACACGGTTCACCACTCACACACACAACGAGTAAAATGGTCCATTAAACTGCCAAAACTGTGGTTGTTCTGCCGCACAACATCTTCATATTACTTCTCGACGAATATATATATATAACGTTCTTCAATTAAAACTGACAAAAATATAAACAACACAGAGGCTAAATACAAACAATCCATGTCGCCACGACAGCGCCCTCTAACCCTAACTTTACATGTATAGTTAGTCACACTTACTGTGGGATACACCGTTCTAACCCGCATCGGCCAACGTGGAAGTGTAGGCCACAAACACCAGCATGCAAAGTACAAGAAAGCCAAGGCTCCCAGTCCTCAACATCATCGAAATAGTCTAAGACTACGGAGGCGGTCTAGTCATGTAGGAATACGTGCAGGGGTCGCTAAGAATATCTGGGTCAAGAAGAGCCACCGAGAGAAGGTACGTAGACTGAATATAGCAATATTTAACGTAAGAACACTATAAAATATGAACAAGAACTGGAGGAAGAACTTAGGGAAACTAGCATGGTATGGGATGTGATCGGGATCGAAGAAGTCAGAAGAGCTTCACTACCTATGCGGCCACCAACTATACGATTCCAGGGCAACGAATAGCCAAGAATGAGTATGCTTTCTCATAAACAAGAAATGGAAAGACAATATAATTAGGGTTAATAGCATCAATACGAGCCCTGATGAAGAAACGACGCGAAATGGTGGAAAAATGTGACCGTAAAAACAAATCGAGTACGCAGAAATATGTAAGACCATCAACAAGAAAGCGAAGGGGGACATCACGAAGTACAAACAAGAGATCATACGAGAAATGATTATGACATTAAAAAACCTGAACAAAGCCGTAATAACACTGGCCCTATGCCGAAACAGACTGGTTACATTTCTAGACGAGCAGGGTAGAGAAATACAAGACCAAGATAACAGCATACAACGGATGGTGGAATTCTACACTGAGCTACAGGACAGTGAATTTAATGTGCCATATATGAAGCCTGTTCATTGCTAACTCATGTCACTACACCCGTTCAAACGTGGTCGTTTGCGTGTCACAACCCATCAGATGTTGCTGACGTCACCACAGGCAGGGCCGCTGAGCGCGTCCCATCTTTTAGCACGGCGAGTGGCAGTGCGGCCTGTTGTTTCAGACTATACATGAAATAGCAATCAGTGAATTTAATGTGTTATTTATATCACTTTAAATATAATATTCTTATTTACAAGTTTGTTGCTGGATGTACAGAGGAATTGTATTAATTTGTTTTAGTTATTGCCATTTGAACATCTCGATTGCTAGACCTTTCATTATTACCGGTGGCGCGTATACATTGCAGAGTAAGCATTCACGATGTTCAAATGGCAAACGGTACATCCAGCGACAAACTTGTATTTAAGACTATTACCTTTACGATGACATTAATAAATATTAAACCCATTACAAGTTTGAGCATTCGCAATGTTCAAACGGCAATAACTCAAAAAGTAAACCAAATTCCTGTGTGCATCCTGCGACACATTTGTAGGTAAGATTATTATCTTTCTTCTTCAGTTCAGCATATCTCTGCTAGACGTAGCTGCCCGGATGATCCCACGATGATCCCACGATACGATATTATCTTTACCGTGATATAAAAAATATTAAATTCCGCGAGTGCATTTTTATATACGTCCTGAAATACCAACTCGCATAGATGCGCGCCCTGCTAAATCCTAGGTGTCGCAACAAACGGTGCAGAAAATGTACAGAAAAGCACGATCAAAAGGGGACTTGAAAAGGGTGACAGAGGGGGTTAAACAAATTTGTTGAATATCACGACAATATTTTTAGATTATATTTCATTCAGATTGGGAATAAAAATGTTAATTTCGCTTAGTCTTTAAAACTACTCATTTGCAACAACAATTAAGACTAATAGAAAAACCTTGTTGAAGACAACAATTAACTTGTATGGACAGCGCCAATTTCATAGAAAGGCTCACGTCACGTGTTTCTACTGTTCACAGTTAGCTGGGAATAAACCCGTATGTTTCTGCCAAACGTTTGTTAGCATTTTGTAATATGTTCTTACCTAATTGTGTCACTTTCAATTATTTAAGTGTATTTAACAAGATTTAACAAGACAAGATTGCCACCCAGAAAATTAACTCTAGGTGGCAGGTGGCAGGTGGACAAGGAAGCCCTTTGGCTTATCGAGAGTCCGACCCTTTTATCTATATGTATCCCGCCCTTCTGAGGTATATGTCGATTTTATTTTAAAACATATTCACGCTACTAGCACCCACACAATCAGCAGATAATCTGTTCCATTCATTTACAGTCCTTTGTGAACATGAGAACGTTCTTATATCTAATCTACACTGCTCCTTTGCTAATGTAACTTCATGTCCTCTAGTCCTTCTATCTTTCTTTACTAAAAAAAAATTATATTAATATTTTCATAACCATTCATTATTTTAAACACTTCTATCTGATCTCCTCTCAATCTCCAGTCTCTAGTATTGTTAAACCGCATTTTTAGGCGTATTTCGTAAATAAGATCCCTCAGTTTTGGTATCATTTTAGTTGCTCTCCTTTGCACTCTTTCTAGCATATATATGTCCTTCCTGCGATATGGCCTCCACGCTTGAATACAACATTCTAAATGAATCTAACTATTGTTTTGTACAGCGGTATTATTAGCTCTTTTTCTTTATACGTTCTCAAATTGAGCAGCTTTTGCCACTTTTCAGACCATTTGATCAACTTGTCAAGATCATCTTGTAAATGTTGTCTATCTCCATCACTTTTAATCCTTCTAAACACTTTTGTATCATCCGCAAATTTCAACACCTTGCTTGTTATTTCATCATCTAAATCGTTGATATATATATTAAGAATAATATAGGTCCTAGTACTGATCCCTGTGGTACCCCACTCAATACCGATTTCCAGTTTGAAGCTTCCCCATCAACTACTGTCAATCAGCCATTTTTCTATCCAGTTTATTATACCATTTCCTATGCCATGGGCCTTTAGTTTAAGCAGTAATCTTTGATGTGGTACTTTGTCGAAAGCTTTTTGAAAATCTAAGTAGACGATATCTACTGGTGATCCCTCATCTACTCACTTAGTGATGTCTTCCAAAAACATAACATTTTTGTTAAGCATGACCTCGCTTTAAAAAACACATGTTGAGATGGGTTTATCAAGTTATGTTTAACAAGAAAATCCACCATGTGATCTTTAATTAGTCTTTCTAATAATTTGCAAATCACTGATGTTAAACTCACTGGTTTTTGGTTCTCTGACTTGTTTCTCGAACCTTTTTTAAATAACGGTATAATGTTTGCCTCTTTCCATTCTAAAGGAACCACTCCCTCTTCTAATGACAAATTGAAATCTGTTGGAAGCGGTACGCTAATTTGTTCTACAATTTCTAATAGTAGTTTGGTAGGAATCCCATCCACTCCAGGTGATTTATTATCCTTCATAGCCCTTTTTCCTAGCTACCATTTCCGGGGTTACTATTAATTGTACTAAATAGTCTTAATCTGCCCCTTGAACTTAGCCTCTGGTACTGGCAGTGAACTAATATCTTCACTGGTAAACACTGAACTAAAATACTAATTCAGGTCTTCTGCCATTAAGAATCCCGCTGATATTATATATTATATATATTCCAGCACTATCTTCTAGAGGACCGACCTTATCTTGAACTTTCTGTTTGCTTCGAACATACGCATACAAACTCTTGCTGTCATGTTTTATATTACTAGCTGATTGCTGTTCATAGCTTCTCTTTGAATTTCTAATTTCAGCTGTAGCTTGGTTAAGTGCTTCTTTATAAATGTTGTAGTCTTCATCATTTCCAGTACATCTATATGACTTCCACATCATTTGTTTAGACTTAATTTTTCTAATGGCGTCTTTCGATAAGTGTTTCTTTTTGGACCGTTTCCCTTGTTTTGTGAAGGTTACAAATTTATCGACTATGCACTTAATTTCACTCTTTAATATATTCCAGCATTCTGTTGCCGTCTTATTTTTCAGTGTGTTATTCCAGTCTATCTTTGCTAAATATTTCCTAATGTCCTTATACCTTCCTTTGTATAAATTTCTCCTATACTGCTTTTTACTATTCCTTTGTGATTTTACTTTGATGGTAAAATGTATCTGGTTGTGATCACTACTCCCCAGTGGCTCACATATATTGACATTGTCAACTAATTCATTCTGTGAGGACAAAACTATGGCTAACACATTCTCACCCCTGGTTGGTTCTAACACATGTTGAGAAAGGAAAGTATCTTGAACTAAAACTAAAAATTTGTGGTCCTCACTCCCCATACTCTGTAGAGATTTCCATTGTATATGCCCGTGGTTATAATAATACAGTCCCGTTTGCTTACTTCCCTTATAGCGTTTTTTATTTTTTTATTCTCTTCTATGCTTATGTTTTGACTTCGATAAACTAACTCAACTGTTAATGTTGCGTTTTCTGTAACTATGTTACACCAAACAGCTTCTTCGCAATCTGCTTCTCTTTCTAATTTTATTTCATAAGCCTGGATAGATTCTTTAATACATAAAATAACTCCACCTCCCTTTTTTCCTATTCGATCTTTCCTAAACATTACATATCCTGTCAGTCCCAATTCGGCATCTAATATGTCGGTGGTGGTCCAGAATTCGGTTATACCTATTATGTGAGGGTCACTATCTTCTATCATAATGTTTAGTTCATTTCTTTTGTTTACTATACTCCTTGCATTTAAACAAACACATTTATATTCAGTTTCAGAATAGTTTTCCAGACAGTTCTTTGCTGATTTATTTGTGCTGTCTTTATCTATGCCTCCAATTTCATGCTTTTCTTTTATTTTTACGTACGCATGGGGCACGGTAAGTCATGATAATAATCGTTCATGCATATAAAGTGTAATTCAGCTACTGCATCAGAGGTAGCATGAGCAATCAATAAATGTGCCGGCGTTTTCGTATACATGTCGAGTAAACAACTCGGTGCTTATTGATTAATTTATTTCACCGTGAGCAAGATGTCACCCACCACGATGTCGGACAATTTATTACAATCTTCCACTTTGACACACCATTCAGAGTTACTAACTTACATGAACATTGGTATTGTAGTCTGAAATGGCTTGTTTGTGTATATCTTTTAGGTGCATATTACCAACAAGTTGCCTTTTGGTTTTCTTAAATTTCCCGCCTCTACCCCAGTTCCACCTATAATTAATTATTCGCACTACGAGAACATTTCTAGAGAAGAATTTCACAGGGTACATCTTCCATTGTATATTCACAGTAAGAACTCCAAAAACGTGTAAAATTGTGATTTTCAATTCAATTTTCTTTGATTAATTTCAAATTTGGCATATGGTTAAAACTATTGTGGAGTGGAGGATATCGAGGCAAATATCTTCACACAAGGATCGTTTTATTAGATTGTATGCTACATAGAATACGGTGATCCACTTTATGAGCATCATCTCCGTAATGAAAGGATATAGACATCGTCAGCGAGCTGGAACAAAACTAAAATGTAACACTATCTGACAAAATATGCTTTCTACTGAGCATATATACATGTCTTAAATGACACTAAATATTATTTTGAATTTCTATGTAGATATTTACTGATTCTTAATGATTATATTTTTAAATTATGTTTATTTGAATAGTATGTAGTATAGTATAGTATGTTTAGCTATTATACACCTTCTTGTGGGGATAAAGAACCGTACTTACGTAATGTATTGCAAAATCATAAATAATTTAGAGAGAGCAAAAATATGATACCGAGACTCATACAAATGCATTTGTTGGTCAAACGGATGACAATAATGATTTTTCCACATTGAAACGGCCGGTGACAGTACTGGTCTTAAAAGGTTATCAATTTTATAAGTGCGACGGGTTACGGAGATAACAAACAACACGCTATCCGCAATTGTGCATTATTGCGTAGTAGCAGGAAATCGATTAATATACTAAACTATCGAGTTTCCTAGGATGAATAAAGTTTCCAATAGCTAAGTAAAACATATAGATTGTTCCTTTGGAAAATTGCCTTTTCGCCGCAAGTCAACTTTGACGAAGTCTACTGAAGTAATGGTTGTACGTAAGATAATAATTTTTTTTTTAATTAGTGCTAAATGTATAGATCTCACAAAATGTGTTTGCCATAAATACAAAACTTGAATGATCTAGGTAGGTAATCACAAGGGCTACTCAAACAATTTTGTTTGCAAAACTACCGACAAAACAGAATACGCTATATAACGGGGACCAAATATTCGTAATTGTACACGTTTCGCGTTTTTATTGTTCAATCTTACAAAATATAATAGTGAATAGAATGCCTACCAGATAATAAATGTTGTATGTAGTAGACTACGAAGGATATTAATTTCAGTTCACGTACGTGATGTACTTGACATATTTAATGCCTCCCACCTGGGCCCATAATATAATCAAATTATGTAGTTACATAATAATTACACAATGACGCGCACCAAAGTTACTGGTACGTGCATGAAATGTGATTAATTAATACATGTCGTTTCCCTATAAGAAACGGCCATATTTAAATTCAAACCTGTTTGTTTTCTTTCATTCTGAGGTGCTCTATAGATATATATATAGACAGGCAGACAGACAAACAACGATGATGATTATAAATTATAATGATTCCATTAAGTACGTTAGAGCGGTGTTGGTAACGATGGTCTTTCTCGTAGACGACGTCGCCAACAACGCCCTCATCCGCAGCGCCATCGAGGAGGCGATTGATGTGTGGCAGCAGACGACGTGCATTCAGTTCTTCCGCGAGGACGAGACCGACCTGCTGCTGTCCGGCTACGACAAGGTCGCCAAATATGTCCGCTTTGTGAGGGGCGTCGGGTAAGCCAACGTATTTCGATTGCATCAAAAGTCAGTTACGTTCGATCATTACAGGATACGTTTCTCGGCATCGTCGCAAGGCAGAGGGAATACCCACAGCACGTCTAGATTAGCCGTAGGGACATGGGCGGTCTGCATTGTCAAAGTATCGACTTCAGCTCTTTGGCATAGCCTGTATAAATACGAGTACGTCGTTGTTATTTGTCAGTACGTTTATCGTGATGAAGTGTGTTAACATCGATTTGATTGAACATAAATTATGAAATTAAAGCATAGGCGCCCCGAGCGCATCAAACTCAAAGGCTTCTAAAACACAACACGAGTTTTGTAGTCCAACCCGGTTTACCCCACGTTTGGTATCAACATGTAGGAAAATATGTCAACGTTTCAATTCTGCAAGTTACACCTTCGATTTTAGTATTTCTTGCAGCGACACGTCTAGCAAAACATGTACATTTTCTACAAGTAAATACAAAATGTGAGTCTTGCATAACCCAGCTAATCAAGTGAGTGATTGTCACACATTCCAAATATTCTTGAACGTCAAATATGGCAGCCATTTAAACATTTATTTTCAACATTAAAATTTACTCGGCGTTCAATAATCAATATTGCACACATAGCTAATGCCAACGGTTGTTGTGTGAACTGGATTCCTTTGAGTATCCGGTAATCTTGGTGTCTGAATATGTTTCTGCACATGCAAAAAACAATTTGGTTGCTAAGCCTTGTCCGACACCTCTTTTGAATAAATTATGGCTGCTATGATGAAAATAATTAAGGCTGACTACCACTTGTTCTCTCGACTAGTCATCTCATGTCAGATCAGACAATGTGACTTGCGTGAATTTGTTTAGCTTGGCCCCTGCCTCACTTAGTGATCATGACAAACCCCAAACAACCCCAAGACTCAGCTGTTTGTCTTGAACGTAGAATTTGAAGTGACGTTTTGTGACGGAGAACCAAAGGCAGATGCTATCATCACATATAGTTTAGCACTGGTCAACTCTGTACCACTACGTGCATTAAAGACATTTGACGAGTACGCCAAATAAAATATCCCACCTAAAGTTGTACTGCTCCAAGTAAAGGAAAACTGATGTTATGTTTGATGTGTACTGTCAGTCCAGTCTGAAGTGTGAAGCAAGGTCCCGACAGGGCACGGGGCTCACAAAAAGGGTGACAGGAACAACAAAAGCACCAACAAACTGGAGGAGCTTCCTGCGAGATGAAAACCACAAATCCTAACTCTTCTGCTTTCTTACACACAGCACCTTTATCAAACACGGTTATCGTGTCAAAGGGAAAAACAACAGTAAAGGGAATAAAAACATATATGGCTTGAATTCGTATTATATTACATCCTGCTATCTATTTCCATGTCCACCAAGCAAAAAAAATTTATTCGATGAATTAGAAAGTTCACATTTTATGCTGTGCATCCGGATATTTTCGAATATGCATATTGTTGGCGCGCTTTTCGGGATGCCGAGATGTGACGTCACATATGACCCATAGTCGAATCAGGCCGACCCTTTCCATGCATTCAGAGCATGTTTACAAGGATAGCTTTCGGATCGAAACGAACGTGTAATTATGCGATATTCCGATGTAATACAAACACTAGTCATTATAGAGGAACAAGCAGTTATCTTACGGTTCCACATGAATCCAATTTTATTCAAAACAATGAATGCAAATGAGCTTACAAGTCGACTAGGTTTCGCTGAGCTTGGGCTCGTTTTTAGAATAATTTTATCGAATGCAATCAACGGGAGATAATCTACACCAATAAACATACATAACAAACATATATTGTATTCAGCTCAACAACGACGTCCAGTTGCCGGAAGTGCCGGTCTTTGATCAGGGTCGGCGCACCGACGTTGGCGCTGTACTTATCGTCCCGGTGCTTATTGACCCGCGTGAGCGTGCAACCGTAGCCCTGTTGCCAAAACGTTTCATGGTGTCGCCGATGATGGCCTTGTTGGGGTCCACGTCCCACTTGCGCAGCACCGAAGACACCGCGTCGCCGAACCAACGGAAGCACGGCTTCGGATCGTACTCGAAGATCTGGTATACGCGATCGACGACGAGACCGTGCTCGAGGTACCATCGCAGCATGGGCGTAGCGAGGAGTATTCTGCTACCGTAGAACCTCCCTGCGAGCGTGCGATCAGGACGGTTCAGTAGGTTGTGGTCTTCGGCGTATCGACGTAAGAACGGGCTGAGATCGTCGCGTGTGATAAGACGTTCTTAAAAACGGGCTGCATCTTGCCGAATCGATAGTGCAGGTTGTCCGGCACGCTGATGTCGCATTCGACCAGACCGAATTGGGTTCAGTCTCGCACGGTTTCGAGGACCTCCGCTTGCGTTAGTCGACTGCACGCGAGGAGGCTGTGTCGTCGTCTTGGAGGGGTGGCGTCGAGATAGGCCTTCACCGTCGGTTCTTTCTTCGTCGTCCGCCAATCGCACTCCCACATCTCGACGACCGTGACGAAGTGGCGAAGGTATACTGTGGTGGCGCTCGTCTCGTGGAAGAGTTCTGTCATGTGCCTACCGTTGACGGCGTTCACCTTCTTTTTTCCCGTATACGGGCAACCATAGAAGAAGCACCCGTGGAACAGGTACGCCGATCTCATTTCTCGACACCAGCCGTCGACGCGGTCCTTGCCTATTCGTTCCTCCGGGCCGTTGAATTGGTAGCGTATGACCGCTCCCGTTTGGTAGCTCTCCCACCGTAGCTATTCCATGGCCATGCGACCGTACCGGTGCACGCGGGGCCGGGTGTACCATCTGGTCGGCATCTCCTGTGTAAAAGCCCAGATGTAGAAACCGTTCGCGTCGTAGCAGACCACCGACCGGCACGTCCGTGCGACGTCCTCAGCGTATTCGCCCCGCCGAAGCTTGGTGACGTCCGCGTCGTGATGTCGTGCGAACACGATCGTGGGGCCACCGAAAACCTCGGACGTCACGAGGTTATGCAGGTCCTTGATCGCCTTGTCGAACAGCATGAAGTGGGTCGTCGTCGGGAGATCTTCGAATAGGATCAGTAGCGTCATTCCGGGCATGCTGATACCTTCCTTGAACTTGTCGATGCGTCGGTGTCGGTAGAAGACGAACTGCCTTGGGATGGGGAGCTGAGCGAGGTGCACGATTGTGAGAACGGTGTAGGGGTAACATCCCTTCGCCTTCGGAGACGTCTCCTAGTCGTTGTTGTTGTCGTCTTTCCCAACGTGGGCGGCGCATCCGTACCTAAAAGCCTCATCGGCGGCGTCGTCGATGTCACCGCCGCCCGTCGCCTTTTCTCGCCACTCGGTCTTAAGTGAGGCGAGGTCATCGAATACGGCTTGGTACGACGGCTCCAACGCTCTGCGGACCGCCGCACGTATTTCTTCCAGGGCTTCCTTCATACGCTTCGTGAGCTCGTTCAAATCCCCGTCTGTAACGAAGCACCGCGCCGACTTGTACCCCGGGACGTTCGACGCCAACCTCACGCCCACAAGCTCGTTTCTGCCTAGCCACTGGCCTTTGCCACTGTTCGGTGGCAATCCCTTGTTGTCGATGTAGCACTAAACATCAAACACCGCCCTGTACGGATAATAGCGCAAGGCTTGAGGCACGTCGATACCTTCGTCCTCGAGTTGTCGGAAGACGGACGGTTTCGAATGGTAAATACCGCCGGGATAGGTTACCGGACGCCTCCGTCGCACGTGCTCTCGTGTCTCCGGAGAGACAACGACGTCTTCCACAGCGAGTCGCCACACTTGCTGTAGCGATACGACCGACAGAACATCTTCACGTCTCGTATGTAAGAATGGTGAGCGTCGTACATATTCACGTTAAGGGTGACTGTGTAGCGGTACATCGATCGCCGGACCAATTCCGCAGTCGTCTCCCCTTCGCCAGGTTCGTTTGGAAGACGGTCTCCTCTAGCGTGAGGCCGTCGAAGCAGCGCGTGTCTACCGGCTCGACAGACCCCTCGTTGTAGTGGGCGTAGAGGGCCGCCGTCGCCGCCTCCAACCCGTGCACGTCGCACCCTCGACTCAAGGCCAGGTAGCGGAAGAAACAATCACGGACTGTGTAGGGTCTTCCGGTCTTTTCGTCGTTCTCGAGGCGTACGATCGCTCTGTTATTGCTCACGTACTCGGGGAGTCTCACATCAAGACATCCAATGGGGTGACGGACGATAGCATTTAGGAAGAAGGTGTAGTTTGTCACCAATTCAAACGTCCATGCCCAGTCGGGACGCTGGGTGATTACATACTGCAGGACGTCCTGCTGCCGGATACGACCGAAGAAGGCCTCGAAATCATCGGCGTTGGTGACGAGAACGGGTTGCTTCAGGTACCGACCGAAGCAGTTACACGACGAGTAGTAATACCTATAGCGTCCCGTCTCCTTGTGTCGCAGAACGAAGTCGAAGCTTATGTTGATTTTGAATGCGTGTGTCTTTTCTTCGAACACCCCGCGCAGTCCGTCTTCTAGAGCGCGCGTGTCCAGACTGGTGAGGCGAAAGTTATACCGGCTCTGTACAGGACTGATAACCGTCGACGTCCGAAGGGACGACCAGTTGTTGCGGTCGATCGGTACAGCTGCACCGTCCGTGTATTCGTCGATCCCAACGGCAGACCCGTCAGTGATGGGAGCACCAGCAGCAGCAGCAACATCGGCAGCGGCGGTAGCAGTGGCGGCGGTAGGAATGTTTGCTCGATGCACGGGGGTCACCCACGGTCGGAGTAGCAGTGCCGCCGAAATAACGCCTCGACAAGCCCTCCTCTCGTGCGCCATTAGGTTGGATTTCCAGCCGAAACTTTGACTGCACTTGACGCAGAAGTACAGGCCTCCTATCCTCATCTTCAACGTCGTTTGACACGTGCTGAGCTACTTTTTCAGATTGTTCCGTCGACGGAAGCCTCTACTGCAGGCAAGGTAGTCGAGAATGTCTGGCTTCACGGACAACGGCGGTGGCGTCGGACGCGACAGCGGTGGCGGCGCCGCAGCTGACAGGCACCAGTCTCGTCGGCGGCCGCATCAGGCTCCGCGGTGATAGTCGTCGCGTTCGGCCGTCGAAGACCGGGGTATTCCCGTCGCGACGTTCCGACGGCCCGGTGTCGCTTCCCTCGTTGTCGCGGTCGTAACGGCATCGTTTCGGCTTTGGTCTAACTGGTCTATCCATAGGGATGGAATAGCAAGAAGAAGTGATGGTCGTAAAGGTTGTGTGCTGGGAATATACTGTTCATAGCCGATTATGTAAGGTCTCACAATTGTCCAAACGTGTCCCCGTTTCACCATGACCGGTGCTTGCTTACGCCCGTCAGACAAAGACGTCACGCCGCAAAAAACCTGCAGGCGTCATTTTTTCGCTGGATCTAGGCGTTTCTTGTTTCGCTTATCATTATCCGTTTTTTTTACCTCACCGTAAAACCGACACCGTACAGTCGTTTAAAAAACAGGCCGAACGTCCATGCACTATTCAATAAAGTCACAACAATCCACTTCAATCATTAAAATATACCACATGTCTCGTCTTGTTAAACTCGCCTATCGGATTTGTCACCATAAAATCTAACCCCAGACTCATCCAGACCGTAATCCATCACACACGACCACAGAAAAATAAGGCTACCATTGCCAATTCGCGTATATAGCACAGGTAAGATCTACCAGTTAAAAGGTGCCGCCTCGCTGTCTCCAAACAACAACAACGCGTCTGCGGGCGCGAGCGCGCTCGGCCGACGACCACCGCTTAGCCGAAAAAAACAACGCGCCGTCGATGATGCTTCTACTCAGCGGGAAAAAACTTCCACTCCGCTATAACACAGGCCTATATCTAGACCAGCTCCCGCACACACCACGTCGAATATATACCGATTCGGCGAATTACTATAACCTCTCATTCAGCACCCCTTACCGTACACCATATTCTAGCCTACGATTCAAACCTAATACCGTGCGCTCTCTCCAATACGCAACAAAGCGGTGTCTCAACCTCCACCATTCTTTCACACAGAAACTTCCAGAATAAACTAATACAACAAAAAACACAGGCGGCTGCGCCAACTAAGGGCGCCCTTCACAACACCACCAAGGTCAACCACTCTCCAAATACCAGGTCGAAATTTCTGTTACTCCATTCTTTCACACAGAAACTTCCAGAATAAAATATTAGAACAATACCCCATAGGAGGCACCAACATCTAAGTGGGCCCCCTCACAACACCACCAAGGTTAACCACTGTCCAAATACCAGGTCGAAACTTCTGCTGCTACTTTATTTCACACAGAAACATCCAGAATAAAATATTACAACAATACCCCATAGGGGGCCCCCTCAACCAATCAACGAATTCTCACACAGGCATTACGTCATCTTCACTACAACACTATCATCCATACCAACACCCACAAACAAATTTAACACAAATGACATTGTTAGGGTGGCAGGTCTGATCCGTCAAATCATAACAAATGAGTAAGCGCCTTGGTTAAAAGATAGGAGCTATGACGTCACGTTGCTCAATTTCGATGATATAGGGCTTCACAAACTCTCACCTTACTACTGATCCCGGTCAGCACTCTTGCAGACGTCTCCACATACTTTTGTAATGGGAACACCTTTCTCGTTCCCACACAACCTAGCACGTTCTCACTTTGCCTACCTCTAGGCATCAGGATGGCAACTCACCATTGCAGCCCTAAATTTCTTCACGTACTCGATCTCTGTCAAAGATGATATATCGTATCTGTCATAGACTTATATAGCTAGTCCAAAAGGTATAACATTTGACCGGATTGAACCAATGAAATCAACAAGAATGCGATAATGAGCCATACCTAATTTATGCATCATGAAAACACCCCTATAACTATAATAATGTACTCGTCCACGACGACGCCAGTTAAAAAGGCTAATTATAATCACGCTTCAGTGGGTACTTAATTAAACGCTAATAATAACCACGCTTACCACGCTTCAATGTGGGCACACCTGAACACCTGCGTTAGTCTATAATTAACTACACAACTCCTCTCTGGCCTTTCTACTTTAAAGGAAAACAAAAGGCAACTTTGTGGTGTTAAGCACCTAAAAGAGTTAACACAAACTAACCATTTGCATCTACAATAAACAATTTCAGTTCAGTGGTTTACTCGGAATGTAGTCTTAAAGTGGAAGATTCTGACGAAATCTGCGATAACATGTAGACTGCCATCTTACTGATGACGCGTTCATTTGGCCGAAAGCAACCAATAAACGAGCAGCATTATTTGTGCCGTGTACGTCACACAGTCGAATGTAGTTCGCATAGTTCGTTCAGATGCCAATACTGTTCATGGGATGCGGTTCGTTATATTAGCATAAGTTGAGCTTACAGTGAAAACGTGACTTGCAATATGCCACACTGCTCTGCATACGGTTGTAACAATAGTACAGCGAAGGATAATGAGCTGTCTTTTTTGTTTCCCTTTGAAACAACCAGAAGTGAAACAGTGGATTCACAACTGTGGACGGGCTGGTTGGAAGCCTTCGAAATACAGTGCACTATATAAGTATGTTAAGATCATTTTGAAGAAACGTGCTTCGAAGGAAATCCACATCGTCAGTTAATGACACAAGATCCGACAAAACGTCGCCGACGTCGATGTTTGAAGCCAGGTGCAGTGCCTACGACATTTAGTCACGGACCTCAGCCGTCGAAGCGACGCATATTTTCGGTCAAACGCGCCGAGAAATCAGATCGCAAGAAGGTTAGTACCGAGTTACTTGGTATCCAATTATAATCTGTTGACATTTGAGATGCAAGATATACTGGCAAGCTAGAACAGTACCAGAATGTACTACATTGCAACATAAAGAGTTTAGACTTTAGTCTTTAAAAGATAGCCGAATAGCAAAAGTTAACGGTAACCAAGTCGCGCGAGCGATATTACAGTAACGGATTAACATGTGCTGGAATAATTGTCGTATATAATACCATTGCAAAACTTGCTGTATGTTGTGTTAAATTAACAAAAATTTGTAAATACGTTCTGCATTCATATTGCATTAGACATTGTCAAATATCGAAATGTTTGGCCTATTATTTATGTCATGATATTATATAATTATGTGTGACTACTGTTTATGTGATGAAGAATATCACTATATTCTCTATGTAAAACGTTTAAAATGGGTTCATTTTTATTTAGTAAAATTACATAATGTTACTCAATTTTATACTAATATATTTTGTTATGCCAGATTATGATAGCTTATGTTTACTGTGAATAGATATCATTTTACAACAATTACATACCTTTACACCACTCTTTTTCCATGGAATAAGTGTGTCAATATCAAGTAATTTTTATCCATTATGCCACATTTGATGGCCATTTTCTGAAGAAAAAAACACATTTAAATTCTGCATTTGGAAGGATATCCCTGGGTCTAATTATGTGATCCAAATATAGTTATCAATGAGCTCACCAGATACACCTTGTTTGTATTAAAAAAATACTGGCATCACTCAATAATCATATATTGTTGAAATATCTTTGATAACATACCATGTGCACATATCTTCACTAACTTCTTTTTTGCACACTAATATCAAAAACAGGTAACAGCTGTTGTGAAAATATATTGAATTTGGATCAAAAATATAAATAATTGTAATTTGCATTTCAGCTCGATCACCAACATGATGTGGCACATGGGGAAAGGCATCAACCGCAAGTTTACTGCGAAGGCCCGAGGCAAGGGATGCGGGGACCTCCTTCATTGGATACAGAATGTATCAAACCATATATGGTGGTGCTGTGCAACATGCAACAATGACGCACAGTTGCTGGAGTAAGTACCAAACTTGATATGTATTCATTTTATACCTCAGGCATGTCCAAAGCAACAAGTAACCCTTAGATTTGCAATCAGTAAATGGTGAGTAGGGACCACGACCCAAGCAGTGATTAATGCTGTAAGGTGAATTCCAGTCACCGACTTGAATTCCAAATACACTAAATCAGCTCCTATGCATAACTAACATTATAATAAGTTTTTGAAATTACTGCATTTCATAGGCATCCAACTCGTTTTTTTCAGGATGGATACTCAAAAGTACCAGCCAGCATGACTACTATCTTATTGTTTATCTTATCTTATCAGTTTATTCAGATTTAATGTAAATGCTGTTTACATGTTATGTGTTAATATGTGGACCACCGACTTATGTATGGGACCAAAAATGTTATGTAGTCAAAATTCCTGATGACCAACTTTTCAGTAGTTCAGTTATTCAGATGTGAGGGGGCGAATACTCCACAGATGGATAGTGCCCATTCTGTATCACCCTACCTATTCCTTGTAATTAGTTGCTGTGTACATTCGTAAGTACAGTTACTTGAATGTAATAAATTACATCTCCGTGTAATAATTACATTCCAGAATGTAATTCTCTGTAATGAAATAAATAAGAGCACTTGTGTCATTATCACCAATTTTATTATTAAAGAAATATAAAATCAAAACATGATATCAAAATACAGTGACTGTATATACAGTAGATACAGAAATAATTAAGAAGAAAAAGCAAGTTATAATAAATTATGTGAAGGAATGTGATGATGGAATGCCTTATTTGTAAGAATCAGTATCATTTTATTAACGTACCAGTATGATTACCATGATTGGCCATTGTATTGTTACTAAAAACAACCAACACTTCCCTCAGGAAAAGCATTTTAAAGTTCACTGAATGCTACAGTCATAAGGTAAATAACAGCAGCTTACTAACAACATATAGACTGGTGTGTTACACCAGTTGTTTGCAGACATTTTATTAGAATACTGCATGCACTATTCTTCATTGTAGGAATGAAAGCTAGATTGATGCTGTCTGCTCTGGCGTGGAACTACCGACCACGTCCCAGCCCAGACAAACCTGTTGAGACTGGTGTCATGTGGTCCAAAAGACGCAAGTAATGGGTGCTTCGTAACAGACCACAGCAGGTGAACCCACGTACCCACCTACCAATGCTCACGGATCGAGTGACATATGTGTTTATAAGAAATATCACATTGCATCCGATCACAGTCACTGGGGCAGATGTCCCAAAACCAGAGAAGGAGGATCTGCTGGCAGGAAGAGTCAGTCAATTTGTAAACAAACAGTAAATACTGCCACCACCCACCTACAGCTTCATAGGTCACATGTACATTGTCTAGTTTAGTTTTCAAGTCCAGAGTGGTATCGTGTTGTTCCCCATCGGTGGCAGGGAACCTTGATCTTATTTCATGGCTGGCGCATGCTGGTAGAACTCTCCGTACCCTTCGTTCCAGCTTGCCATGGATCCACCAAGTAAACTGTCTGTATGCAGCCCACACGAGAGACCTTAAATAAATTAGGCTCAAATAAACATCTGAAATTGTAAATAAATGACATACCAAAATCAGTTCTATAACGAAACCATTCCTTTATATAAATTGTTTACCATTAAACATGTGTTCATCTGGAATAAGGCAAATATTGATAATTTTGCACTGCAGAACAAATTATGATGGTTCAACAAACATTGTATCTATAAGTTATGATAACTTAAGTGGAACCATTATAATTTGTTCTGTAGTGAGAGAGTATCACTTTATTCATACAGTAGAATACAATAAAGTGTGAAACGATAACCCAAGTACATATGTGAATACAGTAAATAGCTATGTATAGTAGTATATTGTAGCAGGTTAAGGTAAATAATGACTAACGGTTAAAGTAAGTCATAATGAAAATGAACACATTTATGTATAGGATTACTTGCTGTTGAGGGGAATTTTATTTTGTAATGATTGTCATATTAGGGTGATGGTCATCATATTTCAATTAGTCTTGGGTCAAACCAGTGTGGTTCGTCTTTACATTTAGAAAGGGTGAATGGCGTTAGCAGGGCTAGTTTAGACAAGCATACGATTGAATTAGTTGTTTTGTTGGTGGTTTTACTCCGAGAGATTTTAAGGAGGTTGTCTGTCTTAGATTTGTAACTTTCAGATACATAGCCTCTGCAACCTATTTCAACGCATGTTAATTCTGATTTTATTCCGTTATTGTTTACATCATGGATTAGTGTGGCATACTTGTTAATTTTGAATACATGATCTTTCTTGATGTTAGTTTCAAATGGTAGTCAGTTCAATGATGTGAATTTGCTTAGCATGTGGATGGTAGATAACGTATGGTAAGTCCACTAAGTAATTTCACTGGAAAATTGCTAATAATTTGGGCATCACGCATGAGATTGCTGACAAAATTATATGTATATATATATATATTTGTATTGCTAGTGCTACTATGGTGTTGTATTGTGTTCATTATTAATACATTTCAATAAATATTTAACAACACATTTCACTGGTTTTGTAACAATGCATGCACATATACACGTACGTGTTTGTTGTGCGGTCTAATTCCCAATATCATGCAGATTAAGGAAGGCCGTTTTGAAATGTGTCAATATGTGCACAAAACGGTGGTCATTTTCTTTGTCACCAAAGCAAATGGTGGCTCTGGCTGAAAACAGTTCAATGTATATTTTATTCATAAGCCTCATTATAAACTTTGGGCAGAAACATTGCAGTATGTGTTATGTCCTTCAGTTCGATCAGATTTACTCAGATGGACAAAGATTCAACTTCCAAATTTAATATTTCAATGTCATCCATTTTATTCCCTTCCCAGAACCCCCCGGTTCCGTTACCGGTACAGAGCAGAGTACTCGACCATCCGTACACACCATTTCAGCTACACGACAGTATGCGTAAAGTTTTAAAATAATCTATCTACCTGCCATGTGTTTAAAAAGTAGTACTGCCACATATTGTTCATACATGCATAGCCATTACTGCGAATGTGAAGAGTGTCGACGGGGATAGAACAAAAGGGGAGTTAATTCCAGTTTATTTTCCCTCATGGCTCTGCCTCTGCCCTATACAATTTTGGTTCACATGAATCATGGAATCATTCAACTACATTTCTTTTAAAAAGTGAGAGTACAGCCTTGGGTGGTATTCGAAAATGGACATGTTTAATTAGTAAACTTACCATAGCGCCATCTAACGGAGTTGAGAACAAATAGTACGCAGAAAATTTACGAAGTGAGTTACGACAGTGTGACGTCACTTTCTTCTAACAATGGCGTAGTCCATAGAAATTCGGTAGTTGTGTGTTCAAAACTGTTTTCCTGGTAAACCGTTGACGTTAAAAATTTGATTGTAAATTGTTAGTTTTTATTAACTCTTTTAGATGCTTAACACCAAAACGTTGCCTTTTAAATAATTATTTATATTTTAAGATTTGCCAGTACAACAGTTAAGAACAGGATTCGTAATTTCGAATAATAGTAACATTTCACATAGTTACAATAATTATCGCCGTCATTTACCCATAACCAATGAGTAACTGACTGGCGTGATGTGGTGAGTGCCAATGTTCGTTGTGAACGCGGTCGATAACACTTCACACATCATTCTGCCATCAGGTGTCACTCGTCGGTCGGGCGTGGTACAGGGGTTGGACCCCAACTACTGAGTATCAGTCGCGCATGTGCATATGTAAGTATGGTCACTTACTGATATCAGGGTTGCGATCTGAAGTAATGAATATAATATATTACTGTGCAATGTTACGCCATTTAATTTAGAAGCAAGTGCACCAACTTTTCATTTTTGTTCAAGTCAAACCACATATTAATGTATGCACACATGTATGTATACAAACACAATTATACATACATACACACACATACACATATACATACGTACGTACATACAAATACATATACATGCATGCATGCATGCATCCACACATGCATACGTACGTGCATACATGCATACGTACACGCGTTACATACGTATAAGCGTTACAAACGTTACATATACATATGGTGCTATATAAGTCAATAAAAATTTTCATTTACATGTATATGTGTATGCGTATATATGTATATGCGTTTTCATATATATATACATATATATATATATATATATAATATGTGTGTTTGTGTGCGCACGCGCGTAATGAAATTAATAAGTTACTTATATGCTATGCTAAAATAGTGAATCTTCAGTTTGCTCTGATAAAAAGTTCCTTGCCTTGCGATGTTAACTGGAAATTCTTCCGATATCCCACATCCAACTCTTCCTTTTGTTCTCATGTATATTATTTCCACCATTCTGGTTTCGGCTTCTGGCTCTCCCATCCATCTCATTGTTACGTCACCATTTCTCTTGGGACAGTGGCATAGGCATTCTCCAGGTCCAAAAATACAATTGCCATTCTCTCTTGCATCTCCAACCTCTTCTCTCCCAGCTGTCTTAATGCAAACATCCCCTCCGTCTTCCTTCTGCCCTTTTTGATTTGCTCTACTCACTTTTGAATAATCCAAATCAAGATCCTCTCTATAAGATTCATGGTGTGACTTAGTGTGATGACTCGTATTTCCCTGGGTCTTGCACATCGCCCTTCCTCTTCCATATTGGGACCATTAATCCTGTCTCTCTCTCTATAGTATGTTGCCTTGCCTCATGCATGTATTCAGCAGCCTCTTTGTCCAGCTCAAATATCCCCCGATGCCATTATCATCTCCACGATACCAGGTGATCTCCCCTTATTCACCCCTTTCATCCCGGTTTGCACCTCTGTATAAGCAATATCAACTACCTCTACTTTCCCCTCTACACACGATGGTAATTCCAGATTGTTGGCATTTCCTCCATGATTCAGTAGCTCATTGAGGCAGCTTTTCCACACCTGCAGTACTGTCACCAACTTTTCATTTATTTCCTTGATCACCGTCAGTCCCTTCACGTCCTAACTATTCTCATCCCTTCCTCGGACCATTTTGTATATTATCATCTTCTTGCCACCATCCCCATCTAGCTTGCTATGCATATCTGCTTCCATATCTCTCCACGCCCTATCAACAGCTCTCTTTGCTGCTAACGTCTTTTGCCCATATTGTGTATCATCCTTGCATCCGGTTGACTTCCTGTCTCTTTGGTCTTCTCTGTTTCTTTCCAGGCTTCCTTCGTTTCGCATACCGCCAAACAGTCTTGGTTATTACACTCTTTGACATTCAGCCCTTTCCCGATGTAATACCATCCTCTGCTGCTCCCACAAACGCTTCTTTGTATTTTTCCATTATTCTTCTAGACCACTAACTTCTTCCATGAGCTCTTCATACATAGCTGTCACCTGGTCCTTGTATTCAACAGCGACGTCATATTTGCACCTCTACCATTTAACGGTCCTGCGACCCATGGTCTCAGTTTGTTTCTTCTACGGCAAAGGCAAAACGAACACCACTGGCTTGTAATCTTCCATAGTTTCCGCGTCCGGATTATCAGC
>OZ023208.1:34635229-34827099 GCA_963995525.1 Escarpia spicata | reverse complement strand
CCTTTCGTCTGCCAACAATTCAGCCTGAGATGGTTACTCATGAGATCGGCCATCTTGTTGGCTTTTGGCATGAGCACGCGCGCTGGGACCGCGACAACAACGTCATTATCATGTGGAACAACGTGCGGCCGAGAGCAATCCATAACTTCGACAAAGTGCCACGCATGCGCCTTCTCGCCCCGTATGATCTGTCCTCCATGATGCACTACAGCATGAAGGTGTGTGCATTTGGGCAAAGGGCCAGCAACAACATTACCAAGACGGTCTTTCAGAAGTAAACAAGTTATAAGTGGCATGTAGATAATAAAACTAACCTGCATATAAAAGCTCGTGCAATATTTCAATTTATATTTTTATTCGGAGTTAAACATGTCACGCATATTCACAGTTACCAAGTTATTTGGTTTCAATACATTTCGTTCTCTGAAAGAATGAGTGCTTTCCAAGTTTCTAAATACTAATGAGCGAATTACTTTTTATCTAACCAGTGTAATTGCATGTACGTAATACTAGTGATATAATAGAGACAGACTGTTAATGTATACCATACCAAATTGTGAAAAGAAGGCAATGAAGGCGACGTTGTAAAGCAACACGTTCTAGTTCTTTCCAGCTCTCGGCAACGTTCTATTGACTGACTATTCTGTAATATTGTGATTAGAATGCTATGGTCTTATGAGGTCGCTTTCAACTTGTTAGCCTTTATCAGAACATTATCGCCAAGCCGACTTTTCTATGCTGACATTAAGGGAGGTCACTGCAAGGTGCTTGTCGTCCTCGGTGGTTCGTTTACGTCAAAAATTGAGACGGGACCGACACTATCGTGATCTCCGAGTCACGAGGGATACACAAACTTCAATGTTGAGAGGGTCCGGGTATTGAACTCACCGCGCTGGCATGCGAGGCGGATGTGCTAATCACTGCACTATCACGCTCTCTGCCAAATATAAAAAGCATCCTAAAACGTAGATGATTCTATGTGTCGAAGAAGGATATGAATATACGGTGAGAAAATGAAAATAACATCCATCACTAGGATAAGTTGGATTTAGGCATTTGACAAGTGTCAATTTTGCATCGTGGCGATTTTCTTATAGCAACTATAGTAGGTCTATATTAAAGACCTCCCGTCTTTCACTTGGTCTTCTTCAATTCTTTCCTTCTTCGCTTCGGCGGTGTGCCATGGATAAAAAACGGGAGTTTATATAGTGCATTGTTTGTCGCTCGCCATGCGGTGTACTTGTACCCACAAAACTAAAGGCGTCACTTTTCTTCCGAGGGGTCGGAGATTAATCCCTGAAAAATGTGCCAGTCTTCTAGACTCTAGAAAGAAAACGTTAACATACCCACATGCCTGGCTAACACGATTACAGTTAGATTGTTACACTATGATCATGCAACACATTTGTTTCATTTTGCGTGCAATGTGTTAACTGTTATAATTCCAAATGTACATATTAGACGAAAATTACATTTTCTTTCGTCTGCCAACAATTCAGCCTGAGATGGTTACTCATGAGATCGGCCATCTTGACGGCTTTTGGCATGAGCACGCGCGTTGGGACCGCGACAAAAACGTCATTATCATGTGCAACAACGTGCGGCCGAGAGCAATCCATAACTAACCAATTCCCCACAACGACGGGGAGTTTGATCTAATTGTTTGTTTCAATAAACATATCAAACACGAGTTTCCAGGTTAATCTCGAATTAATATAATATATAAATATATATATATATATATATATTATATTCTTCGTTGAACTGGCGGAAGGTCGACGGGAGCGGGGCCGGCCAAAGCTGCGTTTCAGATATACACTCAAGGACTCCTTAAAGAGCTTCGGAATTGACCCGGTCTCCTGGGATAATCATACCACAAACCGTGCTGCCTGGAGAGGTCTGGTCTGGAAAGGTTCAACCTCATTCGAGAATCAACGTGTCGAAGCAAGCAGGTCTAAGCGCGGTAGTCAAAAAGCGAGAGCTATAAAAACGTCAACAGTGCCAGCTCCATTCGTGGGCGAAACCCGCAGAAAGACATTGCATGCAAACATTGGCCTTATCGGCCACATGCGAACACACCGCAAAGAAATTATTATACTTTATCTGTAACTATCACGTTAAATGAGATATGTCATGATCTTCATCGATTCGACGGACAAGATTTATATGTATATAGATATATAGTTGGTTGATTTACATTAGCTGATTGCAATCCGTGTAGTGTTTGTTAGACTTTCAGCGTGAACGGCAAGCGAACAATCAGACCGGCGGATGAGCGACTCTCATTCCTCATCGGCTACCGACGAGATCTCAGCTTCTACGACCTCAAGACCGTGCATAAGCTATATAAATGTGCAGGTATGTTAGCCAATCTTATTCCAAGTTGTTTCAGTGTGACAGTTACAATTTTACTCCATTTTGGTGTAGTGATACTTTGGTCGTTCAGAGTTTTTGTTAAAACACCGCCTTTATGCGAACACTTGTAAATAGTCACATAAATAACGTGTTTTGTTGTTGTACCTCAGCGAAGTGTTCTCCGTTCGCGCCTACCTGTGAGAACGAAGGCTTCCTAACGAAGAACTGCACGTGTCGATGTCCACGGGGTCTCTATGGCGTGTACTGCCACCAGATACGTACTGATCCAGGTAACACCCGCTATTATCTCGTCGCATTGCAATTAAAGGTATAACTGGTATCTGGGATGTCTTAATAATATATACTAATTGTTTGACGTGATTACTTCTCAAGACACTTGTCGTTATTCGTTATGAAGATAGAGCGGGAACACAGCACTTCTATTTATGTAAAAATGGCCAAAATGTTTGACCCCATGTGTTGGAGGAACCATCCCCCGACATCACAAAAATGAGTTGCTGCCGGGTCTTGCGAGGTGGAATGCCCCCAAAATCACCCCCTGAAGTACCTTTATTTATGTGAACAGCGCCAAGGCTAAAACAATTTTCAAAAGTTTTCCTGGGGTTCCCCAAATACGGAATGACCAATGTCAAGCAACTTTAAATGGTGGAATCCCCCTGACAGCAATCCCCAAAGATTGACGAAACTGTATTTTATTCGAGCAAACACCTAGCGGATTTCGCAGTCCGGTAGATGGCGCCGTTGTAGAACAGCTGTGTTAACAGCAATTATACTACATTATACAGTCTTTGTTAACAGTACATTTGCGACATAACACATTAACTTAGTGGTGCGCACAGGGCTGTGAGACAGGTTAACTGTTCATAATGATATATTCAGCACGTCCACCATTAGTCAGACGCGACAGGACAACTGTTTACAGATCTTCAGCACTCTCAACCGACGCAATAGCGCTGATCAACAACTACGTCATCGTTATCTGCGTAGTGCTCTACGTAGCCCACATGTCTCAGCGAGTAGGACAAACGACTAGCCGTAGCCGCCATTTCGTTGTGCTTCAGCAGTGAAATACAATGGCTAGCTCTACTCCTTTTATCGTGTGACGCTCGACCCAAATGATTTTCGAAATGCGCGTCCCAAGAAGATTGCTACCATTCAGACTTTGAGTCTTGTTACACTATGCACTACCTACAAGTGCACAGTGACACATACTAGTACTATGATAACATTATGATATCATTACTGTGTGCTCTATTAGTCTATACGTGTACAATTACTGTGTTCGAGCATGTGTGTCAGTGTGAAGTATGACACTGAAGTACGCTATAAGTATTGTATGAAGGTGATGGTGATTATGCATATCGTACGTGATATTGCATTCTGATTAATAATATAACGTATTATCATACCAGTACAGACTTTATTCGGAGGAAACACCAGTCTTACAAGAACATAATGAAGTCAACAAAAATGTATGTATGCCCATAGCCATGTCACTGATCAACAAAATTGACATAATTAATTAATTAATTGTAGTAATTATCCAGTGCCATCTGATTCTGGATTTCCGCCAACCACATTAGCCATTCAACCAGAGGGGATTGGCTGCTGGTAATTCACGAGAAAACCAACCATGTGAACCAATTGACTAATGACAGGCTTTAGTGATATAGGAACGGTTTGACTAATAATCTAAAGATTTTTCATTCGTTCGACAGTTCTCTCAACATGAATTCTGACACGTGCTATGCGTTTTGTTAGCATCTTCTCTTGAGGCGTCAATCTATCCCTATTTCGCATGAACGGGGGAATATTTAAAAGTACACATTTCTCTGTAATATAGCCTTGGTATCGAAGCCTCTGTCTGCTATTACACGGTCTCCAGGATTGAGACAATTGAGCAGCCCTGATCTCAGAAATAGTTCCTTGTCGGAAATGTTGCCTTCATACATATCAGACAGAAATACAACAGCCCCTGTTGGAGAAATAGCAAGAAGACCCTTCAATGTAGAATGATTTTTTTGTAGTTGGAATACATGTTTCCTTGTTCAGAAAAAATGTCTAGATTGCTGAGCTGCTGGGCAAACGCTTCGAAACAGTCAATTATGACTGTGACATTTTTGAATGATTTGAAGCACGCTGGCAGATGTTTCCGAATCATTTGACGAGATGGAAACATCCGCTTTCTCAACACTGCTGTATGTGTATATAGCAGCTAAATCCATATATTTATGATCACAGACACAGTTCCCACTCTAAGATGAAAGCGATAAGCTAAGTCTCGATTCGGGAATGCCTGGCGCATTTTGATAAAAGTTAAAAGCAGCTGATCATGGATAGACAATTTCCATCTCCTAGCATTCTTCCTCGCGTGCACAGTTGTGTGCGAACCTCTCCAACAATTCAAACCATCAGCGACAGCGCCAATAGCAGATATGAGATGCAAAAATTGCACAACGGAAAGTCCTGAGTAAAACTTGAACTTCATTTCGTTGTGTGATACATCGGCAAACAATAAACTGTCCCTGGAGGCAGTTCGCACCCCCACTGTCTCTTTGACGACGTTTACAGACTGTCTTTTGCGGATGATGGCATCGATCTTGTTTGACAACATCTCATGACATGTGTAGGTTGTTTGCGTTTCTTCATCAATCAAAATTGGCGTGATTGTGTTTGTTGAGATGGTGTTTTAGCCAAATTAGTGGAAGCCGGTGCCTTTAAAAGCAACATGCAACAGGAATGGCAATGAGAACATTGTTGTTGGCGCATTCATTCATTTATACAGTTTTTTTGCTAACAGGTAAATATCGCACAAAACACAAACCAAACATGGTCAATATTATAGTAGTGTTACAACATTTTGTTAATTTTTTTGAAAATACTATCCATATGACCCCTTGCATGTGGTCACAGTGTGCGTATCTGCTGTCGCTGTTGCATATTCCGTAACAACAGTGCCGAGTTGCACCTTGACCTTGTGGCGTCAATATACATACACGCTTGTCTCCCCTGACCCCCATAATGCACACGCACAAACTATATGTTTTCCCACCCAACAAAATTCCTGGAGGGCATTTGGCCCCGTTGCATCCATCCCTGCTCCCGCGCCTATGCCCAATAATTATATCAAGTAACACGCCTCGTCGCCATTCTAGTATGTCATCGAATCGATGTGAGTGATATTGTTACAATCAATTTAACGTTCACTAATATTGGAACTAGGGCATTTTCTGTTGCTGCATCAACTCTGTGGAATGTATGCCTGTTCCTCTTAGTGTTAGATCAGTTGAAAATATTATACAATTTCGCAGTCATTTAAAAACTTACCTTTATAATCCTTGCATTTCCACCTCAGCTCCCTAACATACCATGTCGATCCATCTGTTGACGCCTTTAATATGGCTTATCGATTCTGATATTGACTAACCCTTTTGTATTGATGTGTCTCTGAGCTTGGTATCTGAAGATTTAGGCGCAAAGAAGTCACCTTATTATTATTATTATGTTGCAGTGTGCGGCAGTATACTGTACGTTCACCGTATGTTGCAGAGTGTGGCGGTATGCTGTACGCTCACTGTTTGGTGCAGAGTGTGGTTGTATGCTGTACGTTCACCGTATGTTGCAGGGTGCGGAGGTACGTACGTGGTTGTATGCTGTACGTTCACCGTATGTTGCAGAGTATGGTGATATGTTATTGTACGTTCACCATATGCTGCAGAGTGTGGCGGTATGCTGTACGTTCATGATGGATTGCGGATACAGTCACCGGGGTACCCAGACAACTACCCCAATAAAGTCAAATGCACATGGCTCCTGCAGGTACGCTCCATACCATTGCATCGTGTACTTCAGCAACGAATCGATATCCGAGTTACATGTGTGCCATACAAAGATGTCTTCTTTGTCCAGGACATCACACCATCACACCATCACGTGTAATTAAACTCAGATTTTAATATAACTTGGGTATCAATATGTGTGTGTGTGTGTGTGTGTGTGTGTGTGTGTGTGTGTGTGTGTGTGTGTGTGTGTGTGTGTGTGTGTGTGTGTGTGTGTGTGTGTGTGTGTGTGTGTGTGTGTGTGTGCGTGTGCGTCCGTCCGTGCGTCCGTGTGCGTGCGTTGTTCGAGTATGCGTGTCCGTGTGTGCCTACGTGCATGCGTTTGTGTGTGCGTGCGTGGAACTATTAACTAAGCACTAACTTCATATCGCTGTTGTGCTATTCGTCCAACAGAGTCCTGCCTCGACCGTCATGAAACTAACCTTCCAAGATTTCAATATCGAGCAGTCTAAGAGCGGTACGTGTAGAGATCGACTGGAGATACGGTACCATCATATCGGCATAGAGCGAGGACCTACGTAAGTGAATCACTACATAATTATGCACACACATCCATGTAGACTTAGAGTGAGAACCAACATAAGTAGTGATCATGGCGCGCGCGCGCGCGCACACACACACACACACACACACACACACACACACACACACACACACACACACACACACACACACACACACACACACACACACACACACATACAAATACACACAAACACAAACATACACACACGCGCACGCACACGCACACGCACACGCACACGCACACGCACACGCACACGCACACGCACACGCACACGCACACGCACATTCTAGCAACAAAACAATTAAAATAGTTGTCTGAATATAATTAACAGCAACAGCGTTCGATCTTTTCTTTAATTCATACATCATGTTAAAAGCCAGTAGAGTTGACGTTGACAATTGTAGTGAGTAGATTTACTTTGCGGTTGTGCTGAATCTATTGTAATTTCTACCCAGCGCAGCCTACACAAGCAAGACACTGTTTGTATTAATTATATTATGTCTTAAGTAAATAACTAAATAGTTTGATAAAGTCTCAATATATGTACACATGCAAAACATATATGCAGTAGATACAGTGCTAGCACATTAATACACCGATTACTCAATTCGAAAGTTTGTAAAAGAAACACAGCTTAACAGTTGTGTACAGTGTCGCTATGTCATTGTACAGGCTGTTTGAGATAACTGTATTTAACAAATAACCTCCCTGGTGGATTCATGGCTAGATACACACTGCATATTCGGATACACACTGCATATTCGGTATCTATATATTAATATGCCAGCTGCATAATAATGTTAAGTACATCTCCTCCCGGGCGCCGATGTCCACTCCCCTGTTTCTATGTTCATCGAATCCTTTGAGTCATTGCCCTATGATCTACCAACTGGCGATGGTCTTCAGAAAACTGGCTGTTCTCCTCATTATTCCCTGCTGTACAGGGGTGAAGGTCAGGTACAATATTGCCGAACCACTTGTTATGTTTTTTTCTTTCCAAAGTTTTCCCTCTCTCCATCGTTCATCCTCCCCCGATCTTCTCATGTCCCTCCTCACGCAATCCTCCCATCTCAGCTGTGGCCTTCCCCTTTTCGTGTGTCCTTTGTGTTGTTCCGCTTCTGCTCTCTGTGTTATTTTCCTTGCATCCATCCTTGCTAAGTGGCCTGGCCATCTCATACGGCTTTTCAATAAACTCCTGTAGGCAGCATTGCATTCCAACCTTTTTTCTCAGCACGTTCGACCTTTGTCTACCTCCTTTGTTCTTGTTATTCTTCTAACCCAGTTGTTTACGCAAACGTGCAGCTTTTGTTGTTGTTCTGTCAGTGCCACTGTATCCTTTTTCTCCACCACCTAATCATTCGTTCCTGTTTGTATTCGACGTCGCACGTCTAACTCTTTATGCCCATCTGCCGTAGCCATTCCTCCAAGGTACACAAAGTCGTCTACTTGCTTGATTGCCTTTCCATCCAATCTGATGTCCACTTCCTATCTCAGATGTCCAACGTCACTTTGATCTTCTCAATGGTTATTCTCAGTCCGTGCATCTTGAACACCTTGTTTCATTCCGCCAACATTTCATGTAGCTCTTGTTTGCTTTTTGCTACTATGACCAGATCGACTGCATACATAATCTTCCAAAGAACATCCTTCATGCTGATCTTCCCGCTCATCATTTCCATAATCATGATAAATAGTCGGCAATGGGCTTAGGGCAATTCCTTGCTTCAAACAGATGTTAACTGGAAACTCTTCCTTTTGTTCTTTCATACATTGCTTCCATCATCCTAATTTCTGCGTATGGCACTCCCATCCATCTCACTGTTGCCATCACCATCTGTATTGGGACTGTGTCATAGGCCTTCTCCAGATTTCGCAAATTTCACTGTCATTCTCCTTTGCATCTCCAACCTGTTCTCTACCAGCTATTTCAATGCAAACACAGCATCTGTCGTCCCTCTGCCCTTTCTGGAACCTTGCTGTTCTTAACCTAATTCTGCTCTAATCTCTTTCGAATCCTCCTATCCAGGATCCTCCCTAGCAGCTTAATGATGTGATTTAGAAGTGTGATGCCTCTGTATTTTCCTGGGTCTTGCACATTCCCCTTCCACTCTTCCATATTGGGACAATTAGCCCTGTCAACCACTCTTCTGATACCTTAACTTGCCTCATACATGTATTCATGTGCCTCTTTATCCAGCTGATTCCACTCTCCCCTGCTACCATTACCATCACAACATGCATCTCATCGATACCAGGTGCTCTCCCCTTCTTCATCTCTTTTAACCCAGTTTGCAACTCTATATCAGTAATATTAGCTAACTCCATTTTCCCTTCTACATACTATGGCAATTCCCTCCTCCTCTTGCGTGCAGCAGTTTTTGCCCCATCATTACACTCGCTCTGATTCAGCACCTGTAATCGCATTCTCTCCATTACCTCCACCTCAACTGCTTTCCCGCTCATTGTTCTCACATTCAAACTACCTAGCCGGACTATACATTTGGATCGCTGTCGGCCCGACGATCACCTTGGATTAGAAAATACAACGACTCTTATTTACTGACGTGGTTTTATTTGGTCTGTTTTTTGGAAAGTCTTCCTCGCACCTGAGATAATTGAATGGTGATAATGCATACACTTGGTATGTTGCTTCATGGATGGCTGAGAGTTAGTGTGGACTATTTTACTTGATTTTCTGAACTTACCAGCTATCCTACATTGAACCATGTTCGCTACATGAATGGTTGTGTTCGTGCGTGGGCAGATTCTGCGGTACTGAATTCAACGAGACGATCGTGACGTCCACCAACAGGATGATAGTACACTTCCAGTCCAACGCCCGCCACAATAGGAAAGGTTTCAAGGCCACCGTTACGCTCTCCAACCGTTTAGGTGAGTCGTAGAGATGCATTACTCAGCGGAAAAAGCAGACCGTAGCTAGAGACCCAATATCTCAACACAAAACCTTAACAATTTGCCACAACTACAATTAGTACGGCATATAACTGCATCATTTTGACGAATCGTACACTTTTTGTAAATGAACGAAACGTGACACATAGTGAGAATCATCAAGACAATATATTTAGACCCCAGGTCATCTCTGAATTACGCTTTGCAACAGAAACTAAGTGTCATGAACACACGTTCCACAACCAGCTGTGTGGCTCGTACTGATAAACTTACCTTGGAAGGTGAAATATGTCTCTCGTTTAAACGGTAAACCTCCAACAGCTGATCGGTAAACTCCGATGTTTGTATTATCATCATGTAAGCGCTTTTTGATCCTACCTGAGTATTATCAGTGAATCACGATGACAACACAGGAAAAAGAACAGTGTCCGTGTTGCTGCAGAAGACACGAAATATCAAACCCAGGACAATGACATACGTGAGGCGATTATGGGCTTAATGAAAACTGACGAAGACATCATGAACGTTATAATGGAGACCGTCAGCAATGCAATTGTAAAAACAACTGACCCAAAACCCCACATTCATCGATAAACTCGCAACTAGCATCATGCAGAGTAAAATCCTGGACAATATAAAACAGGACATTTTTCGAATCTTGTTTCATTGACACCACCCACAGCACAGCAGAACTCGAAAAGCGAGTCAGTAAACTAGAAAACGAAAATAAGGCACTCATGGAAGATATAGAAAGCTAAAATCAGTACAGTCGCCGAAACTGTTTGATTCTGGGTGCCAGAAATAAAACAAGACACAACCGAGGCTGCAATTGATCTGTTCAAAAACCAACTTGACCTACGCCAGATGACATCGACCGCTCCCATCGCCTCGGCCGTACCATCACTGAGTCAAAACCAAGGCCAATAATTGTCAAACTCGTCAAGTACACCACGCGATGGTTGATATTCATCCACAAAAAGAAGCTCAAAGGCATGAAACTAGTCATCACCGGACAACTCACCAAACGCAGATCAAGCCTTCTGCGCAAGGCACGCGTGTAACAACTGGTAATGTAATAATCGACCGGTAATGTAATAATCTACCGGTAATGTAATAAATCGACGGGTAATGTAATAAGTCGACCAGTAATATCAAAATCGACCGGTAAGGTAATAATTCGACCGGTAATGCAATAAAAACGACTACGTTGATTATGTTGACGATGATAATAAAGGTGATGATGATGATGTTAGCAATGATAACGAAGATAGTGATAACGAGGATGATAATTGATTACGATGACGAGGAGAATGAAGACAATTATGGCGTTGTGTTAGTGATGAAGATGATGATGATTATGATGACGGTGATGATGATGATAATCATCATGTTAATGCTAATAATGATAATAAAAACAGTGATGATGAGTGTGATATATGATAATGATGATGAAAAGAGGACGATGAAGACAACGAAGTCTTAGTGATGAAGATGATGATGATTATGACTAGGATGATGATGATGATTATGATGACGAAGATGAAGACGTTGAGGGTCATTATTATTACGATCATGAGGACGACGACAGTGACATCCTCAACACCTCACCATTCTCCTCGACCTCATCGTCATTCTTACGTGCACTCTTATAACGCCAGCCATGCTGACATCCTGTTGATCTTCATTAAAGTATACTTAACAAGGATTCTCAGAACAAGTCAGCCGTTTGTTTTCTGGGAGAACACACGGAATGCCGTTCATATAACCTCCCAGGTAACGCAGTAACTGCATGTCAGCAAACAATAGGACCTAATCAGAAATTGTGGCAGGGAAGAGGCGGTGATTAAAAGGGTTACCTCAACAAATGAAAGGGATAATCTACTCAAAATTAAGGGATCATCTCTTAAGGCATGCTTACAAATGAAATACTGTGATATGTGATCAAATTAAGGGGTTATCTCAAACAATTATTTCAAAATACAATGTTAACGATTGATATTACATTACAAAATAGGTTAGAAGTCATTAACACAATAACGAGCTGATACCTTCAACAAATTAAATGATCATCTCAAAAAACTAACGGGTCTTCCAAAAATGTCAATGGATCATTTCCAAAACAGACGCGTTGATTAAAAATAATCGGCAGATCATCTCAACACATTAAGGGATCATATCAAAACAATAATAGTCATCTCTAAAAAAAATGATAACAAAAAATATATATGTTCAATAAAACGAACCAGCTGATCGTCTCGATGAATTAAAAGATCATCTTAACATAATAAAGGATCATCTCATAAATACAGGGGTCTTCTCAACTAAGTTAAGGGACCATTTCAAAATATAACAATATTTATTTAAATTAACTGGCTGATCATGTCAACTCATTCAGTGATCATCGCAAAACATTACGAGGTCCTCTAGTGAAATATTACGGACATAGGATGTCTGTTTTTGTAATTGTCGTCATCCTCATCACCGTAATAATCATTTCCCTGATGGTCATCATCTTTGTCATCATAATCATCATCATTGTCGTCGTCGTCGTTATCATACTCATAATCATCAACACCTTCGTATCACTAAGACGATGCCTTCATTGTCTTCATCTTCTTCCTCCTCGTCATCATTATTATTTATTACCTTCGTCATCACTGACGTTATCAACATTATTAGCACTGTCTTATTCATTATCATCATCATTGTAATAATAATCATAATCACCATCGTTATATTCATTATCATTACTAAGGTGACCCTTTAATTGTCTTCATTTTCCTCATCATCACAATAATTTATTATCCTCATCATCACTGTCTTCATCATCATTACTAACATCATCATCATCATCACATTCATTATCATCATCGTCATAATCAACTTAGTTGTTTTTATTACATTACTGGTTCAGTTATTACATTACCGGTCAATTTATTACTTTATCGATTGATTATTATATTACCGGTTGATTATTACATTACCGGTCGATTTATTACATTATCGGTCAATTATTATATTACCGGTTGTTACACACGCAAACTCAACTTCATAAAAGCCATGTGGACCAGCGAACTGCGTGATCTTTTACAACGACGACAGGCGTGAAACTTACAATGAACTTCACCTTTGCTAATTATTTTTTATTTGAACATTATGTGTCTTAACTTTGATACTAACAAGTATTATTCAATTGATTTTCACTTGTGAAAAATATACAAACTTAGCCAAGTGAAATGTCATAATACACACACTACCTATTTTGCTTGTTAATGTTTCATAGCTATTACATTACAATATTATCAACAATCTTCTCTGTATAATATTAATAGTTGTTTCTCAATTGTGGTTGATAGTTACATTATATCTAAACAGTAAATCAATAAGGAATTTTGCTTGTACTATCATACAACTGGATGATAGTAATAACAATGATGTACTTTTAAACGTTTCACATTTTGTTACACTTACAACTACAAACTTTTATACTTTATATTTAAATATAATATAATATGTAAAATGCCATTCGTTAATAATGCCATCACTTTACTTAACAATCAAATTAAATTGAACTAATCACAAAAGCTTTGCAGTTTCAATAATGCATGTAAAATGTTGTGTAATCAGTATTACTGTTTTAGTAATTTTATTTATTACACATAAATTACTAAATAATTTATTATATTACACATGTGTATTTGTAGAATGCTGTATTATTATAGTACAGAAGTTGGCTTCCAAATTATACATTTACATACTTTATTCATTGTAGTTTGTTGACTTACTATTGTTGTTTCTCTGATGTTATGACATTAATGCACATACTTGTTGTGTTCTGTTGTTACGACACTAGGCTATTTGACTACCAGCACATTGACCCTGGTTACAAGTATATATGATGAAGGTTCCTATGAAATAATTCTGTCTGGAATTATTCATCTCCTACCCAATTCCTGTCTTCCATGTCATAAGATTAACTGCTTTGTGACAGTGTCTTATTGTCAATATTTCCATCAACAAAGCACACCTCGGCTCTATAAATGGTTGTGTTATGCAAGACACGTTGGTCCAGGATATTCAAGTTGGTCGACCTCTTACAAACAGGATAAACTGGTTATTAAAATGTATGTATTGTTCAACTATGACATGCAAAATCTACACATTTTATTCAGTGAAAGTTTCCATCTTGTTCTGTTCTTTTTTTTCTTCTCGTACCACATCCATCCCTGATATATGTTCTGGAAATTTTTATTTTTTTCATATACCTGATAAATATTAGATTTGCTACCCATGTTCCAAAACATGAATAGTTTCCTAATGTTTAGTATATTTCATACGTTGGAAAGAGTATAAATTATTTACAGAAAGAGCAAAAATAAACGCATTCCTTCGTGAGATGATTGGACCAAGTAGTAACTACTCTAACTGAGAGGAGGAAAGGTGTTGGTACATGTACATTGCTGGATCGATCAACTCATTTATACTAGTGATCCAAGTTCGTGCATCGCGTAATTCCGTGACAAAACAGTGTTATCGCACTGTTATTTTTAAACCTAAGACGTTTACATTGGTTGATGACATACCAACCACCTTTACTCATTGCTACTTTCGGTTTTACCTATATAAATAATAAAAATCGTGTAAAATTTGCCATATTCTCCTATCTTTTAACATAATACGTCGAGGCTATATTTGGCGGAGATAGATCGTAGAAATTGGTGGTGCAGAAACGTTGATAAACAAGTGGAATTACCGATTGATAAGTATTATTCTTGCCTTAATATCATTCATAAAGTTGCATTAAACATATATTGAGTAGCAGTTGTGCTCAAAGTTAGTTAGTTAAAGTATTTTAGAACACTTTAGTATAGTGAGTGATAATAGGGTAACTTAGCCTTCGATAAATTGTAAACAGACCTGATTATGTTGTAGAATATATAGGAGATAAAGTAACAACCATAAAACTACTTAAATAAGATAATATCTGTGAAAGCCAGTACTTGCTAGATATTTTGATTAGGTAGCATTGTTGTTAAAATTAAACAAGGGTGATAGTCGGATGTAGATAGTGTCCTCGTATTCCCTAGGGCGCGGCGTAACCTAAATAAATAAAGCAGCATAACGTAACGTAATGGATTGTATTTAAATTAGGTCATTACCGGTAATGTTAGCGTTCGTGATAGGATAAATAGTCGGATGTGTAATTAAAATGTGTAACATGAAGTGTGCTGTAGGACACAGGAAACAGCGTTTATAAAGACTAAGTTAGTTAAGTTATTAAATAAATTCTGATAGTGATATGGCGCCTTGCAAGCGGCAAGTCAAGGCAAAGCGACACTTGGTATGCGATCACTGCCACAGCTGAGTAGATTTTGCATTGTCCGGCTGTGGTCATGGGCAGAAACCATGGAAGAGGGATTCACCTTTCAGTGCATGGGGTGTTGGAAGGTGGAGTGTCTGCAGAAGGAGATAGTTAGGTTGACAGATATTGTGAAGGGGGTGGAGATGGGAATTAGCAAGGAGACAGGTGGAATGGAGAGAGACGACAGGGAGACAGGTGGGAAAACGGCAAGACTGAAGGAGAATATCACTGGCAAGAAGACTGAGGAAAGGAGATTGAGAGGAGGAAAGGTGATCGGAGGGGAAGAAATTGGAAAATCGACGACAGAAAATGTGACAAGCGTGAAAGTGACGGGAGAGGAGAAAAGAAAATGAGATGGGAGGAAAGATGAAGGGACGAAAGGAAGTGAGAGCAAATGTGATAGAAGAGAAGTCGATAAAAGGGACGATGACAGGGGGAAAGGTGACAAGAAAAAAAGCGACAGGAAAGAATGGATCGGAAGAGAATTTGACAGGAGAGAAGACGGCAGGGGGAAAAGACAACAACCAGACATATGCAAACCAGAGAAGGAGCTACTCTGAGGAAGTGATTGAGGGGACAATGAGGAAAGAGAGGGTGTTTATGGGCGACTCCATTATGAGAAAGACGGACAAGACACTAAGCGAGGGGAAGGACGTCGTTGTTTGTCTACCGAGGGCTAGGATAGAACATGTGACTGAAAGGGTAGAGAAAGTATTGGGGCATGGCAAGGGAGGGTCTATACTAGTATTAAACTAGATTCGCAGGGGGACTCTCAGAGAAGCCTGAAACTGGAGGCATATATAAAGACAGCACAACTAAATCAGCAAAGAACAGTCTGGAAAACTCTTCTGAAGCTGGATAAAATGAGTTTGTTTAAATGCAAGGAGTATAGTAAACAAAAGAAATGAACTAAACATTATGGTAGAAGATATTGACCCTCACATAATAGGTATAACCGAATCCTGGACCACCACCGATATATCAGATGCCAAATTGGGACTGACAGGATATGTAATGTTTAGGAAAGATAGAATAAGAAGAAGGGGAGGTGGAGTTATTTTAGATATTAAAGAATCTATCCTGGCTAATGAAATAAAATTAGAAAGAGAAGCAGATTGCGAAGAAGCTGTTTGGTGTAACATAGTTACAGTAAACTCAACGTTAACAGTTGGGTTAGTTTATCGATGTCCAAACATAAGCATAGAAGAGAATGAAAAAATACAAAACGCTATAAGGGAAGTAAGCAAACGGGACTGTATTATTATGAGGGATTTTAACCAATGGAAATCTCTACAGAGTATGGGGAGTGAGGACCACAAGTTTTTAGTTTTAGTTCAAGATACTTTCCTTTCTCAACATGTGCTAGAACCAACCAGGATTTAGTTCAGTGTTTACCAAGGAAGATATTAGTTCACTTCCAGTACCAGAGGCTAAGTTCAAGGGGGCAGATTCAGACTATTTAGGACAGTTAATTGTAACCCCGGAAATGGTAGCTAAGAAAATAAGGGCTATGAAGGATAATAAATCACCTGGAGTGGATAGGATCCCACCCAAACTACTATTGGAAATTGTAGAACAAATTAGCGTACCGCTTTCAACAGTTTTCAATTTGTCATTAGAAGAGGGAGTGGTTCCTTTAGAATGGAAAGAGGCAAACATTATACCGTTATTTAAAAACGGTTCGAGAAACAAGTCAGAGAACTATAGACCAGTGAGTTTAACATCAGTGATTTGCAAATTATTACAAAGACTAATTAAAGATCCCATGGTGGATTTTCTTGTTAAACATTTGGATGATGAAATAACAAGCAAGATGTTGAAATTTGCGGATGATACAAAAGTGTTTAGAAGGATTAAAAGTGGTGGAGATAGACAGCATTTATAAGATGATCTTGACAGGTTGATCAATTGGACTGAAAAGTGGCAAATGTTGTTCAATTTTGGGAAATGTAAATGCCTCCACACAGGACATGGGAACGAAGAGGTAGAATTTACAATTGCGGGTACTGTACTAAGTACTACTGTAAAAGAAAAGGACTTAGGGTTAACCATTAGTGCTGATATGAAGGTTTCAGTGCAGTGCGGAATTGCAGCTTCAAAGGGAAATCAAATCCTTGGATTAATTAGGCGAAATATAGCGTATAAAAATTAACTTATAATACTGCTGTACAAAACAATAGCGAAGTCTCATTTAGAATATTGTATACAAGCGTGGAGGCCATATCGCAAGAAGGACATGGATATGCTAGATAGAGTACAGAGGAGATCGACTAAAATTATACCAAAACTGAGAGATCTTAGTTGTGAAATTCGCCTAAAAGAATGTGGTTTAATAACACTAGAGACCAGGAGATTGAGAGGAGATCAGATAGAAGTGTTTAAAATAATAAACGGTTATTAAAATATTGATAGAAACATTTTTTTCTCCGTTAAGAAAGATAGAAAGACTAGAGGACATGAAGTTACATTAGCAAAGGAGCAGTGTAGATTAGATATACGAAAGTTCTCATTTTCACAAAGGACTGTAAATGAATGGAACAGATTATCTGCATATTGTGTGGGTGCTAGTAGCGTGAATATGTTAAAAAATTAAATCGGCACATACCTCAGAAGGGCGGGATAGACATAAATAAAAGGGTTGGACTCTCGATAAGCCAAAGGGCTTCCTTGTCCACCTGCCACCTAGAGTTAATTATCTGGGTGGCAATGTTGTTAAATCTTGTTAAACACAATTGTTCATGATTGTGACAGACCTGGTTTTTAGACACCTCGTCTTTGGATGGTGACTTTTGAGGTCACGTCACCTTAAACGAATCACTTGACTGAGCTTTTGGTTTGATTGATGAAGACGAGTTGTAGAAGGTTTGGTGTGAAAACTCGACGTCGATGGGTGCCCCCATGGTAGTTCGGGTTAGCGGTATATCGCGGTGGTTGTGATGGTGGTCACACGCCACTCCAAAGAAGCTGGAGCGTGGGAAAATATGAGGTATCGCCGCCTACCGGCGGTGAAGGTGGTGAAGCTAGAAGCTGGATTAGCGCCGCCTATTGGCGGTGGTCGACTAAGAATCCGACAATAAAGGTCCAAGCCGATGGTTTGATTGATGAAGGCGAGTCTAAAATGAG
Organism: Escarpia spicata; assembly: GCA_963995525.1. Lineage (NCBI taxonomy): Eukaryota > Metazoa > Annelida > Polychaeta > Sabellida > Siboglinidae > Escarpia > Escarpia spicata. The sequence goes on along the minus strand of OZ023208.1, from coordinate 34,808,960 downwards.
GTGTTATAATAAGGCGCGATTAATAAACAGTTTACGAATTAAATGAAGCGGTATATATTCGACATTGTGTATACGGAAGGTGGAATACGTATATTGTGATGTTATAGTGGAACCCGTGTGTCTTTTTGATAGTCATGGGAAGGTTAATACTGGGTCGGTCGTTTGGGGTAGGGAGTTAAAAATAGCGAAATCGGCTATTAAATCGTTATTTAGAAGTGCGTAGACGTTCGGCGTGTTTTTAAATTAATATAACGGGTGTTTTTTTAAAGAAATCTATAGTTATAAAGTCGAGACCTTCTGTGGAAATTCCCTCGCTAACTAAAAATCGACGCCTTGTTATGTTTTCGAGTGAACAGTGCTCGTCGACCGCACGCGCGTGCTAGTCGACGCAGGTGTGTTATCACTCTTGACGGTGGACGTTGGCTTTAATTGGTCGATCAGGCGTGACAAATAAAAAAATCGGCAATTACATCATTATTTCGAAGTACGTGGATGATTGGCTCGCGCTAACTAATTATGTGGTGTAAATATTATTGCGAAACAAACGATAATTATAAGCGAATTTAACAAAAAAGAAATTTGCTATATTTTTAGTTACAAATAGCGAAATAGGCTATCAAATCATTATTTTAAAATGCGTAGACGTTCGATGTGTTTTTAAATTAGTATAGGGTGACCTTTTTATTGTGAAAAATCTGTAATTATAAAGTCAGCACGTTCTGTGGAAATTTCCCCGCTAATTCAAAATTCCTACGTAGACGAGAGTAGGATTCAGCTGAATTTTCTGAAATTTGTTTGCAAAGTTAAAGCCGAATTATCTGACCAATCAGCGACGAGTATTTTTCAAATGAGAGCACGGCTGTGAAAGCCCGGCGAAAGATAATTATAAGCGAATTTACCGAAACAAGAAATGTGCTATTTTGTGGTGAAAAATAAGCAAAATTGGCTATTAATCGTTATTTAGAAGTGCGTAGACGTTCGGCGTGCTTTTAAATTAATATAGGGTGCGATTGTGAAAATTTTGAAAAATCTATAGTTATAAAGTCAGAACGTTCTGTGCAAATTCCCCAACGTAAGGCACGTGTTTTACAAAACCGACTACAAAAACGAAGTGTCATAACGTGAGACACGCCAATGCACGCCAATCGTGTACCTAATTTCGAAATATTGTTAAAATTGCTTATAATTATTAGGTAAGTCGAATTTTCGGAAAACAATTTTGCAAAGTTAATATTTCGAAGTATGTAGACAGCCGTTTTATTAGAAGTAAGTACTAAATAATTAAATGATGTGAATTTTATTGCGATTTCACGTAGTTCTCGCGAAATTTTGTAGTTCTTGCTCCTGTTATAGTGGCGTCCCACTACTCTATCTTCTGTGGTGGTGGTGGTGACGTCACTACTGATAACTATTAAAACGTTGTGGCGTTCGTTATTGATTAGTTCATGTTGTATGCTTTGTATTCGTGAATAAAACGTTGAAAACTGTATTCTTACTCAATAATTTAGCTTACTATACCGTCCTTAAGAACCATAAAACATTTAAAAAAAATAGTTTTTAACTTATAGCATAAAAACGAGATACATATGTTTCACAAAAGGGATTCTTTGATAATTTTAATCTCTTTGTAATGTACGCAATTATTAGGTAATCCTGCTAATACGATTATTTCATGTAATTCTATGCCTTTATTTAATTATGTTTTATTAATCACTAATGACCCTGACAATATATCGAAAAAATAACTCCGCATACGCGGAATTTCTACTTTGGTCCAACCTTCACGATCTATATAAGGCATGCTCATGAATATTCGGGACACTCCGTCAGACTTCGATTAGCTACGCCGAGTTAATAGATGCAAGAAATACGGCATTGCCCATGCGAATGAGTCGTGACCGATAAAATTATCAAAATGAAACGTGGACCAGCTGCTGTTTATGTCACAGAATCAGCAAAGAAAAGAAGGAAAATATATAGCATAAACGGAGAATGAACATAGCGACAGTTCAAGACAGACGGATTGATTTACAAGAAAAAACACCACCTCTCCGGCGATGGCGACGCCGGTGTCATATTGAATGATTGGCATTGTTTTTGTTGGAATATAAAAACTATGGTACTATCATGTTCCTTTTTCACTAGGTACATCTGGCTATACATTTTGAAGTGAAGTTTTAATGAAACGTTTAGATAACAGAAACTTACAGAAGCCGATAAACTTTCAATAATGAAACCATTTTATTTGTACTATAAATCCAACTGCTATTTCCATAAGCAGTATAAATACATTATGCGTCACTAAAGCAATTTATGGTATTAAATTTGGATAGGTGGTTATGTACTTTCTATCTACATAAAGTTTAATTTTAGTTTGAAAAATGTAGATATATAAAGAGCATAACATTATTGTCGACAAAATATAAAAATATTTGCATCAGAGTAAAAGATTTTGAATTTGTTTCTGTCGAACTCCCGTTTCGATAACAAATAAAATGGCTTTTGTATGATGCAAATAAAGTTATAAAATTACAAAACGTTAAAAGAAGGCCCAAAAACAGAACCCTGGGGAACACCCAATAAAGCCGGCAGTGCAGCTGAAAAGCAGTTCCCAATCTTTATAGTTTGGTATCTATCGGTTAGATATGAAGAAAACCAGTTTAGAGCCGTGCCAGATATGCCGTACCATTTTAATAGGCGTTCAATGAGAATGCTGTGATCAATCGTGTCAAACGCGGCAGAGAGATCTAGTAAGGTAAGTGCAGTCACTTTGCCATTATTAATGTTCAAGTTAATGTCATTATGAACTTTTAAGAGGGCAGTCTCTGTTGAATTAAACTGTCGATATGCTGATTGTGACACATTAGTTAATAATAATAATAATAATAAGATAACTTCTATTGCGCCTAAATCCTTGGAAACCAAGCTCAGAGGCGCATCAAAACAAAAGGGTTGGTCAATCTCAAAATCCATAAGTAGTTTTCCAGTTGTCAACAGATGGGTCAAGGCGCTAGGGAGCTACGGTGGATAAGCAAGGTTGTAAAGATACGTTTTTAAATGACGACGGAATTTTGTAATATTTTCAACTAATCTAACAGGAAGAGGAAGCATATTCCAAAGAGTTGGTGCAGCAACAGAAAAAGCCCTAGTTCCAATGTTAATGTTGACTCTAGGAACAAAAAGTAGGTCAGAACTAGATGATCGAAGCTGGATAGATTTTCTTACAGGAGTAAGCAATAAATGCAAATAAGATGGTTGCTTACTGGACAGTGCCTGGTATGTAATGGTACAGATCTTAAATATTATACGATATCGTACAGGAAGCCAATGCAAAGACTTCAAAAGTGGCACAGAGCGAGAAAAACGAGGAGATCTTGTAGCTACTCTTGCTAGACAATTTTGGACACGCTGAAGTTTTGTGATATCCTTGCTAGCGATATTATAAAGGATGGAATTGCAATAGTCAAGTCTGCTGCTAACAAGCGCTGTTGCAACAGTCTTAGCAACAGAAAATTACATATACCGGCGAATACGGCGAAGATCACGAATATGATAAAAACAGCAGCGACATGTTTGAGATATATGTTGTCGGAAATTGAAGTTACTATCAAAGATCACTCCTAGATTCCGCACCGAGGTTGCTGGCATGATATACTGATTCAAAATACGCGTAGGGAAAAAACCATCCAGTTTACAACGCTGCATTGGAGTACCAATAATGATCAATTCAGTTTTATTTGCATTTAATTTTAACTTGCTGTCAGTCATCCAATGGAAGATATCTTGAAGGCAATCACAAAGTTGGTTAAGGGAGAGATTTGTATCCGGTGTAGCCAATGAAATGTAGATCTGAGTATCATCAGCATAAAGATGATCTAAGTTATGTCTTTGTATAATAGAGCTTAGTGCACGCCACTAAAGTAAAGAGTAAAAAGCAAAGGCCCAAGAACAGAACCATGGGGAACACCAAATAAAGCCGGCAGTGCAGCTGAAAAGCAGTTCCCAATCTTTATAGTTTGGTATCTATCAATTAGATACGAAGAAAACCAGCTTAGAGCTGTGCCAGATATGCCGTACCATTTTAATAGGCGTTCAATGAGAATGCTGTGATCAATCGTGTCAAACGCGGCAGAGAGATCTAGTAAGGTAAGTGCAGTCACTTTACCATTATTAATGTTCAAGTTAATGTCATTATGAACCTTTAAGAGGGCAGTCTCTGTTGAATGAAACTGCCTATATGCTGATTGTGACACATTAGTTAAGACATTTGTGCTAATGTGAGACCTTAGACGACTTGCTACAACCTTTTCTAGTATTTTGGAAATAAAGCGGTTATAAATAGGTCTATAACTGTTCAGGTCTTGTTTAGGCAGAGATGACTTATTAAGAAGTGGTGTGATATGGGCGTATTTTAAATCATCAGGAAAACAGCCATAGCAAAGTGATGCATTTATAATATTTGTTATAGGTCCAATTACTGTATCGAGACATGCTTTTAGCAGTATTGTATGTAAACAAAGTTGAATTTAGGAAACTGAGTCTAAATATGTGTTAACTAACTCAACACTGTGCAGATTAATTCAGTTTATATACTGGATTATGGGACTTATCACCGAGGGTACAGCTGGCTAAATGGAAAAGAAATACAAGAATCTTGTTATGTTGATTCAGTCAGACTAAAATCCCAATCCATTATTTGGCCAACTTTTAATTTGCTCCTACATAATTACTGTATGCATTGGTCATATACAGTGCACTCCATATAACTCGAACTCACATAAGAGAAGTTTCGCTCAATGACAATACCTCCAGTGTAACAGACATGCTCCAGACCAGACATTAGGATGGAGATCCCTATCAGACAGAAGAACCAATGCAAAATTATGTATGATGTACAATATAGCAAATGGCCTAGTGGGTATACCAATATGTTTCTTTGTTATAAATAAACATTTTAAAGTAATAAGTTAAAACTATGTTGCTTTTAGTTATGTTTTATGCTTCTTAAAGACGTTATAGTAAGCTAAATGAATGAGTTGGAATAGAGTTCTCAACCTTTTTATTCACGATTACAAAGCATACATCATACATGAACTAACCAAAAACGTACGTCACAACTTTTTAATAGTTATCAGTAATGACGTCACCACCATCACCACGGACGATAGAGTAGGGGGACGCCACTGTAACAGGAGCGAGAACTACGAAATATCGCGAGAACTACGCGATATCGCAATAAATTCACACCATTTAATTATTTAGTACTTATGATAAACGGCTGTCTACATACTTCGAAATATTAACTTAAAAAATTTTTTTCTCCAAGAATTCGACTGACCTGATAATTATAAGCAACTGTAAAGATATTTCGAAATTAGGTAGACGACCAGCGTGCATTGACGTGTCTCGTCTGACTTTACAATTATATATTTCTCACAATAAAAAGCACACACTATATTCATTTAAAACCTCTACGCACTTCTAAATATCGATTTAATAGCCGAGTTCGCTATTTTTCACACAAAAAATAACACATTTCTTGTTTAATTAAATTCGCTTATAATTATCTTTCCCAAGCTTTTACAACCATACTCTCATTTAAAAATACTCGTCGCTGATTGGTCAGATAATTCGTCTTTAATTTTGTAAACATTTAAAGAAAATTCGTCTAAGTCCTACTCTCGTCTACGTAGGATCGGTGCCGACTTTAACTTTGCAAACGTTTCAGAAAATTTGGCTTTACCTTTGTAAAATGTTCAGAAAATTCAGTCCTACTCGTCTACGTAGGAGCGGTGCGTCGATTTTGAATTAGTGGGGGAATTTCCACAGAACGTCCTGACTTTATAATTATAAATTTTTTCACAATGAAAAGCTCACCCTATATTAATTTTAAAACACGCCGAACGTCTACGCACTTCTTAATAACGGTTTAATAGCCGATTTCGCTATTTTTAACCCCAAATAGCACTTTTCTTGTATCGTTAAATTCGCTTAAAAAAATTTTTTTTGCAATACAATTTACATCACAGAGTTAGTTAGCGCAAGCTGATCATCCACGTACTTCGAAATAAGGATTTAATTGCCAATTCCTGTATTGTTCACGCCTGATCGACCAGTTAAACCCACCGTCCGTCCGCGCGCGAGGTCGATGAGCATTGTTCGCTCGAAAAAAATAACAAGGCGTCGATTTTAAGTTAGCGGGGGAATTTCCACAGAACGTCCCGACTTTATAATTATAGATATCTCACAATAAAAAACCACACCCTGTATTAATTTTAAAACACGCCGAACGTCTACACACTTCTAAATAACGATTTAATAGCCGATTTCGCAATTTTTCACTCCCTACCCCAAACGGCCGACCCACTAATGACCTTCCCATGACTATCAAAAAGACATACGGGTTCCACTATAACATCGCCCTATACGTATTCCACCTTATGTATTCCGTATACACCACGTCGGATAGATACTGTTTTGTTGAATTAATCTTCTAGCTTCTATGGAGTGGCGTGTCATGGTGGGGGCCCTCCTGGTCACCCCCCACCATCACAGCCACTGCGATCTACCGCTAACCCCAACAATGGGGGCCCCTTCGACGTCGAGTTTTCACACCGAACCTTCTAGAACTCGCCTTCATCAATCAAACCAACGGCTCGGTCACGTGGTTCGTTTCAGGTCACATGACCTAAAAGGTCACGTGACTTAAAAGGTCACCACCCAAAGACGAGGTGTCCAAAAATCAGGTCTGTCACAATCATGAAAAATTTGGTTACGTTAAAAGATAGGAGAAAATGGCAAAATGTACACAATTTTCATGATTTGCAGCTTGAAACGAACACCTATTACTATTGACGTAGTTCTTGAGATATGAGGACATTGGTTGTTATACTTTCGCCATTAAAAATGGCTGATATGTATGTCGGACAAAGTCAAAAGTGACAAAATAATATTAAATTGTTACCCCGGAATACCTATATTTTAATAAAAAATAACAGCTGTATATGACGCAGTTCTTAAGGTATGTAATGATTAATTTTCATTTTCTAAAATGACAGATATGAATGTAAACGAAGGTAATATACAAAATATTTCAATAAATTGAAATCTCTGTCCTCACACCATTATTTTGCCGCCATCTTTACACATGGCAGATGTGCATGTCGGACAATTTCACAGATAAATTATTTCAAATCGGTACTCCGTAAACCGACATTTTGAGCACAAGATGACGGTTGCATGTGACGTAGTTCTCAAGATATGAGAATGCCGCGGGGTTTAAACATTTAGTACAGCGGCTAAGAGCCACACATTTTACGTAGTGTGCACTTTTTGACAAAAACAAAAAAATTTGCACATATGTAGTTTATGATACAGTATGTAGATTCAAATAAAGCTAGATACCCATGGCTATCGACATGGTACCTAGCCGCCGTCTTGATTTTTAAAATGGCCGCCACGTAAATCCATTAAGCAAGTGTATCACCTTCTAAGCAACATCAAAACATAATCTTCTTGGTGTCTAAACCAACATTTCCAGGGTCAATTAATCCAGTTTTGTCATTTGAAGTATCCAAGGGTGACGGCCATTTTTTTATTCAAGATTGCTGCCATGGATACCCATCATCCAAACAGTTAAGTTTCTAAACAACATGTATACATGTTCTTTGTGTCTAAACCAACATGTCTAGGGTCAAGGAGTCCATTTCTGCCATATGCTTTATCCTCAGATGACGCCATATTGAAATTCAAGATGGCTGCCCTGCATATACGTTTTACAATTTTTGTCTTGGTGATTCCTAACTATGTGCCACGTTGCATGCTTTTATCAAAAAGGGCATGACTTTTCAGTTATCTATCGTACAAAATGGGCTTCAGACTCTCACCTTCTCTCTCTCCCCTTCTCTCTTCCCCTCCCTCCCTAAATCCCCTCTCTCCACCCCTCACTTTACTCTGCTTGGGAACAGCCCCTGTTGAAGGTTGTTTCACCTTGATATAAGCTTTCCGTGTCTTCTAAGCTTAGTTTAGAAATTGAAGTTGCGTGGTAATAGTGTACGTGTTGTAAAGTACCAAAGCCAACTCCAAACTACATAGTTGAATGGTTCTGCGCAATGAAAGAGTCCGCCCAAACCACAATAATGTCGAAGCCATTCTTGCTAAAAACAGTAGTCACATCAGGGCATTGTGTACATGCAGAACATATTCGACTGTCAGCCTCTTCGTTGTCACTCTCCGTCATTGTGGTGCGAGTGTCAATCGACTGTACACTTTGATCAGACGTAATGCATATCTGTTTGGTAAGTGGTTACTCGTTTTTGGCTAAGTACTAAATCAGCAGTGGGCAGATCTCTTCTTTGTTTGTTCTGTTCTTTAGGAAGCCAGCAACGTAAACAGGTGCCGTTTCATTGCGGATACCCTTATTGTGTTCATTTCCCTCGTTTCTCTCGCGTTATGGATTGTAGGTCTATTAGGTAGGTTAGGGTCAACAACGACATCAATCATGAAACAACTTTATTATTGCCCGTTTTGTTGAGGAGTGTCACTGCATGTGTTAACCGAACGTAGAGGTGTTTTCTTGTGACAGGGCAAACATCGTAGCAGCACATTTTGGTTTCAAAAGGACAGTGTGTTCTGGTTGGATGCTTGGCTGAAGGCAACACAGTATCTCCAATTTATTGTTTGATAGTTTAGGTTTTCATGGTTTTAATTAACTTGTATGTGTTTGTGCATTGCAAAATAGCTAATTGAATAGATTGCAGTCACTCTTTTAAAAAATAATTGTTTTAATTATGCGTCCATGAATTGAGGGATCAACCGTGACTTTTGGAGGGTTGATCAGAGGAATGATAAAATTCCTCAAACTCAATGAGCATCCTGATTTGCTCAGGACCTGTCACTTTGCATTGTTGATTTGGATGGGCCGTCTTGTCCCTTACATAGATTGATAGCCAACGGTCAGTCACGAGGCGACGTTCCTTGGCATGATTTGTTAGTGTCAGTCTCACTGACAATATTGGTATGCATTGAGTGTAATTGGTCAATGTTGTATAACATCTGCAGTTGAATGGCTCCGTGGAAATAGACCTGATATTAATAAATAATTAAATATATATATATATATATATGTATATTTGTGTGTGTATTTGGTTTATATTATGTTTTCGTTTTGACGTTTGACCTTGATTTGACATTGAAATTTTAAATCGGGCACCTCCCTCGCAAACGTGTTTATTGCCCTAAGGTACAACTGTGCCAACTGCGGTGCTTTTCCCTTTGTGTAAATTTTCCTGGTATTACTAGTACGATATATATTTTATTTCCTGATATTAATATTACGATATATATATATATATCGTATTATTAATATCTATATATATATATAAATATGTTACTAATATTAATAGTACGATATCATCATCATTGCGCAGCCGTAGTATCCCGTGGTTGGGCGAAGGCCTCAGCATGTCGTTTCCAAATCTGCCTGTCTTGCATTATCCTCTGCCAGATGGTGCCCTTCCAGTACTCGTCTAGTTCGTCTCTCCACCGTCTCGCCGGTCTTCTTCTAGATCGTTTCCCTTCGTAAGGTCTCCAGGTTATGATACGCGATGTCCATCGGTTATCTCGTAGTCTGCTGACCAGCCGGCAGTGATACTTCTTTTAATCTCCTTGCCTTGGTTTTTGTCTCTGATACTGTATCGCTGTCCCAGATAGATGTAGCTTTCAACGTTATCTACGTACTACGTCGTGTTGATATATATTGGTGTGTCATTTTCTAGCATCACTTTTCTCTTCGAGATGTTCATCTTGAGACCTTGTTTTTCACTTTCACCAGCTAGCTCCTGCAGCATATTTTTCTGGCTGAGATATTCTCCGTCTATCATCAAGCCTCTGGTTTCCCAGGTCAGTCTTCGGAATATACTTTCGTGAACAGCTTGGGCGATATGGTGTCATCCTGTCGTACGCCTCTCTTGGTGTTGATCTTGTTGCTCTTTTTGTGTAGGTGGACTGTCACCGAGTTGTTGGTGTAGATGTCTTTCAGGAGATCGATGTACACATCTATCCCCTGTTCTTGAAGGGAGGTCAGTATTGATTGAGTTTGTACTGAGTCGAAAGCCTTCTCGTAGTTGACGAAAGCGATGCAAAGCGGGATATTATATTCTCGGCACTTCTCTTTCAGTTGGTTTACGACGTGTATGTGGTCTGTCGTTGAATCCTGCTTGCTCTCGTGGTTGGTTTTCGTCCAGTGTTTTCTCTAGTCTATTCGTTAGTATCTTTGTGAGTAATTTGTAGATGTTTGATAACAGACATATCGGTCTGTAGTTCTTTAAGTCTTTCTTATCTACCTTCTTGAAGATTATCACCATCATTGCGTTCTTCCAAACGGTGGGTATTCGTCTTTCTGATAAGCATTTAGTATACAGCTTAGCCAGTGTCTTCGAGATGATATCTTCTCCTGCTTTTAATGTTTTCATGGTCGTTGCCTGATGTCTTCCCAATCTTCGTATCTCTTAGCGCAGCTTCCAAATCCCATGGTGTTATCTCTGGTACCTCTTTCGGGTCGGTGTAAATTATGGTACTATGTTCACTGTCATATAGCTCGGTGTAGAATTCCTCTATTCGTTCCATGATCATACCTGGGTCTTGTATTTCTCTATCCTGCTTGTCTAGAAGTGTAATCAGTCTGTCTTGGCCTAGTGCCTGCGTTCTTCTTGCTTTCTTCAGGCTCTTTGATGACATAATCGTTTCTTGTATGATCTCTTGTTTGTACTTTCTGATGTCCTCCTTCGCTTTCTTTTTGATGGTCTTGCATATTTCTGCGTACTCTATTTGTTTTTTACGGTCGTCGATATCCACCATTTCTCGTCGTTTCTTCATTAGTGCTCGTGTAGGAGACGATATTCTCGTCATTACGTGTCTGCTGATTGCCTTGGCTACACTTGTTGCATTTAATTGGATCACCTCAGTGATGTTTTCGTTCATGGTGTCGATGTCGTCTAGTTCCTGTAGTGTCTCGAATCGATTTCGCAGTTCGAGTTGGAATTCGATCTTTTTTCTTCCGATTTGTGTGGTATCTACACTCGGTGGTCTGTTGTTTACCAACTTCTTCCTTTCAGCCTTGACGTCTAGTTTGATGTTGCTCATTACCATTCTGTGGTCACTTCCAATGTTGAATTGGTTGATGACAGTTACGTCAGTGACTATGTCTGGCTTGTTTGTCAGGATGTAGTCAATTTCGTTCTTCGTTTCTCCATTTGGGCTTTTCCATGTCCATCTGCTTTCTTCTGGAACATAGTATTCATGATTTTGTACATTCTTGATGTTGCCCATTCTACCAAGGTGTCGCCTCTTTCGTTTCTCACACCTAGGCCAAATTTGCATGTTGCCGTTTCCGAAATGTTTGTTCGTTTCCCTACTTGCGCATTAAATTCTCCCATCACTATCGTGTAATGGGTTGGCTTTTCTAAGGTCTCATCCATGTCGTTGTAGAAGGTGTCTGTGTCTTCTTCTGAGTATGATGTTGTTGGTGCATATACTTGTACTATCTTCAGTTTGTAGATCTTTGGTATGCATAGAACAAGTTCTGCTACTCTTTGGCTGATGCTGTTAACCCTCACTATATTGTCTTTCCATTTTTTGCTTATGAGAAAGCCTACTCCGGCTTGGCCGTTGTTCGCTATGGAATGGTATAGTAGATGGACGCTTTGTAATGTAATGAAGCATTCCTCTCTTCTTCTGACTTCTCCAATCCCGATCACATCCCATACCAACTTGGTTTCCCTAAGTTCTTCCTCCAGTTCTTGTATCTGTTCATCTCTTAGTAGTGTTTTGCGTTATATGTTGCTATCTTCAGTCTACTTACCTTCTCTCGGCGGCTCTTCTTGACCAAGCATCCCCTGCACGTAACCCTACTTGACCCGAACCGCCTCCTTGGTCATAGACTCTTTCGATGCTGCTGGGGACTTGGGGCCTTGGCTTCATTGTACTTTGGATGCTGGTGTTGTTGGCCTACCCTTTCACGCTGGCCAGTGCGGGTTGGAAGGGGGAGACGTATGGTGAACGAAATTGCCCAAGTTTCAACACGACAGCCGATCCAGTACCGAACCACTGCCCATCCGGCGCCGGTATTTGAACCCCGGTCCCTCCAATCGAGAGTCCGGTACTCTAACCACTCGGCCAATTCGCCCCACTATATATATATATATATTAATATTAAAGTACGATATATATTATATATATATATCGTACTTTAATATTACGATATATATATTATATATCGTACTATTCATATCAGGTACAATTGTGCCAAATGTTATGCTTTGGTCCACTGTATTTCTCCAAAGGTATTCCACTATCATTGTTGTTCTGCGTCGTGCAAAACACCGACGCCATCCTTGCGAGTGGGGGATACTTCATAAGGCCGGCAAATACTGAACGTTTCAAAAAAATTATTAACTAGTCTCACTTGACTAGCCAACGTAGTTGTAAGAATGTCGTTCTTTTGTGCATCGAAATACGTGATCAGGATCGATATTAAGTATTTTTTCCGAGCTATGACGAATCACAATTTACAGTATTGAGAGTCATGTTTTACTGCAAACATTTCATATAATAACCGTTGGCGTCAGAAAAGTTACACAATTAAAAAAAATCATACTTCATGGAAAACTATTTCCATCATCTTCTTATGTTGATATGTTTGTGTAGAGATGAGCGCCATTTTTGTTGTAGATTGTCAACACAGGCCATGCAAGAACGGTGGCTCGTGTCAGGATATTGCTCAGATCGGCACGTATTACTGCCACTGCAAGAGTGGCTGGGTTGGCAAAAATTGCGATGTAGCCCTGGGTACGTTTCACAAGCTTGCAGTTCGTCCATTGTATACGTAAAGTTACGTCAAGTCAAGTCTGACTAGAAACACTGTTCTGTGCTACCCATTCATAAAACTCTAAGGTACCGACCATACGATGTTCTTGACGCACGGCATAAAACAATGATTATCAAATACCCACATCATTACCATTACTCTCTTGACTCACAACTCAAATTTTAATATCTGGAAAGATTATAATAACATACCGTGTCCAGCCCAGCCATTAATCCGACAGAATTTGAATGTGATTAACGCGTGTGAACCATGTGTGCGCAGTGCACGGTGGACTGTCCGATTGGACTGAGTGGAGTCAGTGCAAGGCGACCTGCGGGATCCAGTCCCGTTACCGGACATGCACCAACCCACGCCCTCAGAATGGCGGCCGAGAGTGCGTCGGCCAGTCGTACCAGAGCCGTCGTTGTGGCGACAGGAACACCTGCCGAGGTGCGTACTATTGTGTAGTCAACCACATGGGTCCGTACCTACAGTAGAAACAGCAGCCATATCCACTCACAAAGAGAGCACATATTTCATTTACATGATATAGGCCCGACTAGCTTAGACACTTTCTATATAATATAAAGCTGTGGTTATGCCAAAATACATCTCATTGACTTAAAACAATATATTATAGGAGAAGGAAAACCCTTATTCCAAACCGCCTCTGCCTTGCGGCTATACACACACATAGGAAAGGCTAAGGGAGTAAACCATGACAACATCCGGAGTCGGAGTCTAGAATGTAGTCCTATGTTGTGTTCAACGTCCTTCTGCGACGGCACTGGTGCCAAATTACATCAGCTCTGTCTGTTCCTTTGAATGCACCAGTGAAGTTGAGAGTAAAACCTGTTGCATAGACAACAACTGGCCCTCCATATCAAAATACCCAGGCTTACGCCCTGAAAAAGATATTGCAGCTTCACCTCACGGGGTGTATTTACATTAGAGCGCCTTCAAGTGCAGCAGATGCAGCAAGGACTGCCACTCACAATCGGCCTACATAGCCACAACAGACGCTGCTCTACCAACTCATCACCGATGCTACGGTCTCACGAGACTACAATGTACCAACTACTACTATCTACTACTACTACTACTACCACTACTACTACTACTACGACGACGACCACCATCACCACCTCAACATCCACCACCACATCCACCACCACCACGTTCACCACTACCTCTACCACCACCTCTACCATCACCACCACCTTCAGCACCACCTCTACCACTACTCCACTGCTACTCCACTAGTACTCTACGACCACCACGACCACCACGACCACCACGACCACCACGACCACCACGACCACCACGACCACCACGACCACCACGACCACCACGACCACCACGACCACCACGACCACCACCACCACCATCATCACCACCACCATCACCATCATCACCGTCACCACCGCCACCACCGCCACCACCACCACCACCACCACCACCACCACCACCACCACCACCACCACCACCACCACCACCACCGTTTGTTCGATTCTGACACGATTGCCCATCTCTGTTGCTCGCGGCTTCGGCCTCGCACGATGCGGCTAGGCCTCCACGGCCTCGCCTGTGTGTTAAACATGCCAGGCCGAGCAGAATGCTACATATATATATATATGTACACACGCGCACACGCGCACACGCGCACACGCGCACACGCGCACACGCGCACACGCGCACATTGTATCTAATGTGGTCATCGCCGGCGCCCACTTCCCACATGCTTGCCGATATAACAGATATGACCGTTCTGCGACATCCGTTTAAGTGCTTATTGTAGGCTTCTTCCGCTGTAACTTCGGGGCGGCGCCCAACCCCGACGACTGCGGCATCCTGCAGCTAGAGAACAGGGTTGAGGACAACCTCGACTGGACGGTGCACAGTGGTCTGACACCGTCGCTCAACACGGGCCCCGTGGTCGGCCACACGACCGGCCGCGACCAAGACATGTACCTCTACATCGAAGCAAGTCTAGGCAGAGACTTGGACGAGGCCATGTATGCTCAAAACACAACAACACCACACACAGCCACACCCCGAAACACACTCGTTTCTATTCAAATAATAATAATTGACATTGTTACTATGCAGAGTTATTTCATGCGAAGTAACAGTAAGCCAACAGGGATGTAATCTCTGTTGTTTGCTGTACAATTGCTGCTATATATTGATACGCTAACTTTTGGAGCATTCTGATCGTATCTCCTCCCAGACAGAGCGTATTTATTAAAACACAATGGCTGTTATTTAGATATATTTGCGAGTTTGCTGTTAGCTGCTCACACAATATATGTTGATTCATGAACCACAATGCGTTTGCAGATATTACATTATAATCGCAAATGACTTTAAGAAATTGCATAGTGGTTCAGGTTGTTCTAGGTGTTTTGCTCCGTAAGCAGTAGATTTGATTGAGGTAATCACATGCCTTATTAGGTTACGTCTCCATTTATTTGTTGGGACATCGGTTGCTATCTAAACGGTATATATAAGGTGATTGTCCCTCGGTTAAAAAGCCAATAATCTATGGCTATTATGTTACATGCACGGCCGCATATGATTGTAGATTCTGGCTGCCGCGAACGAAGTGGAATTTTGGTCTCTATTGTCTGCAGTTCTATTACAATATGCGGGGCAGAAGCATGGGCACGTTACAGGTTCGTGGTGCATGCTTACTCGCTATGCATCACATTTTGATTTAATTGAACAAACAATATATATATATAATATTTGATACGTACTAATACCAATGATATTTATTTGTAATATATGACGATTAATACAATTAATGTAAAAGAAGTTAACATCGGTAATTCTTAATTTCTATTTCTGGTAATAGCCGCGACAAATTGTGTTTGCCGTTGATGGTATATCCTTTTGTGAGTAGGTCCTCCGTCAGTATGCGGACAACCCGGTCGCAGTGATGTGGCAGCGGAGTGGAAACCACGGCAACGGCTGGAAGGACGCCAACATTATTGTGCTTCTCTATGACTATGTCAAGGTATTAAAATGCATCAATTTAGATTCACTGTGTTTTAAAGGTATCACTTCTTAATGTTTTAATCTTCTTTAATTTGTTAGTCATTTACCCCAAATCACATAATTATATTATAAGATATTTGCACATCTGGCAAAAGACATTGAAATCACCCCTAATTACATACACACGCACACACGCACACACGCACGCACGCGTATGTACGTTTGCATGCACACGTTTACACACACACACACACACACACACACACACACACACACACACACACACACACACACACACACACACACACACACACACACACACACACACACACGACGGGGCGAAACCAAGGCAGACTGCTGTGGTTGGTTGAATGTATTTATACACCATTGTCCAAGATAGAGTGACATCTAATAAATGCTTTGTAGTGTCACGAAATAACATTATAGGAGTAATACGCATCGTATTTGTATTTGTCGTGTTTAGTTTATTGCTATACAGTACAGTACGTCATTTTGGCTTGCAAGTGTTGTTTGCTTAATATGTATAATATAAATATTATTACCTCAAGAAAAATGAATACGCAGAAATATCGTGTCAGTGACGGTTATACTATTTATATTCACAAACACCCATATAAATGTCAATGCAGATTTCCATCCTGTTCGTTATTGTTACAGACACTAGTCAAACCACGAGAAATTGACTTGCTTTTTAGCGCACTGTATGTATTCGTAACTTAGGGTGCGAGTGTTTTGATTTCCAGCTGGGTTTCAAGGGAATACGCGGTGATGCGTACGACTCCGACATGGCACTAGACGACATTAGCATTAGTCCGGGTGAATGTCTGGAGAAGACGGCATACTACGGTAGGTCAACGGTCTGATAGCCACAATGTAATCAGAGAAGAAATGAGCACATTTTATGTAATACGATTTATATTAACAAAAACACTCTCCAGGTGACTAGAGGATAAAACGTCTTTGGGGTATCGATATTCCAATAATTTTGTATCTATGTATATTCCACTTCAGACATATATAACGTTTATTGTTAAACGTATACTGCACAGTGATAACATAATTTATTATATTTGTTTTCCCTCCTCTATTCAAACTGCACTGTTCCTTAACTAATGCTTGAGTTTTCTATGTCGACTTACTTGCTTCCGTATTTAGAAAAAAACATCTTCCAATTGGTAACACCTAGACACCTTGTTTGTAATGCTGTCAAAAAGCAAATGTTTCTGTTAGGTATCGTAGGTTTTCCAGTTCTGAAATGCGCTTAGTAGCTCTTCGTTGTATTATGTCCAGCTTACTGGTGTTCTTCTTATGGTATGCAATATTCCAAATGAAGCCAAACTATTGTTATCATATGTGTTATTTATTCTATTTAGCCATATACTTTGGTTTACTAATTTATTGAAGTTTTTGAACTGCGAACGTTGTGATTCGTTACTTATAAGAGTGTAGTTGAAGGATTAAAATACATTAAGTACAATATCCATTACCACTTCAATACGTATATTCTGAAAACTACTGACCTCTTCTTTGCTGTGTTTGGGAGAGGAGGGGGCAGAACACCATGTGTATTGTAGCAGAACTGAACTTACTGTTGTGCAAATTCCGTTGCGAAGCATGCACGCACGCTTGGCTTGCTTGCATATTGCAATTTACTAGTACAATGAACACACCCATACATTATTTTTTAAAATAAAATTTCGCAACGCATCGTACCTAACGTCCACTATACCGGCTTGTCAACGTTGGAGCTTCTAATGTACTAACTAATTATATCTTGCTGATCATCGAAACTTTATATTCGAGTCATACGTACTATACTTCCCGTATAACGTTTCCATTTCTGATCTTCCCAAACTCTCTTGAATCATTCCAATGATCCCTTGCAATCAAGCAAGTTTGCTTGAAGATGTACTAAGATGTCTTTTAAAGAAATGTGGAAATAGAAACCGGCTTTTAAACGGACGTCATCGACGAGACATAGGGTAGTTCCAATGAACAACACAACAATACTTGTGCAGACAAAAGCCATGCTCCAGCAGCTATTCTAGGCGATGACATTCTTTCAACGACAAACACATGCAATCTGGTATAATACCAAACTTGCAATACGACATTCTTTTAAATGCAACCGTACAATCTGATACAATTCAAAACGTGGATTGTTTTACAACTGTACTAAAATTGTATTTTTATGTTATTAAATTGCATTATGTTAAGATCGTTTATATCATAAAAGCAACGACTCCATTGTCATCATTATAATTTCATTATTATCTTGATTTATGAATCTTTATTAAATAATATATTCACTATTAGTCTATTAACTAGTATGTTACAGTATAATTATTGGTCTGTTACAGTATCAAACAGTTCTCATACCAGGGGTCATAGCTAAGCAAATCAATATCAAACTCTACAAAGGTAGCCCGCCAAAAGCTGTTTCTCTGTTCGCTTTCAGGATGTATGGACGGCAACCGCAGATATAGTGTGGGTCCGTTCTCATATTTCGACGATTGCACTCGGATACAGTGCTACTGCAACACCGACGGCTTCATCGATTGTCCCGAATGGATGCGCACAGACACTTGCAACGACCTTTACGGAGCGTGACGAATCTCGCGATATCTTGACTGAATCAACGAGACTCCGTGATTGCAGACACTCGCTTGTTTCTTACATTTATTGATTCCGTACAGACGTGGCTCATTCGGGTTTAATTAGGCAATTCGATCACTGTTCTTGAAATGACATATTACCACAATCGTAATGAAGACAAGGCGTCAAATACGAAGCCGGTGAGGTTTCAAATAGTCGTCAGTCTAGATACCGTAGTGTAGCACCGATAGTTGGGGCAAAGCTGCGATAAAACGAACAACAAAACACTACATTCAGTCATGGTGAGCTCAAGCATCGGTGACCGTTTAAAAGCCGGCGTTTCTATTTAACATATTTACGAGTTACTAGTTTGCAACTTATAATACAATAATCCTCAACATTCTGCAGCTGTTAGCATCTGCTTCTGGGCGGTCATTGATAGCTTACTGTGGTTGACAGCACTATAAGTAGTAGTGCCTCTTCCTCTACATTATAATTGTATAATTGTACATTCAATAGAAACTATGACCACGCGTAGAACCAGGCTGTAGTTTCTTTTGATAGTAACACTGGAGCTGAATGTTGCTAATAATACATATTGATAGGCCCTATGCCATGATTAAACGTATTACGCTCTGGTTGTACAGTACATTGATGTAACAATAAAATTGTATGTTTGATAGCTATTCTGACTGATTCAAAATATAATTTATTTTTTAAAATCAAGATCACAATAATGATCTCATTTTTAAAATACAAAAGAAGTTGTTTATTCAGACGGTGTTCACCTTAGCAAAATTACCGGTACGCCTACATTTTGTATTTGTGAATGTAGATTCAAATCAACTAAAACAAATTGACTAGGATAAGTAGAACTAAAGGCGGCGCTCCATGTGGCTATATAATCAGGCCGTTTGACCTGTGCGACAAAATCGGGATGATTTTTTGCATCCCGTGTTGTGACGCATTCTCGTCAGATTTCTATACGTCTGACTGTCTGTCTGTCTATTTATCAGTACGTCTGTCTGACTGTCTCTTTTATCAGTATGTCTGCATGTATGCCATTATGTTATCTGTCTGTCTGTCTGTCTGGCTGTCTGTCTGTCTGGTTGTCTGTCTGTCTGTATCGACGCCAATAAGTGTGTCAGGTAAATGTTTGTTATGGTTGTTGCGTCACCTAAGGCAAACAGTATAATCAGCAAAATTGCTGATGAAATAAAAGTTGGGTAGTTAAAAAAAAAAAATTACCCCCGGCAGAGCAGTTATATGGATAGAGCAGTGTGCTTTAGAGGCAACAGCTGGCCGACTAATTCCACACATTGTACGATCATGATCTCGCCATCGACTATTGACAATACCAACATGGTTGACGTACGCATCACACCAACAACAGACGAAAACAATAAGCGAAGAGAAACAGCGGACATTGCAAGATGTTGACTGCAACGGAAGCAGCTGTTTGAAGTCGTACATGTATGCTGTCTTTTGACAGATAAACTCTCAGCGATTTGGACACATTGGAAGGCATGACAAGATGCAGCGACAATCTACGACGTGTAGTAATGACTGTTTATGTCCTCGCCGTCTTCGTCACTGGTATGAGCATCTTAATAATCGTTAGCATCGACTAGTATTCGTATATAGTTTCGTCGAAACGTCGGTCAATCCCACTCGACTCCGGATATAATTAGGTGGTTTGCGAGCCCAGCCTATGCAACTGCATTGCTTATTGTGTTAAGCTAACTTTACATGTCTTCACTATACGACGCTATTGTGTCAGGCATGGCTGTATGTTTTGTGTGAGTGCTAATAATAGTCGTAGCCATTACGCAAACTCACATTATTTTTAATAAAATATACATGTATGTACACAATATATAATATTTCAGTAAAAGAAATTCATCTGCAGTAGCTTCTTGCTTGATGCCCACACTTGTAGTAGTATTAGTACACATTTTAACAAACAAATGTAGCTTTAACCGGCATGCACGGGCGTCTAGCGGATTGTTTGCCTCAATATCATCATCAGTAGAAGCTTTGGACTGTGACGTAGATTAGTGTAATATCCTTCAAAAAATGTTGAAGCCATACGAACATCCCTACTCCAGTCTCAATGTTTGCTTTTTAGTTGCAAAGAGTGTCCTCAGTTTACTCGAAAAAACAATGAACGGCGTTGTTTTGTTGATTCCTAGCTCCGTGCTCAGTAAGTACGTTTAATAAATGTGATTTTATTCATTTATTTATATCATGCCCTGGGTCGCCAAAGAATTCCTCGACCTGAACTTTGGTAGCAGCCAAATAAAGGTTAAGAACCGCTGAGATAGACAGTAGACGGTACGATTTACGTTTATGTCGCATAGGGGAAGGCAGTGTTAGTTGAACCAATGGATTAGTTGAACTACCTATGTTTCCCAGAAAACTGTTGTTTGACTCCAATTATTTATATAACATATTATTAGACAATGATAGGCATACATCATGTGACAATTGTCACAATAGTCCCAAAGTAAGACCTAAAAGTACGTTTTTTGATGTTTAACCAAATTTTTGGTGATCGTGATTAATATTTGCCAGTGTGTAAATTACTAAAGCATGTCAGCATACGTTACTGTTCTTGCAATTACAAGTGATTTAACTATGCTAGCTATTTATTTTTTATTGATTCGAGTATTAATACGAAATTCATTATAATATACTTAAATTCGAAATGGGGCTAGTTGAGTCATGCGGGCGGGGGGAGGGGGAGAGTTAAGCATTTAGTAAGGAATGCAGATGTATGTTGCTTTACTGGAAAATACATCATACAGTTTACGCGTTCCTGAAAATTTGGAAATCAGGACATCAGATAGCTACAGGGCATCATACATGCAATTTTTTACACTGTGGTTGCAGTGGTATCTTATTTAAATGTGTTGATTAATTAATTATGCGTTTTAACTTGTCAGCAATTGTTGTGTACCCTTTGGGTAAATATGTTAATTGTGATTGCTGAGTTATTACGAAGTTTTAATAAAAGACCTCCGTAAACTAACGCATTTACCAACGGTGGCCCAACGTACTGTGGCACAGCTTACCCCACATATAGTGCTAGTTGAGCCACTTGACTAGCCCTCTTTGGATTAGTTATTTCTAGTTAACTATTCATGTTAGACACATTGTATTTGTCACAAAACATTTGTAAACAATCGTAGTATGTATGAGTGAACACAATTTTGACATAGGAATATAATGTTGTCGTATATATTATAAAATAATGAAAAATGGCTCAACTAACACTGCCTTCCCCTACACAAACGCAGCCCGGATACGGAAACTTCCATGCATGATTAATGAGGGAAAAATACCAATGCTAGACAAAATGGATACACCCTTAAATATTAATAAATCCTACAGCTGAGGCTATCTTGTGCACGGAAGAAAATGCCGACGTACCAAATCATGGACATATCCTGCGAGTCGTGCCAAACGAATTCATCATCTATGAGTGCGACTCCGGTTACGAATTCAACGACACAGAAGTAGGAATACAATGGTGCCATCGAGCAAACCACGCGTGGACAGGCGATCGAGGCACTTGTGAATGTAAGTAGAATATTGATTAATATATTACAAGTTGGGAATAGTTAATTGTATTATCTTGTTTCACTAGACGTCATTGTTTTACATCAAAAGAAACAGCGTCACCTGACACGTCCGCAGCGAAGCCAACCCCCTGACAGCGTCACGTGACACGTATGAAGCGAAGCTAGTCCGTTGCCGAAGGTCGTTGATGTACCCAAACTATTCGGCAGTTTCTTGGGAGCTAAATTATGTCTAGTGTAGTTATGATTTGTTTTCCATGTGATTTAGGGGTACACAGGGTCATATGTGGTATTCTATTGCATGGTAAAAAGTTTAAAATGTAAGTTCTTGTATAGCGTAGTATCCATTCCGCAGGACTGCTCAAAGCGCTTTACACTTTACTCCCTGGCAGACCAGTTCAATCGAACACCATCTCGACTTCTCTATGAAGCGCTTCAATTAATGCGCGAATACTATTCATACAGAAATATCCACCACTGTCTACAGCCAGGTACTCATTCATACAGCTGAGTGAACTGGAGCAAGGTGGAGTGAACGAACATGTCCAAGGTTCGACACCGCAGCACAGGATTAGAACCTGGGTTCTCTCGGACGAGAGTCCGAAGCTCTATCCACTGTACCATTGCGCTCCACAAAGGTTGGGTGTCGCGATTTGAATTACCCACATTTGTATTCTACTTGTCTGGAGAGAAAAAAACGAGTCTCTTTATGTTCGGAATTTCATTCGAACCAACATTAAGGAGTAACTAAGCGCTACATAATTGAATCCCTACCAAATTGTTCCAAACATAATATCCTCACTTCGCTTTGCCAATGGCAGTATCCGTCCGTATCTTACCTTACGTACAACTTGAAGGCATAGCTGCTCTTATTCTTTCCACGTTGGTTCCCTTTTCGACCCATTGAAATTGTCCCTTTGAAATATTGTTCACAGTGGAAAAATCACAAAACCGACATCGGGTAAAATCCGAAATGTTAGCTGCTAATATCGTCGTCGTTACCATCATTGTCGTAGACTGCCAACGTCCAGTAGTCATACTGTTTCATACGCCTCGAGTTCCTATCAATCGTGTAATTACAACTGATAATTAATTCACCTAGTAGGCACAGATCGTATATTTTTTGGTTAATTTTCGTTCATTTTCGTGTGCCTATTCCATTTTCACCGTAGTTTATAATACATGTAACTGTTCTGTATATGTGTATGCTTCTGCAAAATATCAGGGCGTTATTTTCCAATTGAACTTGAAATTAACAAAAACTTTAAGCTACGATTCCTGCTCCACGTGGAGCAGGACTCGTCACGATTCTTTCCACAAGCACCAGCATAATCTCATCTCACATATCGATGTGTTGATTGTGAAATCAAGGTCACATCACGTGTAATTTGAAACATCGCTGACAATGCACGGACATATTGACTGTGTATCACTGACGAGTGTGTTGCTATGATGTCCTATTTGCAGTATCGTCCGCGTTTGTTCCCACACCAACCAGCACTCCCACAACACGCACCCAATCCCGACCTATGATGATTCGTCGGCGCCGGCCGGGCGGTGCTACCATACAAAGGAGCAAATGCGAGTCAAGACCGTGCAAGAACGGCGGCTCTTGCGATGATTCCGAGGACCCGTACGGCTGGGGCTTCTACTGCATCTGCAAGAGAGACTTCGGCGGAAGACTCTGTCAAATATGTAGGTGCTTAGACGTGCATCGTAGATAATATAGCAATGGGCTCAGCGTAGTAACATGACCATTTACGTTTGATTAATCAATATGTAAAGTACAATATGTTGATCAGTCATAACAGGAGATAGGTTTTTAAATATTAAATCAGTGGTTCCCAATCTTTTGCTTCCCACGTATCCCCTGAGGCCGGAAACGTTGTATCCCCATCATTGTAAAGTAGAATACATTTATAGATAAAACAGCATGATTCACCCAGTTAAATAAAAACACAACTTTTATTACGAGGTAAGTAAAACTCTTCCCAAAATTGGGGTTGTTTGAGCAATCACCTCAATGCGAGTAATGAGCGACCTTTGTCAAAACCAGGCCCTCTATTCGAGAAGAGTTTTCGACAGGCATCGTTGGAGGTCATCGTTGACACGTGCAGTAGGACATGACATTTGGTCTTCAGACCGAACCACAGCGAGAATATCCTTGTTCACAGTGATAACTGAAGGAAAACGTCAACAATGCCGTCCCAGGCATACCAGCAACAGTCAGATACGATGCATGATCACCTTAGACCCGAACTTGGTCAGGGTAAGCATCAACCACGTCACAACCCGTGCGTCCAATCGTTCACAAACTCCAAAAAGACCCTTCTATATGCTGCCTTGTAGAGATTGCACGTCCAACCTAAACTTATATTGAAGCTATTTCGCGTCAGACGCATTCAGATCCGAAACAATATGTATGGATTACTTTTTGCATTGAAAACAAAGGTTGACCCACGTTTTCCTTTTTCATTTTCGATGACTTTGTTCGAGAAATCAGTCACTGTGGTAAGCATGAATTTGAATGAGTTGTTCAATGCGTTTAGGCAGAAGATGTCATTTATTTAACTGAATAATAGGCCAGCTTAAGGGTTTCTCTTTGTCAGACAGGTTCTTGAACTGTTCTTTTCTAATGTGGTTAAATAATTCGGCAATCTCGTCACTTGTCCGTTCTGAATACTACGTTCCACGTGATAACCAAAGGACCTCGGTGTGGAATAACAGCGGCGTTTGGTTCGCATGGATCTCTTGGCACAACAAATAGAAGAGCCGGATACGCTGGACTTTGTGTGACATCTACCATCTTACCAACACCATTAAGAACTGTTCTTTGTTCTGGCTATGTGGCTTTCTATGCCTTAGATGCGAGGAGGTATCGATGGAACATTTAGTGACTTGGATTAAGATCAGAGCTGTAACAATTTATTTTGTACTTGAGTAAAAGTACAAGTAACTCTGGAAAAAGCTACTCAAGTAAAAGTAAAAGTACTTTTTGACAAATGTTTTTGAAGTACAAGTAAAAAGTAAATAAATGTACTTGAAGTAAATGCAAAAGTATTTTTCTTAAACAAAAATTTGACATGGTCATCCACTGCAAACAAACAAGTAAATTCAGTAGTGTGCAAAACAAACACTTTATTGAATAGGACAAAATCATCAGCAGGATACAGTGACAGGGCTGGCTCCTCAAACAAACGCCTTGTTCAGCTTGAGCATCGATCAGCTGGTTCTCAAATTCTACATTGCCTGTGCAGACTTGCAGGGGCTTAAAAATAAGACCTGCAGCACTAAACAACCTCTCACAGGCTGCACTCGCAGGCAGAGGAGTGTGCAACTCAATGAAAAGGTACCTCAAGCATGGCCACGTGGCAAGGGACGACAGCTCGACACACTGGAGAGTAATCTCAAACATACTGGATAAGTATGGCCATGGATGCTGCAAATGATCGTTTTCGGCTGATCTTTCCATGATAAATCTTTGAACGCGAATGGCATCATATAATCTTGGCAATGTTCACACCACCTGGTGATCATGCCTGGTAATGGCAATGATAGACCAATCAGAAAAGACTACCAGTTGTTGCTCCAGCTGATATCTATTTATAAATATATGCTGCCGGAAACCAGTTCCGGGCTTCAGCGTTCGTTACTAATATTTTTGGAGCTCCAAATTTATAACGCATAAATTATGGATACATCGTTACATTTATGAAAAGTACACACATTTGTACTTCGTTACAAGTAAAAGTACTCCTAAAATGTACTTCATTACTCACGAAAAGTAAACCTTTCTACTTAAGTACAGTAACGAAGTACTTGTTTTTCGTTACATCCCAGCTCTGATTAAGATTCACCATCTTCACTCGAGCTTGACATTGTCAAGCGTGGCCAGTGTGCCTTCAAAAATACCAATTTACAAACTTGCGTTAATCATTTTCTAATATCACTGATTTAATGACTGTATGAAAAGGATATTATTTCTGTCAGATTGATAATAGGACCAAATGCAAAACCAAATGTTCTCTTTCGTTAACACAAAGTAGTAACATCTTTATTTTCAGCTAACCCGTCGCATATCCCCTGAAAAACCTCTCGCGTACCCCTGGGTATGCGTATCCCAGTTTGGGAACCGCTGTATTAAATAAAGATATTAAATAATTAGGAATGTTCAAATATTGCATATATACGAAAAACGTATGCATACTGGGGAGTAACGTGTACTCGGTAATGGTGGGATAATTGTAGTATGTGGTAGAAGGACAAGATAATTGAATGAGTCTGCTAAGGTCATCATTTTTTAAATCTGTTATGTTGTATATCGTACTGTTTGTGATTTCGCCAGATCACCCCGGACGAAATAAGTTATATTAATTAAATTTAGGATGTTTTATGCACCGATTAATTAGTTACAGCAATTACACTTCGCCATACTCATACACAAAGATAATTGTATGCACTGTATGCACGTAGTGTTAATAGGTCATTGTCACGTAGACGCTATGGTAATGTAGCAAATGGTCTAGCAAGGCTTGGCAGAGTTTTATTTTATACACATGACAATAATTAAAAGTGTACCCCATACAACGACTAACTGGCGATGTTGGTGTTGCAGCAGACCCGTGTCGCACAGCTCCGTGCCCATCCACCGCGACCAAGTGTTTCCGCAGCCAGACAAGGGACAGTGGCAGGTTCTGCTACGACGATGCCTGGAACCTCGTTGAGTCATAGACAGTCTCTTACACCTCAACTGAAACGTTGGTGGTCGGCTTCAACTAATTCTACACAATCAGATTGAATATTTCAATCGACGTTATTTCTTTCTGTCTGACTGGCAGACAACAACGTTTAATATGACTACCAGTAGAGCGTTTTATCAAGCTCTTGTTACCTTACGATTAAAGAATGTTGGTTGTAGAAATACAAATATCATTAATTGTTTTGCACCGATACCATACCTGGGACCTAACCCGAGTACCCAGGACATACCTGACATCCAGTCCGGCATCCTGCCAAGAGGATTGGGGTCCAAGATCAAGACTCGACGTCGTGTATTCGTTGTAAACAAACCTTGTTGGTTGTCATTACACATAGATTGTATAAGAAGTTTCGCTCCATCCTCCGTCACCGTTACAAATCATATGGAAATCTGCACCGCCTTGGGGCGATGGCGCGATGCGATGGACGATGCGATGCGCGATGTGATCCGCATTATAAATCATAAAGATGCCGTAATGAGCATGCGTACGCTCAAAACGAGATTAGGCAGCCATTTGTATTTAATTTGTTGTGTTCAGAGCATGTGATGGTGGCTGATGACGCTGACTGTAAGTATACGGTTACACATATAATTATTGTTCACAAAGATTATGGGTTTGTACTTCTAAGTATTGTCACGGAAGTCTACTGGGATTGAATTTAGCCAAACAAAAATGGGTGACAGGCAGGCAGCCTCTTTGCAAAAACTACACTAGGGAGTAGGGGCCGAAATAGGTTACTTTAATAACATGAAATATGTAACTATTCAACGGTTTCCAATTTTATTTGTTACATTGTTGCCATCTGGATATCCCTGATCGCAAATATAAACACTATTTTGTGTGCCTCCAAACACGATGCCTCAGGGATGATTATGGCATTTCTCAGTTGAATATTAGCCAACAGTTTTGAAGCCTATTTATATATTTAGAATTTATTAATTAATGACATAATATCTGTTCAATATGCAAAGCATGTTATTTATGCGTTATATAAATTAAAATATAAACTGTTAATAATTTATGCTTCTTGATTTACTCCCCGGTCCCCAATATTTCCATTTCTGGAAAAACCGACATTTAATTATTCCGTGAGACGACCTTCGATACAAATGCAGATATGTTTAATGACTTAATCTGTGTTCCGTTTTAGCACATAAAAGCAGCGTTACGCTGAAGTATAACAACAGTGTCAATAAATAGGCATACTCAAATCCGGCTACCTGCGCTATTGGACCACGTAATAAACAGCCGAAATTGACAGGCAGTTAACTTGCAGCAGGTCTACTAGGATGTACACGGTGCGCCTACAATTCAATACACTTGGGGATCATCTTAGAATGGTGATGTCCGACATCAGACGAAATTATTTTCATCTTGCCTCAGCCCCCACCCATCCCTCAGACGAAATGTTTTAAACATTAATATGATGATACCAGTATAATTAGCAGTGCCGGTCAGAAGCGTACAAAATTGATGTCCGACGCCAGATGAAAGTGCTTCAGACCCCCCTCCCAAAACGAAAATAATTTCGTTTGATATCGGACATCGACGTTCTGAGATGATGCTGTAACAAAAAAAGAAACTACACTCTATGAACAATGATTCGATTACCTCGTTTGTGCATTTTTGTATGTAGGTTTGGTATAATAATTAGAGACAATACTATTTTAGATTACGATTATATATTGTATTATAAACTAAAGACACTAAATCTTAGTAGGATCTAACTTATTATATTTATTTAATTTTTTTAATTTTTGTGAGGTATAATTAACATGATAGGTTCACCTATGAAAATATACCATGTCATTAATGAATAAATATTCAAGAAATGTACACTTCAAAGCCCGCGGTTAATGTTCAACTGAAAGATGCTATCACTATCCCTGTTTTTAAGTGTGAAGGTACATAAATTATCGTTTATATTTTCGATCAAGGATATTCAGATGAAACCATTCAAAAATGAAATGGGGAGTGGTAGAAGAGGTACACAGCTCAGGCTACGAAATAAGTCGTTTTTGGTCTACCGTTTTTGGTGCGAGAACCTAGATTACGTTCTATAAAGTAATTGCCAGCATGCCCCCATTTATCTTAGTAAAATTCAATCGCATTAAGCTTCTATCACAAGTACCAACACACAATTCTGTCTGCATCCAATGTTGCCTAAAGTCACGAATTTTGTCATGCCCAGACAGCAAAGCCAAACCCAAAACACTGGCGTCGGAACATGGTGGATATTTGGTGGGTTGAGTCTCTCCAAAACCTCGATTTGCACTCCCCCTATTGACGCTTGCCAAAATATCTACATTGAGGCTCTCCACAAACAAGAATTATATATATCATACGTCAGTTATATATATATATATATCATATTATCTTACGTCAGTTATATATATATATATATCTAATAATTATATGATATTATAAATATTAATATATATATATATATAACACTGCTCATAACAAAATGTTTAGCGATTAATTATTGCATTAAATGGTACTTTTTCAAATCGAATGGAATAAAACTGATAGTAGGTACGGAATGATTCTTCTAACTTAAAGTCAGTAGGTTGGCTCACGCAGAAGACATGATCAAGTTTATTATAATTTGTTACATTAATTGATCATTCAAGGTGACAGACTATTTAACATTTTACATACAATATTATCATCATTAACGTTACTTCATGTCCTCTAGTTCAAGTTCGCCACTTATGACATATAGGCGGTGACACGTGGTACAAGACATCGGTACAGCTCGATCGCTAGCTTCCTAGTCGACTTGCGGCGTGTTTCCATGTTGATCTAGAATTTCCTGGAAGACTCGCTCAATGTCAGCGCTGCAGCCTGAATCACGGGGTTTCTTGCACATCCTCTTCACGTTTCTGATGTCTTCCTGATCAACTTCGACTTTGTAGTCTACAGTACCTAGCATTTTACACAGCCTATTAAATGTTTATAACGTGCATTGTACAACAGTACAAATGTTTCATTCAAACGTAGGGAAGACAACAATGTAAACGTAATAATATCAACGTTTTTATATAAATACATAGAAATACACAGAACAATAGCCTTGTTTAAAACTACACACAAATGTTGCACAAACAGTCACGTTGTTTCAGAAATGAATACAAAATACTGCTTACATATAAATATCATCGTTGGTTGAACTTATTCCTTGAGATTCAGTCTTTCATCAGATTTATCCACCAGTCCATCCCACTGTGTCGAAGTGACAGCCACCAACGTTCATTTCTCTAAAAAAGACACTTAAAACATACATTATGTTCTCACTGTAATTGTGAAACAACTAATTGGCAAATGGTATAATATGTTTACGAAATCCAAACGTGTGAAGCTAATTAGTATTAATATGATGCATACATTTAATACGGTACATACTCACGTAATAATTTAATTGTGTATAGATAGACACAGACAGACAGACAGACAGACGGACGGACGGACGGACGGACGGACGGACGGACAGACAGACGGACAGACAGAAGACAGACAGACAGACAGACAGACAGACAGACAGACACACACACACACACATACAGATATACATACAGACAGATAGACAGATAGATAGATATAGATAACTATTGTTAAGATGTATACACCTGGTTTCTATGGGAACTCCCATACACCACACTGCTGTCTCGCGCCATGCCATCCAATGAATGGTCCTCCATGAAGACATTCACAGTTCCCCGTTCCATCCTGATGCACCTTGGCACGTCTGTAACATGCGCATTTCCCAAATTAAGTGGTACAATTCCATCATTTTTTATTTGTTCAACCAAATATACATACATACACACACACATACATACATACGAACATGCATACATGCGTACATGCGTACATACGTACGTACACATACGCACGCAGGCACGAACGTATGTACGCACGCACGCACGTACACACACCCATGGATAACTTTTTATATGCTAGTGAGTGCGTGTGTGTGTGTAGTTTACATGTATTTTGTATATGTAAATGCCAATAAAGAACACATTACCACTAATGTCCTCCACAAACTCCATGAAATGATGGGCGACAACTTAGGGGGTCTTTGTTGGTTCTGCCCACCTTGAACAATAGTATTTTCCTGGAGAATCTGTGTCAGCACATCTAGGTTAATTTCATAACACTCTTGAACCGCATACATAAAACTATATATACAAATATATATATATATATTATTCACATATCTATCAGCCAATGGATTCGGTTAATAGGCTAATAAGATTATATTACGATTTAAAATGTCCAGGTTATGGGCAATAAAAGGTAAACATCAAATGAAAATAAAAACTTTCAAACGTCCACGTCTGAGCGTTTTCTTGCTGTGTCCCTTTTATCCCACATTAGAATCTCAGCTAATAGTACCACACCTGTGCTTACTGTACTCATAGTAATCACATAATTAACCTAAATCAAGGAATCATGGAACAGTTATCTAAACAATTGAGTACTAGGGGCCTAAGCGACAAATACAATTTGAAAGAGTATCCTCTATCTTCCTCGCAAGCCACGCCGATGACAATGTACACTACCCCTGGCTACGCAATGTATGGAAGTCAGCTGATTCAAACTAGTAATTAGCTTCGCCGCAACTGTACCACTTGTGAGAACAGTGCAGACACCCGCCCCAACCGCATCTCAATGTTAAGGCCGTGTTCACATACAACGTTAATCCGCATTAGGTTGCGGATTCCAATTCGGGTAGCGCAATGTGAACACTCTTGATCCGCCTTAAGCTACCCGAATTCTAATGCGGGAAAATCGGTTAATAAGAATTCGGCTAACCAAATTGGGATGCGGATCAAGCCAATGTGAACGCTTTGATTCGGCGATGGCGGCGATGCTGCATGGCAGAGGGCTGTAGTCTCGCGCAGAGTATGGCTTATGATCCACACACCACGCCCCCTGGTGCACTAATTCGGTTGGCGTTTTAATCCGGCCTAACTTTGTGTACGTGAACTTAGCCAAATTAATTTATCTGCATCGTAATTCGGTTGAGAATTAGATGTGAACACGGCCTTAGACGAAGCCAGTGACTTTAAGGAATCTCAACATTCTCACGAGCGGCTGAGAGGTATTGTGTATTCAAATAATTACTTCTACTTCATGAACAGTACACATAACATTAACAAACTCGTGTGGCTGAAATGAAGATCACCGGAATTTGCCGGCAAGCGATATTATTGGCTTAGACTTAGCTTATATTCTCAATTTCGCAAAGTGTACAAATTCACTATGACCTGTTCTAATGAATACGTCTGGCTTCACCTATTTCAAAACAGTACTCGTACCCACATGTGACCACATCAAAGCAGTTGCATACACGCAACTATGACCAGACAGTCTCAATAATTACCCCTTCGGGCCGCATGCTACATATTGGGGGGCGAACCCAACACTTAACGAAAAAGAAGCAATTACACGGTAGACAGAAAGAAACACAACATATAAAAACGTATAAATTTTTACACAAACGAACGGTATTTGCAATAAGCTAAAGTTAAAAAAACAGCTTCAACTTGTCGTCTCTTCCCATGTATATAAAATAAGTTTTATATTTTCTACCAAGGATATCCAGACGGAAACAATTTAACAAATACAATTTGAGCATTAGAAGAGGTACATATATGTCTTACTTACTTAGTTCCTTGTTGCAGCTATGATATTCCGCCATTCCTGTCTGTCAGTGGCTGTGTGATAAGGAGATCTGGCACGGAGATGGCCGCCCATTCCATAACATTGTCATCCTGCTCTTCCTCTGACGTACACGGCGGCGTCTGCCCCCCAGGATACCTTGCAGGATCGTCTTCGGGGTGCTTGCGTGACGTCTTACGTATCCAAACCATGTCAGTTTTTTCTCTTGACAGTTGCCAGTAGAGGTGCTTTTGGGCCCACCAGGGATGTGACCTTTCTCCGCACATACTCAATCTTTTATGCTCCATGTAGAAGATGCGTAACATCTTCCTCAAACACTTGATATCGAATGCTTTGATCTTTTTCTCATCCTTATCAAGGTGTGTCCACGTCTCACATCCTTATAGAAAGATGGATAGTACAAATGATATGAACAGGCTATATTTTGTTGTGAAGCGTATATTACTACTTCTCCAGATCCTCTCCAATGTTGCCATGGCTGCCGTTGCTGAGGCGATCCTGATACGTATTTTTTACCATCCTTAGACAAGGTCGCTCCTAGATATTTAAAGACGCAAATTTCTTCTCTCTTTCCACCATTCATGATTATGTCTGCTCTGATGTTGCTGGTGCTGTTAACCATGACTTTGCTCTTCTCTGTGCTGACCTCCATGCCGTAAGCCTCTGCACTTTGGACCAATCCTTTGTTAAGGCTTTGAAATTCCTCATTGCTGCCGGCTATGATATCGATATCATCAGCGAAGTGAAGGTTAGAGTCAGACTTGCCATCGATAGAGATGGTGCAATGGTGGTTGAGTAGGGTGTCATGCATATCTTCTCCGGGAATATGTTGAAGAGCACTGGGGAGATCAAACATCCTTGTCAGACGTCCACTGTTATTCTAAAGAAATCCCTGATCTGGTTGTTCACAAGGATTGCACTGCTGGCATCTCTGTACAGTGTCTCTATGACTTGTATCAGTCCTTCCTCTATGTTGTGACTTCTGAGGACCTGCCACAGTCCATCATGCTATACTCTGTGAAATGCTTTTTTGAAGTCTATGAAATTGTGAAAGAGATCTCGTTGGTTTTGTAGATGTTTCTCTATGATGACCCTGGCGTTGAAAATCTGCTCGACTGTGCTCCTCCCCGCTCTGAAACCTGCTTGCTCTTTAGCTAGAAGTTCTTCTGCCATGGATTTCAAACGGTTGGGAATTACTGTGTGAGCGTGATCTTGTTGGGATGGCTGATTAGGCTAATTGTGCGATAGTTCTTGCACTGTCTGAGGTTCCCTTTCTTGGGCAGAGGAATGACGAGCGACTGTTTCCACTCCTGTGGTCACTCTTTGGTCTCCCAAATCTTCTAACATAGGACTGTGAGGAATATTGTTGTTGCTTCGTCTCCCTTTTTTCAGCAGTTCTGCGGGGATGTTGTCCACCTCATTTGACTTTCCCGATTTCAGCCGTCTTACTGCTTCTACAACCTCTTCCCTTAGGACAGGTAGGCTTACTTGTTTTCTATATTGGGTCTGGACTGTATGGGTTATATTGGTGTTTGGCTGGATGTTTTATTTGTAGAGATCATTGCAGTACTCTCTGAATCTTGAGAGTGTCAAAGGCCTGTTGCTGCGTCCTGCTGTTATTCTTTTTTCAATGTCCTTGCATCTGTCCTCGATCCAATCCTCTTTCGCCTCTTTCGTCTTCTTTCTTACTTCTGTATTCACCATATATCCATATATTTTACGTACTACACATACATTACTTTTTACGTTCAGAACAACTGATGCACCCAATAAAAGGTGAGACTCTTGACATGTTTGGGTATTTTGAAAAGATGTATATCTTACGTCCTATTCTAGGCGTCGTAGATTAATCCCTGATAGTTTTCCGCTCGAGGTTCAAGCCGTCTAAGAGGAAAACGTTGTTAACATACTCGCATAGTGAACACTGTCAGACCATTCTGAATAAGCCTGAGCCCCATGAAACAGCAGAAATACCAGCAGCAAGAGAGGATGTAGACATCAACATAGACGCACCAACCATGGAAGAGATGAAAGCAGCGATCAAGGCAACCGGTATGGACGGAGTGACAGCAGAAATGCTGAAGGCAGAAGAAATACAGATACCAAGGTTACTGACAGTAATTTTCAGAAACATCTGGGAAAATGAAACGACTCCAGATGCATGGAAGACAGGACTGATAGTTAAACTGCCAAAGAAAGGAGATCTGTCGAATTGCAATAACTGGAGAGGCATCACATTGTTGTCTATCACCAGCAAGGTCTTTAATAAGATTATTTACTCACAGAAACATCGGAGGGGCAAATAAGACACGAACAGGCGGGCTCTCGATCAGTACGGTCTAGCTCCAACCACATCTTCACACTGCGGCATATTTTAAAACAAAGCAAAGAGTGGAAAGCACCATTATATGCTAATTTGTTTTAAATCCGGAGAAGGCATTCGACAGCGTCCATCGCGAATCACTGTGGGGGATACTGCGCCACTATGGAGTCTCACAGAACTCAGAAGTACATGGAGATCAAGCGCATCAGCATGAACACCAAGATCAGGCTGATCAACACTGAGTGTTGGCTTTTATGAATAAAATTGGGTGTAAATTAGGCTTAGTCAGCCACAAAATGAGAGAAATCTCCACGGAGCACATATGTGTTCCACTTTTTCTGAAAACGCACCCACACAAATGACGTCGCTAGGTGCCTGCTGGTCACGTTTGAATATAAAATGAAAGAATATAACATGAAACCACATTGGCCACCAACCTTACACCCACGTCATTGTCTTTCCAGCTAGAAACCTAACCTTCTTCATTATGAGTGAACATGTGGCACCCTCTGAGTTGTGAGAAATATAACCTCAACCGAACTTGTGGCGCTCTCTGTAGTCTGTACTGGGAAAACGTGAATCCCCCGTTGTGGAAAGCTGGCTACGGGCCTGAACAGCACACTAAAATAAAAAGCCGCACTACTCATTTACTTTTTTAATATATTGCTATGAGAAACCGGGAATATGTTTTATATTTATATTCTTTGTTTCTGTGCTCGTAATTGTTAAATCATCATCACCGCTTTCATCCACCAGTATTTTCCTCACCGTCAGCATCACTCACCTCTGAGTGACCACAGGAGTAATTTACCTTTGGTGTATAATTGGCTTGTTGTGTATTTGTTATCCCATGAGTTTACATTACTAGGAGACATTGAGATCGTATGAAGTGCTGCTGCATGGCTAATTGGATGCAATAGTTCTTTGATATACATTCCTCCAGTGTATTGGGAGCAGACCCCACAGCCAGGCTTCCCATTCATTCACTAATGATCGCTTAGTAAATAAGGTTTCTCCCTTTAACATATGTACAAATCAGGCTTCCTTTAATGGCGTGCCTAGTAATATTTGAACAACACACATCAGCTTTAAGTAGGTGGGTCATCCTTTTAAGAAACATTGAATAATATTAAGATATACAATTAGAGGATCACATTTTAAAGATGATCTTTGAGGGACGTTCACATTTTGGAGAAAGGGAGGTTCACAAAAAGGGGGTTCACGTGAACCCTCCTGGCTGCGGGCTTGGGGCCGGTTTAATGAAACAACAACAAAGAGCGTTCTTAACGCTAAGATGATTTTCTTAGTAACTGACGAGATTTTTTTAAATAGCCGAACATAGGAGCATACGCAAACACCTGACGCTAACTAACGGTGTAATGTTAAGTTCGCTTCATGAAACCGGCCCCTGATCCCTTGGCCAAGCAGAATTCCCAGATAACGAATGCTATGCATGCTGTACTGTGACTAACAGTCATGGAAGTTTGATCAATAAATCATTGTCTTTGATGGATATCACACATCATCCACTATGCACACACACACACACACACACACACACACACACACACACACACACACACACACACACACACACACACACACACACACACACACACACACACACACACACACACACACACACACACCAGAGACGAAATGGAGAAAAAACTGGGGCGAACGTTATGTTCACCAATAATATGAGGATGACGGCAAATAAGGGTTCTTCCTAGGAAACAAAAACAACAAGCATAATTTCATCAATTTGTTGAGCACAGGACGATGAGGATGGTGCTCGAACCAAACCTGCCCAGGATGATGCAGATCTGCAAATTTGGCAGACAACAGTCAAGTCTGCAATGGCGGAGAAAACTGTTCTAGTGGGGGGGGGGGGGGGGTGATTCGTATTTGGCTGTCCTCCTCTGTTTCCACGATGACCAAAACGTCTACATCTTGTTCATGCACAGAGAAGCCAAGTCAACCACAGAGAAAGACTGTATGGGAAACACAGAGACCGTAACAGATCAAGTAGGCAAAGATGTGTATAAAAATATCATTTTCATCCATGCTATATTAGGATGTTACATCACTTCCCGGCTATATGGCGTTGGAAAAGGAGCATCTCTGAAGAAAATTTGCTCCAGCCAGCACCAGAGGCAAGCTGAACAGTTCGCGACGCATGATGCTTCAACAAAGCATGTTATAACAGCAGGTGAGATAGTGCTTGCATGCAGGGGTTTATCTGGATGTTTGTGTTCAAGGATCCTCGGGATCCCAGCCTTATTTTGAGGGGGTCCCAAGCCTGTAGCGAGGGTCCCACTTATTGCTCTTTTTTATTGTAAGAATTATTTGCTAAATATCACAACTTATACAACCCACTTAAAACCGGTTATAATTAGTTTGATACTAACAAGAACTTAACAAAAATGCTTTGATACAATAATACTGTTTTATTTGTTGATATTTTTCCTTGATTATCGATGTAGTATTGGAAGTTAGAGCAGCATTCTTCCCTTAGGAGAGGGCGTGCTAGTTTGCTAGATGCCTTGGCTTGCATGTAAATATCACATTGGGAGATCTCCTAAGGCTAAGCTAAGGATATCGAGGAATCCATGCCGCTCTTTGGGAGGCTGCTGAAATTGTTTCGGTGGCGGGAAACATGACCGAAGTGATGACAGTAGCATGGGAATAGCCAATAGGCAGCAGATGGAACTGAGCATTATATTTGGACACTTAATTGTGACGTTGTGTAGAATCCGGGCCCACCCCAATTTCGGCATTATGACAGTTGTGCCTAAATGTTATGCCTTAATGTGTTTATTCCATCATTCCACATCGTTTCAGGAATATAATGTCCCAAATAGCGCTCGCTGAGGTTTGAATCAGTGTGCGCCACTGCGGTTGCGGATTAATGCGTGCCGCACTTGAAACAAGCAATATTAATAAGTCACATGTTGACACAAACCGGAGCACTATTTCTTTCACAAAAGTGCCCTCAATTTGTTATAAAAATGTACTGTACATCTGAAACAATGTGAAATGATGGCATAAACACACTGAGGTATAAAATCGGTTCGATTGTTGGGCGCAATCTGCCCCGGGATGAAAGTCGCAATCGGTACAACCAGAGTTGTGGTCGTTACACATTCATGAATACGATTACGATTACACTGCCTTGGGAAAAGTCGATTACGATTACACACTTGGAAAAAAAATCGATTACGATTACAGTTCTCCGATTACGATTACGATTAAATATTTGTGGGCAGGCAAACCAACTCTTCTGACAAACTGTGCAGTTGATCAGTTGTAGGTACTTCACAATTGTATTTCAAAGGGTAGGCTGCAGGCATAACTGAATACAACCAACAGATTTAATCCTTTAAAAGGATTTGTATGATGTATGTGCAAAATCTAGCAGAAAGAAACCTCATCCAGTCGGCTAATACTTGGAGTTCTTTATTTATGTAATTGTAAAGTTTAGTAATATGATTTCCATTCATATATACCGTGGTGTCATCAGCAAATAATATTGCTTTACTTTGTTTCAGACAAAAGGGAGATCATTTATGTATAAGATAAAAGTGGACCAAGAATAGAGCCCTGCGGCACAAAGAATGTGATATGTTGTGGAAGCGAAGCACTGTTGCTACAAGTTACATATTGTGTTGGAATGGAATCGAACGCCTTAACTAAAGAAACGCACTGATGAGTGAGTCTTTTTTCTAACGCATTTAAAACGTCAGAAACTAACGTAGATGCTGCATTAATGGTGGAATGTTTCGATCGGAAACCATATTGGTTATTATTCAAGATGTTGTTATAGGTCCTTTTACATACAAACCTTCCTAATATCTTTGAAATAGCGGGAAGTAAAGTCTATAGTTGCAAAATAAATGTTTAGCTTTGATTTATATGAATTTGATTTATAGACTGGTATACTTTTAGCAATTTTTAATTCGTCTGGTACCATTCACTCACTTAAAGACTAGTTTATCAGAATAGCTATTGGTAGAGACACTCCTTCACCAAATTGTTTTAAAGAGTACGGACTTAAACTGTCAGACCCACAACTTTTCTTGGGTTGAAGAGACTTTATTATTTGGCTGACTTCACTTGCATCAGTGGGATTCATAAACATATTATTCACATATACCAATACATTTTCGATAAAGTTTACTGGATCTTGTAGAAGATTTCATTAGACCTTTGGTCATCCATTCATTCCTGATTACATATTTTGATTTGATCTTATTAATTTTATTTGGGGCAACGGAATCAACAACATATTGGCGTTGTGTGATACATTCTTTAAATGCATTATGTATATATAATCGGTGAACGTAAGTCCAATAGATTTATTTACGAGCAAAAGTTATATGATGCATAGATGCTTCGGAAACTGACTTATGTTTGAAGATAAGCGGCACCCAAACCAGTGTAATGGTTTGGGTGATTTCCGTTAACCAATTAAACAAAATATAGGCAAGTGATCCGATGTGTCGTTATAAAGTATGCCAGAATGGACAATTGAACTTGTATGTCTTACATAAATATTATCAATAATGGTTGCAGATGTATGGGTGATACGTGTTGGTTTAGTAATTATATGAACCATGCTAGCACCTAAACATATCTAGCATGTCACTTGAGGGTTTAAGCAAATCCAATTTAAGATAGTCAATATTTTGATCTGTTCCAAGTATAATTTGGTGAGTTGCGTTTCGAATGTTGTTTAAAATTGACTCATACTATTTAAGTGATGAACTAACCTATGTATTAGGAATACGGTAGATCTCTCCAACAATGGAAGTAGAACATTTGTCATTGGATTGTATAAAAATTGACTCGAATTCACCCTCAACAAAAATACCAAGGTCATCACGAATATGATATTGAATATCATCACGCACATATATAGCAACACCACTTTTGGTTTTGGTGTGCCTATTATAATTTGGCAGTTTATAAAGATATGCATTGGCATCATTTTAGAAGGGTTCACAAAGTAGGATATAATCAAATTCAACATGTCCTTCCAATAAATGAGATAATACATTTTTAAGATTGTCAAATTTTGATGCCAGTCCTTGAATGTTAAGATGAAGTACTCTAAATTGAAAGTTAGTATTCCTGTAATTATCAGAAAGTATATCATTAACATCATAATAATTACTATTGACTTTAGCTAAGTCAAACGTGTTTGTATCTTCATCTCTTTTCGATGCATGCAAATAAAATAAATTTCTTAAATCTTTATTCGAATAATTACGTGGAAGAGAATCCATAGTTTCACGATTCGTTTACCAGGTAGTAGACTGGCAAATTATATTCCACACGGGGTAAACAAATTCATAGGAGGGGCATATAAATATAAATTAAAATATAAATAATATGTGATGGTGCTATTTAAACTCGATATCATCATATTAGATACAGTTTGCACAACAACTAATATAAACAAATTGAGCATAGATACTAAATTGATACACGTTAACG
Source organism: Escarpia spicata (assembly GCA_963995525.1). NCBI lineage: Eukaryota > Metazoa > Annelida > Polychaeta > Sabellida > Siboglinidae > Escarpia > Escarpia spicata. The sequence continues at coordinate 34,768,625 of OZ023208.1, read as the reverse complement.
AGAATATCAGAGATATTGAAAAGTGCAACGATGGCATTAAAAAAAATTGTCAGATTTACAAAACAACAAAACAAGATGAACCAAAAACAAAAACAGGTGAGAAAACATATTTGTAACGCTAGAGCATATTGGCAGAATGCCTACAACTTGCAAATGCATTGCCATTGCCATTAAATCAATGTTGTTTTGTTTCTGGAGACACTATACAACACTCAACGTCCAAGTTTCTGGAACTCGCGCTCAGTGGTAATATTTACCTTGCGGCTGGGGGACTTAAAACAAACAATAAGTCCGTCCATTATCCATGTCGCTGTCACTCCGGCAGCAGATCGCGCTTGCGACAACAAAAGACTGCGTCGCCTCGTTAGTTTCTCGGTTATGACAGTTTTTGTACCTTTAATCTTTCGCTTGGCGGAAAAGATCTTCTGTCGCTGTTCGTATCTGGTGAACATAACGATTATTGGTCGCGGTTTGTCTCCATTCGGCTTGCCAAGATTGTGGCTGCGGCCGATGCTGCTACTGCCCACCGTCACCCCGAGCGATCGGCGGCACAGGTCGGTCACCGCCGTGGTCGTGTCCTTTTGTTGTTCGGACACTCCGTGAAATACGGGGCAGTTTCGACGGCTGTATTGTTCTTGTTCATCTAATTGGTCAAGCACTGCCGCATTCGCTTGTTCAAGGTTTTTTCTGAACGCGTATTTTGGCGTTAATTTCGTTTACTTCTGCGGTTTTCTTGCTTGCGTCAATGCTGCAAGCTTGATACACATCTTCTTTGATTGCGCTGAATCGTTCTGAGTCCATGATGGCTTTGATCAGCATGTCGGTGAATGTTTGTGTTTTAGTAGTGTGTTGATAATGCTTTCGCTGACGGATGTTGCAATGTTTTGGATTGTATCATCGTCTTTTAGAAGCGCTAACAACGCATCTCTCAATGTGTGTCCCTCTAACGGCTGAGTACGATCAGTGTCGGCGTCAACTCCACGGTCATCTGGGGATGTCTTGGTGCGTGGTTTTCAGGGCATTGTGTTCAGTAGAGCGTAACGGTTGAAGTCGTGTGCACTGTTGTGTAGTGACACCAGGGGGGGTCCAATTCCCCGCGTATTCGAATCAGGTTGAACGATATTGCGATATGAAGTTCGTTTATTGCTCTCATGAGCGTGCACGTGTTTTTATCAATTGTGGAGTTTGACAACGACGGCTTCACGCTGCACTACACATCATATACGGATAAGCATCACCAGCCATTAATCGAATGTTAAGTGCCTACACGTCTGCTTGCATTGACACCTAGCCTAGCGGTGTGTGACCGTGCATACTTTTTCAATCGGTATGAGACAACACTTCTAGACAACAACGACTTATTCCACCCTAATGTGTCTATGTCCCGGGTATCCACGCAATAACATTTTAAATACGAAAGCCTCTTGCTGACACAACAAAAATAGTCTTAGCGAAACAAGTGCGTAACACATTATTTCACACAACGAAAAAAAGATGATGACATGACAGTTGGTCATATTATATGGCATGTGTATATTATAATCGAGTGTGTGAGTATACATTTTTTCAATCTATATGAGACGACACTCCCAGACAACAAAGACGTATTCTGTCGGTTGGTTAATCTTTTTTTTAATTACCGACTGTGTGTGTGAGTGCATGGTTTTAAATATGTCTATGGTCCGTGTAGTCTGCTAAACTAATATTCATTTTGAAGAATATGCATTTGTCCTCTTTATTATCGATTTGAATCACTGAGTAAGTTAATTTTACCAATGAATAAAGTATCTGGGTTTAATAAAACCTTATTAATTATATAAATATAACTTACGTTTCTTCAATCTCTGTGTCATAACCCCATTCTTAATTTTCATCATCTCAATCCCATCCGTCTTCACACAATCTGGAAAGGTATACCAACAATTAAATACTCTACATTTAACATATATTTCACTAATAAACCATATACCAAACCTAAAACAGTCTTAATAAATTAAATACCAACAACAAAAACAAAGAATTTCTTACCCTTTGCACTAATCGCACAGTACTTCGTGAACTTTGTTTGCCCATCGGCAGGTTCAGCGCTGTACACAATTTCTCTCTCCATTCTTCGAGTATATCTTTCAAACAACGCCAATTTCAGATGTGAGAAAACGTCCTTCTGTACAGCGCCAGTCACCAGTCATCGTATCCATAGCAACCCTAGTCACCAGCCATAATTATAAAAACAAATGCGCTGACCGTCTAATATGTTTATCGAGTGTCAGGTTACTATCTAGGGCGCTGCATGCGGTTGGATATATCGAGTTACTGTCTACGGCGTGAGTTATAAATCAAATTATTTGATGTTGTAAATAAACTTCAGCGAAGTCATCTATTTTCATTACCAACCGTTTCTGTAATCGTTTTGTCCAAAACCAACTCTCCCGTTGGTAAACAAAATTATTATTAACACAACCGCTTCAAGTCAATATTGCTTTGTGAGCAAAATACACGTTGTCAAAAGGTGCTTAACGGAACTTAAAGGACGCACACAACAGCTTGTATATAAACGACGTTCGCACATAGACAATTGTTCTCTCCTAAATCAACACAACACAACACGATTTTTCAACAATTAATAGCTGTCGGACAATTAGCACTAATGTTGCACGTTAGACAATTGCTTGTTCGACAGAGTGTGGATGGTTGATTAAGGTCTCTGCGTGGGAGATAGATGCCTGTCGGTAGACCGTATAAAAGGAGACAGAACTATAGAGTTAGGGTGGTCTCTTTCTTTTTGCTAGATGTTATGCTGTTGAACGTTATGCAATAAAAGCCTATGCTATAGGTCGAGTCTGGACTTTTGCGATATTTAATGTGAGTCTTCGCTAGTCCTGTCAAGGGAGAATCCTAAACGAAGTAGGAAGGACACCTAGTCAGACTGTGATGACTTGTGCAATGTGTGCATGTCAAAACAGATGTATTTTCTACCCCGCTGCAGTCATACTAGTCGAAAGGTCACGATAAATGGAAAAGGTTATACCCGTGGCCTCCACAAACACAAAAAGGGGCCGGTGAAGTACAAATTCACTTGGCGTATCCTTTTGACTGATCGGTAAGGAACAGAAATTAGAGCGTGCCTGTTTGATGAGGTAGCGTCCACAACATTGGGGTTCCCAGCCCCCACGTACGTGTGGCCCTAAAACAGTGGCGATCGTTACGCGTCGTTGACCCGGACGAAAGTTACCATAACAAAATCAATCAACAACGGTTTTGACAACTATGTCGTGTCATGTCTGGAACTCATCGGCTCCTGATTCTGGTTGTAGGAGGCAACAAACATCCAACCCAACTTGGAAGAACTAGTCCAAGCCGACTTGGCGTGGGAATATCAATACAACATACAACATCAAGGACAGGTCACACCCCCGAACCTGCCCCATCCCATCTCCGACGAATCGGTACGATTGTATTTCCGTTCTTCGCTCGAGGCGAACTTGGGCCACATAGATCATAAACAAAACCAACAACATTCGCCCGCCAACCACGATGAGATGAGGAGGCAATTCAGCTACTCGCCCTCAACCCCCATCGACGAAGATGAACTGGTTGTCGACCTAACCTCTGATGATGACGATGACAGTGATGTCATCGATCTAACCCGTTGCAATTGCTCGTCATCTAATGATGAATGCGAATGCGATCATCTGAAATTCACCGTAGTAAAAGTGGACAAAATCAAAGATCAATCTAAAAATCGTTGAACAAGACTTCGAACAATTCATGGGCACAGCTTGCGTTCGTTGTGTGTGTGCCGAGCTTCGTTGCGTGTACGAGTACTTGACGGACGGTCACGACTCCCTCCCAAGTGACATCCTGATCGAAAACTTCCTGCGTTGGCCGGTCATATGTTTTCACGCTGATACCGTCAGATGGTGGAGAGGATGAAAGACCAATTGCATGGTTGAAACATGTATAGTTATGGTCGTGGTGGTGATTATAATAGTACACTGGATGTTATCTTTTCAAAATTATTTCCTTTTCTATAGATAAGTCATGGTCTTCAAATGATACGTGAAACATACGATGAAGACGAACGATCGGCGTCTGTTGTAAGAGCGCTAGCGTCCGATACCAAGCTACAATGGGAGTTGAAGGTACTCGATCGCGATTACCTTCGCCGCCGGCTAATTCTTAAGAACATTCAAAGGAAAGCACGATGACCATCGAGTCCACCACCACCACGACGCCTTCCACCATCACCACGACGTGTCGCAACGGAAACACCACGTGACGTTGTCTTTGGCATAACGTCGCAAGTGTCATCGGTCGATCAAACTTCTGATGTACATTTAATCTGGCAGTCGTTTCTCCCGATGTCGCCCTATGTGAATCAGCAGATCGTATCCTCGCTGTTGAAGAGGTGACGGTGAAACTAGCCACGATGATCTATCCTTGCACACCGATGACCCAATTAGAGGCCGCCCGTCTCGCGTGTAACGAGGTCACTCGGAACATTATCCGTGGAGAATTCCACGAGTACGTGACTGATAGAATGATTACTTTCGCTCTGAATTAGAGACGTTAACAATCGAACTCGAGTAGTTTAGGACTTTAATAAAGGACACTCCGATATGTATTATATGAACTTTCTTGATATGAACTAACTTTTGAGATTTAGTTTTACTTTCGGTGTTCATTTTATAGCATCATTGTTTGATACTAGTTTTGATATTGATAATGTAAGTAGTTTCCGCGCTGAAGTATACTGTATATATAAATTGTACTCATATTCTACTCTGTTTGTCTGTTTGTTTTGATAATGGTGTAACCTAGCTTTTCCATCTCAACATTTAGCATACATAAGCATTTACTGACCACGTTCATTGGATCCTTTATGACTACTCCATCAATCACCTTCACACACATGTCACATTCACGCAAGGACGTAGTACCCACACTCATACATCTCACATGAATAACCGACATGACACCTTCGCGTATAAATATATGTCCAAACATGCACACATACTGACCACGCCCACACCCAGCATTCATTGGTTCCTTCATGGCTAGGTCATTAGCCATCTTCACACACATGTCACATTCACGCATGCGCATATAGTACCCACACCCATACCCTGCATTCATTAATTCCTTCTTTCTACTTTCGCGGATGAATACATGTCCACACGCATATGAATACATGCCCACTCACGCCTATATATATTTTATATGTATAAAAACACACACACACACACACATATATATATATATATATACGCGTGCAAGGGATTATGTTCCCTCATTTGTAGACGTGACTTATGTCATGAAGTATCATCCCTGTCGTTACTGCAACGCCGTGTTGGAGAGCTAGGAGCGACTACAACAACACCAATACGAAAGTCACCAGCACATCACCGAGTCATCACTGTCGTCAGTACCGACACCATCGATTGATCTACACGGCTACTCGAAAGCACCAGCACATGTGACGCCATATATCGTATCAAAGAAGAAGTGCTGCTGTGAGTGATATGGAATTGGATTAACAAGACGGGACGCATTACTACGACAGACAAGGACAGTATGTGCCAGTAGTAATAGTAGTACTAGTATCGGTAGTAGTAGTAGTTGTTATAGTATTTGTTGTGGTAGTAGTAGTAGTAGTAGCAACACTTACACGTGCAAGACTTGTGACCGGAAAATCACTAATCGTGACAATCTCACCAGACACGCACGATCCCAGTGTGGTGACGTCACCTAACCACCGTTACTCAAACGCTCAAAATTGCAACAAGACAGACTTCGTCTTAACGATGACGAAGACTCCATCGAACCACCGCCTCGTCTTCCATTCTAAGACAATCTGCGATGTATCTACTCGATGTTGTCCGACAGCATTGGTCAACCATCAGGACACGTGTGACACGAGTCCAGGTACAATTATAGGTTAACGACGCTGGACACGGATGTTCTAGAGGCTCCTTTGAAGATCATGTTCCAGGAACAGTCCCATGCCTTCAAGATCAATCTCAGTTACGGATTCGTACTGAGAAACAAGACCACAGGAATATTCAAGTACTATCATTCCTCTTGCATTTGCTGCGGACACTATCTGGATGAACCCTGTCTTATCACCAACGCTGAAGACTTTGATTCCTTTCTTGAACGCATTCGACAAACCGATGTCTTACAGTGGCCGATCAATCAACAACCGGATTCTCAGTGCGTTTGTGAACTTGTCACGAATGTCACTTTCTTCGTGAATCGCATCGATCATCCAATAGATTGCGTAAGTATTACACTTCCGGTCTATGTCAAGAACAACAAGGCCGTTATCGACCTCGAAAGGAAACCCGTCCATTCTAAGAAGTACACCGATAACTCCTGTCTCTTCCGGTGTCTGGCTCCCCATCGAGGACGCGATCGTCGTCACTTGGATCCCACGGTGAAGGCCCTCTACGAAAGATACCATGGAAACAGTGTGTCTATGGAAGACTTTGACAGTGTCACGATGGATGACCTCTATCGCATGGAATCCATTTTCGAGAAGAACATGTGCGTGTATAGACTCGTCGAACCGGAAGAAAAAGGCGGAAAGGCGACTGCCGAAATCGTCCGTCGTTCCTTGTGCCACTACACCGAGACGTTGTCCGTGAATCTTCAAGAGACACATTTTTCTTACATCCAAGATGTCCTGATGTACTGTTACTAATATCGATGTAATAAGTGCGACTCTTTGTGGAAATACACATCGAAACTTTGGAGAAGCACGAGCGCACGTGTACGGTGGGTTTACGGAAAATCTGCCCAGGTTGAGTGTACCATTCGACCCCGTCAGTCTTCGAGTGTTTGGACGACGAAAACATCCGTTTCCCCGAACAGTTGCGCTACTACCCCTATCGTGCCACGTTTGACTTCGAGTCTTGGATTGACACGTCACAACTTCCCTCTGACAGTGACAAGGTCCATTGTATAGCGCGTCATGTGTCATTGAGCGTGAGCATAGACTCGAACAAGTACAATGTCTCGTCACGGGTGGAGATAGCAACAGGTTGGTTGCGTAGATTATGGACATCCTTCGTGCAATGAGCGACGCCGCATACAAAAACATCAAAGACGATTACGAGGACGTGTTTCAGAAACTCGCGGAAGCACAATCGGAGTGGGACGAAAGTGAAGTCGAGTCGCGAACATCCCTCAATGAGGGTAAAGACAAAGAGTCGTGACAAAGACACTCAAATCCCTACAAAAAACTCACGGGACAATTGTACGGATGGCTTCGCCAATGACCCGTCATCGACTTCTATTAAGGCAAGTATGACTTGAAAACATTCTTGGTGCCCTACTTCCTGTCCAAAAAAAAACAGCAACAGGAGGAGGAGGATAAAGAAGAGGAACAAGACGAAGAAAATGACGAAGAAAGTGTCGGTTCCTTTTTAGTTATTAAACGTAGCAACACTTTTATGTGTCTATCGACGGATCACCTGAAATTCCTAGGTATGACCCATTACATCGCACATGGCTTTACCTACGATACATATTTGAAAGCGTATGGATGCGATGTCAGGATAGATCATTTCCCATACGAGTACATGGACAGCTTGGAAAGACTCAACGACACATCTCTTCCTCCGAAAGCGGCCTTCTTCAGTCGATTGAAGAATGATGGTATAACTAACGAATATTATGCCGGTTGTGAACAAGCATGGCGGGAGAACAACATGAAGACCTTGCGAGACTTTCTCGTTTGGTATAACAACAGGGACGTGGTACCCTTTTTGCAGGTCATCGACATACAGTTTGCATTCTATCGGGAAAGCGGTCTCGACATGTTCAAGCCAGCCATCAGCGTACCCGGTCTGATCTTGACCTACCTGTTCAACGACCTTCCAAAGAACACCTAATTTACTCTCTTCAACGAAAAGAACAAAGAATCTCCATCAACGCGTCAAAGATAATATCGTTGGAGGGGCGTCTATTATCTTCACCAGCATTCACGAGAAAGTGGTCACCAAGCTACGTCGACACGACTACGGACAAGACGCACGAACGGGTCAATCCATAATGGGGTATGATGCGAATGGTCTGTACTTGTTTTTGATCATGGAATACATGTCAGGTGAATTGTACACGCGACGTTGGGAAGAGAACGAGTTCCGGTCCGAGGCAGCGCAATTAACAGGACAGATGGCTGCCGAATGGTTGACACGGGAATCTGAACGCAAGGTACTCTCTATACGTCACCAGACCAACGAGCGAGAAAAGAGGGTTGGTAAACTTCTAGTAGACGGATGGTGTACCCAAACAAAGACAGCCTATCAATTCCACGGCTGCTACTACCACGGATGTCCGTACACCCAACGAAAGGTCAACGAGGTCAACGAAAAAAAACATGGCCCCAAAACATGAAAGAATTGGAAAGCCACGAGGAGCAAGGCGGACGTGAACAATTTTCTAGACGCCGCCTTCCCTGACGAAACTACGTGCAGTGGAAGATGACGCCACAGCACATAATGGCAGATGTATGCAACGGACCTTGTTCGGCATGATCCAGTGCGACCTTCGCGTACCGAAAGAATTGCGCGCGCACATTACCGAGATGCAGACCATCTTCAAGAACGTTCCTCATGACGCGTGACGATTTCGGACCGTTCATGCGTCGATACGCCGAAGAAAAGGACATCATGTCGACCACGCGCCGCACTCTCGTCGGGAGTTATCGCGGTGACAACATCTTGCTCGTCATATCTCTCTTGCGATGGTACCTGGAGCACGGACTCGAGGTGACGCACGTCTAACGGGTCTTTGAATAGACTAAGAATCTGTGCTTCTAACGGTTCGGCGAGGAAATATCCGCGGCGCGTCGCGAGGGAGATATCCACCCGGACAAGGCCATCATCGGGGACACGAATAAGGTGATGTGCAATTCCAACGATGGCCGCAGTATCACCAATGTCGATCGCCACCGTGACGTCACCTATTGCACGGAGGCGAGGGCATCGGTCATGATCAACGTCGCTTTCGTCAGCACGACCTCGTCGTCGACGATGCCTGCGAGATCGAGATGAACAAGAGAAATGTCAAATACGCTTTGCCCATATACGTGGGCTACTTCATCTTGCAGTATGCCAAACTGCGAATGTTGCTGTTCTATAACGAACGGCACCTGGAACATCCGCTGTTCAAGTAATGCGAAACCGACACGGATAGCGCCTACTTAGCTTTGGCTGCCGAGTCCGTCGATGACCTCGTGACCTCTGAACTGCGAGAACATTACTTTCGGCACAACTCCCAATGGTTGCCGTCCGAACGTTAAAGCAATCACCAGAGCGAGTACTTGAGCTGTCGCCTCGTTGCCCATCCGTCGGCCGGAACCGAGTCGTGCTGCATGGCACGCAGAGCCTATGATAAGAGGACACAGGGCCTGTTCAAGGTCGAGTGGGCCGGGGATTCTTTATTGGGTATATGCAGCAAGACGTACTATTGTACTGCACCCATTGACAAGTACAGTACAAAAGGACAGAACAAACGTCTGAAAGCCAAAGACAAGCATGCCTTCCTGGACGTGGTAGCCAACCGCCGGAGCGGAAATGGAAAGAACCGTGAGTTTCGAGTGAATCACCTACGTGATCACCTACGTACAGGAACGCGCGACCCAGACCTATTTTTACGCCAAAAGGGTGGTATATTGAAAAAGAACGTTCCCTTGACCCCGGTGCAGAGGCAACTTGGCATTATCTCTTCACCGCTCTCGCCTACGCCGGACTTCATGTCGTCGCCGGCATAACCATCGACTATCTTATTCATCTATCGACGCCATGGTTCTTCACCACCGTTCCAACCTCCGTGGAGTCTAGTTCGACCCCGCAAAGATGGGAAGTTACGAAGAAATCGAGTCCTTGTCAGTGTACCGAGGAAAGTCGTCCAACAATGGCTATCGGAACAGAACGCCTATACCCAACACAAGCCGGTGAGAATTCATTTTAAGAGACGACGTGTTGTCGCGGGCGGGCGGACGGAATCAAGAGTAGCAGGCTGATCTCGTCGACCTGTCCAGTCCGAAAAAAGACAACGACGGTACGACCTTTCTACTTACGGTCATCGATGTCTTCTCGAAAGTTGTGCGATGCGTTCCATTGAAAAATAATTAACCGGTGTTGTGGGTGAGGGCACTGGACGGTCTGTTCACCGACGATCGACCGAAGACGTGGTAGACCGATAAAGGAGTCGAGTTCCTGAATCGCTGTGTTCAAGGACTATTGAAATAGTACGGAATCGATCACTTCTCCACACACAACGAGGAAACCAACTATATAATCGCACGTTAAAGACGCGTATGTGACGATACCTGACGAAACACGAGACAAGGCGCTACATCGATGTCCTTAAAGACTTTACACGATCCTACAACGACAACCCCCACCGCAGTATCGGTATGCTTCCATCGCGGGTGAATGCATAACATCAGGAAGAGGTGTGGCAGCGCTTGTTCGGAAACGACGGCAAGGGCCTACCCAAGTTCCATGTGGCGGATCGCGTGCGTATCAGCCAGGTCAAGAGACGGTTCGAGAAAGGGCACATGGCAAATTGGAGCGAGGAAATCTTTACGATACGCGAGGTGCATCCCTCCGATCCACCCGTTTATTGATTGACGGACGATCTCGGCGAGATATTTGACGGAACCTTCTACGTACCGTAGTTGCAGAATGTGTCGGTGCCAGCCGATAAATTGTACCGCGTAGAATAGGTACTGTGATGACGGAAGGTAGGCAGGCGAATGGAGGTGTTGATTAAATGGCACGGCTACCCCTCCAAATTCAACAGCTGGATCGAAGCCAAGGCCCTCGTCAGGTATAAAGACTAAGCGCCGCGACCTCCGACTCGTCAATCCATATCTCATCGGTCAGGTGATGACATGGTTTGGTTATATTGTCGGTCTGTCTTTATCGTTGTAAGTGTAGTGCTGTGGGTTCTACTATACGTTGGTATACTCGTCCCGCTTCGCCATCAAGAAACGGTCCGTGGAAGAAGCAACAGCACCACCACCAGCAATGCATCGGGAGTATTTTAGTCGCTAAAGATGATTCAGCACACAGAGGTCAATAGGCTGTATCGACACTACAAAAGACCGCGTCAAGAATGTTGGACTAGACACGAGGGTTGCGCACGACTTCGCAAAAGCAGACGTCATCATAAAAGTATGCCACGGATTTGGCTTCCTAAAATATATGATAAAAGGCGGGTGTACGAACTCCGAACCTCAGTCGGACGAAGACACACGAGATGACAAGAGAGGTCTCCATTATTGATGCGGAAGAAGACATTACCGAGCCGCAGCAACGACAGAGCACCAGCACTCCTTGGCACATTTTCGGTACCGAGTGTCCAGTCTTTCTGTCAGGTCGTCGTCTTGTATACGGTCATCGTGGTTAGCATATACAACCTATCGATCGTTAACGGTAATCCGACTATGTGGACCGCCTTTTTGAGTAGATCGTTGGGTTACCTCCTACCCAATCCGACATTGAGACAACAACACCGTGACGACGAGTGATTTCTACCTGATGTTACCTAGCAACGCATCCATGAAATCGCATCCGAATAACATCTTGGCGCATTACATCACGGACATGCTGGTGGCGACTGGGAATGCGGTATAGTAAAGTTCCAGTACCCGAACACTTGGTACAACGTTCGCGAGGAGGATACCAAGTTCTACTTGTACGAGTGCAATCGTAGATGACTCATTTCGAGTGGCACGATCGAGGCCGGGTATTACTACAACGCGGACCACCTGTTACGTAAGATCAACAAGACACTGTCTCGTATGCCGACGGACAAGGTCAGAACGAAATTGAGGTACAGCGAGATCACTCAAAGGGTCACCTTGCGGATGACCTCCGAGACCGAGTTTAACATTCCCCTAGAGAGTGTCATGTTAAGCATGCTAGGTTTCCGTTCGGTGTTCACCATCAGTCCCGAAACAACGACCAGACGCCACTACGTCCACTCGGACCTAAGTGGAAACGACATAGCTCGAGTTGGTCAGTACACCTTCAAGAAAGAAGCCGATCACATGATGGACATGGATCAAGGATTCGAGAGTCTATTCTTCTTCTTCTTCCCCTTGATCACTTGCGGGGTGGGTCTATGTCACTTGGTAGCTTCTTCTACTTGTTTTATTAGTTCTTTCCACCTCTCTCTCTCGTCCGCAATGGCCATCCATTTATGGCAGTTCACGCTAGCCCTCCCCAGGTCTCGTTTTAAGCTGTCGTTCCATCTCAGCCTTGGTCTTCCTCTCCTTCGTCTGCCACCCTCTTATATTTTCCATGCTCTTTTCGCTAGTCTGTCTTCACCCATTCTATGTACATGTCCCGCCCATCTCATTCTGTTTCCGGCTACTTTCCTCTTTAGGTGTTTTTTTAATTCCACTCTTCTCTCTCAATTCCTTCATTTTCCGTCTATCCTCTCGCGTTACTCTATATATTCTTCTGACCCAGTTGCTTTCTGCTTCGAGAGTCTATACATCTACATGGATGTCGTGAAGTCACGTGTCGGCGGCTTGTTGAGGAGCGATACTGTTTCGCACCCTTATTGCGTTACGGTTCCATCGTGTCTAAACATTTTGATCACGTCCAATACATCCCTCTCTTGTACAAAGAGTTCGAGACGATAGAGATCGATATAAGAGGTGACACCAGACGACGCGTGCCATTCGAAGTCGGGAAGGTGACGGACGGTGACACTTAATTTCCGACGACGACGGACGGGACTGTTCTAAAAATGAATGACAACGATTACTACGCTCGCCAAGCGGGTGGTGTTCTTCCCTATTTTGCAGGTGCTCGATACCAACAAGGTCATGGACTAGGAAGGAGGAGGACTACTATGCAGCACCATGCCGCTCATCAATGCCCAGGCGATAAGAAAAAGAGCGTTGAAAACCGGCGTGTGCATAGCCGACGACGTCTTGTCCAGGCCGAACATCAAAACGGCACCAAAGAGACGCGTCACGACTGTCGGTAAGAAGCTGTTGAGTAGCATCTTGACCCCAGGCGTGCGAGCTCCTAAGCGTATATTAGTGGAAGACTGCGCAAGAAACACGTATACGTGAACTCGACATATTCGACGATGGCTTTCGTGCATAAACAATCGTGTGAGGGGGTCAAGAGTGAACTCGACCTCTTTACCGTACCCCCGACTCAGACCAGTATCGTCGACAGTCGCACTATGCAATATTAACCCATGTCCTCTCTCGACTCGGGCGGACCGATAGAATTCGTGATACCCAGATCGGGAGATGATTACCTGGATCTCGCCAGTACGATGCTACACGTTCAAGCGAAGGTGACCCGACCCGACCCGACGGAACCGACCTCGATGCCGCTGATCCCATGGCTCCAATGAATAACTGGCTCCATTCGCTGTTCAGCCAAGTCGACGTCTACCTGAACAGTACGCTCGTGACCCCCCCCCCCCCCTCCGACCAACACGTATCCGTACCGCGTCTATAGAAAGATGCTGCTGAGCTATGTTGACGATGCTAAGGAGACGAAATGTCCAGACAGATGTGGTACAAAGACACGGGCTGTCACATGGAGGCCGTCGAAATAGCCGCGGGAGACACGGTCAACGGAGGCTTCGTGGTTCGACGAGAAAAGATCGTCCGGAGTTGCGTCATGGACCTGTTCCTCCAGGATAAATTCACATCAACGATGTTGATGTCAAGATACGTCTGGTGCGCAGCAAAAACGCTTTCGCGCTCATGGCCGGTGGTCCCAACCCCGACTTCAAGATCAAGATTGTCAACGCCACCTTGTTCGTGAAGAAGGCCACCCTGAATCCCACTGTGCAGATGGCACGCATCAAAGCCCTCGAGAAGAGCATGGCTAAGTATCCGATGCGTCCCGTAGAATGCAAGGTCTACTCCATTCCAGCGGGAACTCGGTCGCACACGCACGAGAATCTGTTCCTCGGAACCCTGCCGAAACGTCTCGTGCTGTGCTGCATCGATAACGACGCCTACAACGGATCGTTCGACAAGAATCCGTTCCACGTCAAGAACAACGAAATCAACTCCCTCGCCGTGTACGTGGAAGGACGACAGATACCCTCAAAACCTTTCCAGCCAAATTTCAGCAACTATCTCTTCATCAGAAGCTACCTCAACCTGTTTACCTCAAACGGTAAGATATGGCAGGACGACGGCGCCTGCTTCCATCTTGTACAAAAGGGCAACCTGCGCATCGAGATTAATTTCTGCCATGCGCTGAAGACCACCGTAAACGTCATCGCCTACGCCGAGTTCGATTCCGTGCTGGAGATTGACAATACCAGCAACGTCATCTACGACTTCTGATGGAAACCCTGCAGATCGCTCGTCTACTCGCCATGGCACCGTGTTTCGTTGACAACAAGGTACCATCATTATCATTGATCGAGCGTGGTGGTCAGATACCCGTAAGCTTTGACCAATGGCGAGGTGTTGAGTCACCCGTAAGTCGTACCATGCATGCACGAGCCAGTGGCGTGGTCATAATGACACGTAAGCTCATGACCGCAAGCGAGGTTGTAAAAACCCCAAGTCATGTCCTTATTCGCTTGTATCTTTAGTCAATAAAATACGTGCGCACTCGTATACAACCGTGTTTTGTTAGTTTTTTCATACGCGCATGCACGCGAAAACACACAAAGATGACTCTTACATACACATGCATGCAATAACACATAACAATAGATAACCCTTATATACACACGCATGCACACACACGATGTTATACCCCATAAAAAGGTAGTCATCACACGCCCACCACTCCCCCATTCTCCTTCCTTAGACGCACATGCACGCATGCACTAAAACACAATATGTTATATCCCATTAGAGATAGTCATTAGCCGTCCACCTCCCTTACATACACGCACCCGCACGAACTAATACAACATCTAACACTCGCTAGGGAGATTGGCAATAATTAAGGGATATGACCTCATCACTTCAAGTAGGTCAACAGTCCCCAGGGGCGCTCATAACTGGAAATGAATCAGCATTTTAGGTCCCACATTTCCATGCATCCACATCTGAGGTATGAGATGGACTCCTTAACTACTAACTCTTCTGACAAACTGGGAATAAAACAAAAGGATTTTTATCTTCAGAAGGATCTGTGCAAACACTAGCAGTGATCAGTGAGATTAGCCATGGCCCATGTACTGGGATACTGGGATTACGGACAAGTGCACCAGACTTTCTGTGATTATTGACTTACAAATATTGTTTTTATTAATGAATGGTTGCATGCATGCATGCATGTATATGTGTGTGTGTGTGTGTGTGTGTGTGTGTGTGTGTGTGTGTGTGTGTGTGTGTGTGTGTGTGTGTGTGTGTGTGTGTGTGTGTGTGTGTGTGTGTGTGTGTGTGTGTGTGTGTGTGTGTGTGTGTGTGTGTATGTGTGTATACATATATATATACATGTATATATATATGTATATATATATATATATATATATATATACTGGGATCAAAAGAATTATGGCATGTTTGAAAACAAATATATTAGGTGTAATCATGTGTAATCGAGTCTGATTGCACAATTACAGGACATGATTACGATCGCAAATACACTGCTTAGAAAACGACCCCCAGCTTTGCGTACAACAGTAAAAATAGTGGGACCGCGCCTTTTCCAAAAAATAAGCTATTAGAAAATGACATCCCTGTGGCGAAACTGTATCCTACAAATGTATAAATATAGTTGAAACAATGGCTGCAATATGGTGTCCTTCTTTAGAGCGAAGTTTGTTTGAAACTGGCAGAAAAGTGGTCGTCTAGTTTGGTTATGCTTGCAACAATGATATGACCAGCCAGTTGTATTTTCAATAATTATGCCTGATACATATATACTACATACTGTCACTCAGTTACGTGATGTTTTAGCATTTTAGTTATATATTTGTATTATTAATTTTAATGCATTGACTAATTGTTATCTATCTATTAGTTTTATGTACAGCACTATAAACCTTCGTGTGAGAAATCAGTATTCTAAATTATTAATTATTTAGTTATGTCATCGATTGAGTACAAACAAATTGTTAACGTTGTTCGTATTCAGTTTAAAGGTGTACTTGTTCTGGCATTATGTGCAATAGTGAATTAAGTATACATAATAAGGCTGTCAATACCAAACAGTTACGTTATTGTAAGTTTACAATAATTAGTGTTGTCAACAGTAACTTTTGATAACCCCTATAATATTAATTCGATAGCAACACATACCATACTAAATTAAAACCAAATAGGCCATTACATTAATACAATACACAATAGACGTACTTTAACAAATTAGCTATTTAATAGAGTAGGCCACGCTGTGGTAAGGATGTCAACAAACGGAACATTTCAGGAATAATAGGCCCACATATTTGTTTGCAACTTTAACGATTTATAATAAGCGCCCGTTGACGCTGCAGCCTCACTGGTTTCGGCCGATTTTATTTGTGTGCTATCTTTTCGACGCGAAATTCCGTTGCAACGCTCTATTGTAATTTTTCTCAAACCTATCACTGAATGATAACACACCAAGCAGGTTTATTATGACTGCAGCTGCCAGTTTAACATACAATTTCACCGAAGCAGTCAAACGAGACAATGGCCTATAAAACACAATATCAATGGATATGCAGTCTGGCATTTTCATCGACATCCCCAGCTGCAGTAAGGTCAATAAATTGTCCCTAGGCTTCAGGAGCCCGGCATTGGTTGTAAGTTGGTGAAGCCTTCCCTCGGACCAACTGCATCTAAAAGGGTACAATAATATCGTGTCATGAGGTGTGCATACTTAACTTTAGCCTTAAGCCTTAGCCTTAGCAGGCTTAGAGTTAGCCTTAAAGGGAATAAAAACATATATTGCTTGAATTCACATTAAATTAGATCCTGCTATATATTTCCATGTCCACCAAGCCAAAAAAATCCTCCAAAATCGAAGAATTAGAAATTCCACATTTTATGCTGTACATCCGGACATTTTCGAATATGCATATATTTGGCGCGCTTTTCGGGATGCCGAGATGTGACGTCAGAGTTGACTCTGCCGATACAGCGACCGCTTGTTTACATTCATTCTCAGCAATATGACGGCAGAGGTGGCTGTGTAATGCGAATATCATCATGGTTCATTGTGCGGCATTCGGTTGTAATGCAAACTCTTCTAAACATAGAGCAACACACCATTTTTTTCGGTTCTCTACGGATCCAGTTTTATTGAAGAAATGGATCGCAAAAATCAAGCGAGCAAACTTCAAGCCGACGAAACACAGCCGGCTTTGGCTTTGCTCCGCTCATTTTGAGAAAAGCTGTTTTGATCGCGATCCGGAGACGTTGGCAACCCTTGGATATCCTGGTGCTCGAATATCGTTGAAAAGCGATGCAGTCCCAACAATATTCCCGGCAGTAGAAGCTGCATTGATGCCGTCAATCCGCAGAAGACAGGCGTCGGCACGGGCAGGATCGACGGCCGCTTTGCCCGAGTCGAAGGCAAGCGGGTCTCGCAAGCGTTGTTCCAGTGCCGCAGTCGCCGCTGCAGGCTCCGCTGCCGCTGTCACTACAGCCGGCTCAGCAACTACACCCATGGCTTCTTTGGGGTACCAGGTTCCTTCGACGAGTGGTGAATTTACGAGGTCTGCTTACCGAAAGCGGCAACGAATCAAGGTAATTCTTACATGTTATATCTACTATTATTATTCTGTAGGTCTAGTATAATGCCTGGACTGGACGGTCTCGTGTGTCAAGTGTCAAAATAAGTTATTCAACTTATTGTCATTGTATCCCATTGGTTCCAATCATATCACGGAACTCTTCCTAAGTATCTTATATTCTAAATGTTGTAGTTATGCACGATACTACTATAATAAATCTATACATATACTCAGTTTTGTGGAAAATTTGATAGTGTAATCAAATCGATTCAGGTGACTGTTTTTATCATTATCATGGTTACAGGAATGTAAGGCAATAAAACAAAACCGTCAGCAAATTAATTGATGCTAATTTGTCAGTTATGCATTTAATTAATCTATTTACTTTTACATGCAAATAAGAAATAATTATTTTAATTATACTCGTTGCCGAGTCAGGTTAGTCTGTTATAATAAGTTTTTTAAACCGTAAGAAGCAATACTTGGATGTAGAACATTGCAATGTGAATTTGCAGATGGAAGAATAATTATATTTTCAAATGTATTTAACGTTGAATTTGCATAAATTAATTAAAAATTTTCATACATAACATTTGTTGTTTTTTAAATGACAATACTTGGACTTTATGAAAGTGCCATGCATTTTGATCAACATCAAATGTACGTACACATAAAGTACCATGCATAAGTTAGATATTAAAAAAAAAAATTATCAAATTAGGAAGTGGTCTGTCTCACTCTCATAGTTGGAACCAGTTGCTGGCAATCTCCTCCTCTGACACATGACTCACTAAAGTCTTATGTCATCAATGACTTGCTGAAGAATTATCCCCCATCAGTATTCTCTGTAGAAACAGTTTATTACAGTGTTTGGCACCTGTCTGCTAATCCAGCTAATTGGACTCCTTTGTTGTGACTCCTCCACTTGACTGAGGAACTAAGTGTAGTGTTTGCCTGAGTCAACTGATCAAAGATCAAATCTAATTAATTACCAGTTGACATTGCACTTTGGTGGTCTTTCCTATGAATAACAAATACACCAGCCACCTCCAGCTGGCCCACTGCATGCTCCCTCCAGTTAAAATAGTTATCTGAACCTGATCTACTGGTAATTAAAGCATGCTAGGTGGAAATGGCAGGAACTGGGTAACATGGATGTGACATGTTGGATACTTATTATTACTATAATTAACCCATGCAATTAACCCATGCCTAACATCACCCTGATCACCATTGCAATTGGTAAACCTTGCAGGTAGATGTGATTAATTATTATTAATATTGAATGGTTACCACATTGAACACCATGTAGATTACAGTATGTATTCATCGAGTTAATAATCTATTATGTTTAAGTTTTCAAAAGTAATGTTTTCAATAAATATAATTCTTACAGTAGATGCAGCTTTCATAACACACACTATTGTAACACACAAGTACTGTTACATTTGTTACTATAGAATTCTTACAGTAGATGCAGCTTTCATAACACACACTATTGTAACACACAAGTACTGTTACATAACACACACTATTGTAACACACAAGTACTGTTACATTTGTTACTATAGAATTCTTACAGTAGAGAGCAACTTTCATAACACACACTATTGTAACACACAAGTACTGTTACATTTGTTACTATAGAATTTTTAATATTTCAATAGTAATTTATTGATTTGTATTTTCATAACTCCAGTGCACAGGCCTATGGTGAATTACATTACAGTGTCATATATTGCTATTGCCTAGTTTCCATTTTATTACAGTTGAATATCGAAGACAATGTACATCATGCAATATATACTATTACGTTTGAAGGTATTATCATTACATTTTGAATTGGAACTACAGTATGTACCGAGATAAATATTTAGAACAAAAATATAACTATTGTATTATCTACTAACAACGTTTACGGATAGAACATATTTTTCATTTTATGTCTGTATAACATGAATGAATGGAAGACAAAAGAAATGTCACTGCAATTTAATAGATTGCAATCAGTGTAATTACACCTTACTGCTTGGTGCATTGCTAATTACTGGCACAAGTCATGATGTTTTTTTAAACAGAAGCTCAGAAATGTACCAAGGACCATTATTCGGCTCCCACATTATTCATGGGATGGATGTTGGCAATCATAAAACCTGGATAAACTAGTTCAATAGGATACAGAAAGCATAATTAAATTTCTATTTTGATGTGACATATATTAATAAACATGTATATATATTATATGCCAGTTACTATTACATTGTTTCTGTTATTATATTGTGCTTTGTTCAACTTATTGTTACTAATAGGTATTATTATTATTACACCACTCCTGGAGCAGGCTTCCTATTGTGACTATAAAATTGAGTATTGCAGGATTGTTCATGTCTGCAGTCACATATTGTTATGATAGTCACATATTGTTATGATAGTAACTATATCAATGGATAAGGATTCTACTAATGATGTTACAAAATGTCATTAATGAATTTATTTGATTTTTAACTTAATGTTATTAAAAAAATCAAGTAAATTTATCAAATAATAAATATGTTCACATTTGGATGTGGGTTGTTGCCCAGCTACCAAGTGTGAAAATGGTCATTTGTTGTGAAACAATAACAATAAATGCAATGCAAGTTGCAAACCTATCTATTGTATATTTAATAGATGATTAGTTATAACCAAAAATAAAATGTTCACAAGTAATATATTGTCACATTTTCCAGGTAATTGTTTGCATAAAAGTGTAACATAACAAAAGTAACTATGTCTCTGTGTAGATTCTGTAAGCGTGATATCAATTATTTATGATGTTTTTATCATAGAATAAACAATACATACCTTGCAACTTGAAATTAATTTATTAATTTGTATTTTTCACAGCTAGGCAGTCTGTTCACACTTGGAAGCTGGGCAAATGACTAGACAAATGGATGTACTCCTTTCTGACAAGATGGTAAAAGACAGGATTTTGTTTGCTTTTGTCAGAAACCTACAATTTATTTTTTTGCAAATTCTATAAGGGTCATTTGTTATTTCAGTTATTTGCTGACATTCTGACAGCAGCTCGAGATAGTCCACCGTCGACCAAGAATGGGTCATCTGAAGATACAGCAACTGAATATGACAGCTCTCGTACGGATTCCTGTGATACAGAGGATTTCACACCTGAGTCAGTCACAGCTTCCACTCCAAAAAGGAGCAGCAAATGCTTTCAGGTTGGCATCAGGCCATCAACTCGCACGAGAAGAGTGCAAGCAGTCTGTGCATCAGAGCAGGTTGCTGTGCAGGTGACATCAGCAGTGAGGTCAACGAGTGTGCAGTGCAGTTTGTTGACTGGTCCGATTAGTGACTCGAGTGACTAAAACGGGGAGGAAGTGACATCTGCTGCAGATCCAGAGTATGTTTGCTCTGACAATGAGTCGACTAGTCGTGACAGCAGCAACAGTGACAGCGATGACCATGTCGACCAGTACACTGACACAGAGGAGGGTGTTACAAACAAGACTCCCTTGAGGAAAGATTGCTGCCCTTCCAGGGAGAGGTACTTCTTGGTGGCAGAGTCTTCACTTCGTCATCTTTTCGCACGTTGCCGAAACTGCACTGGCCAAACCAATGTCGTAGTGCAGCAGTTTCTCGGCTCAATGGGAAGTTGCCCTGTAAAGATAATAATTGGTCTGTAGATGTGAAGCTATGCTATTTATTAGCATGTCATAGGTAAAGTGATCAACAAAATGGACTAGATAACTTGTTTATCAATGGGTATTTGCTGAAGCCATATTCTCATCTGCCTGCAGGGGAAATATTTCCATGGGTGTTTTTTGGCTTATAACCATTGTCTGTGCACCATGTGGTGATTCACATTGTGTTACCAGGTCTACACAGTTACCAACATTTGGAATGATTCATCCCAGAAACACTGTGTTATGAAACTTGCTTGATGAATTTGTAATGATTCAACCCAGTAAAACTGTGTTCTGAAACTTGCTTGATGAATTTGTAATAAATATGTCACACAAAAAATGTGATTAAAAATGCTATGTCCTTATGATTTTTATGGACATAGTCGTAGGGCACATATATACCCACTGGTAGCATCTCACATATAAGACCCCTAAGGTTACACTAAACCCCTAGGTCTAGGACATAACCCTTCAGGCTATAACCCATTACCATAATTATTCAATTGTTCTGCATGTTGTTTTAATGTTTATTTTAGTTTATTTTGATTATATAGTAGCTATATTGTTATGTGTCAGACTCAGAGTAATAAAATTATTGTTCCACATAAATGACATAATCTAGAGCTGTCATTATATATCATATGTCATGTCATGGTCATCTCGCGAACAACTGTCCAACTAAAAAAGTGTGGGTTTTGTCCAGAGGGGTGATATCGTAAGTAGCTATAACGTCCTAAACTCGATCCGCATAAACCAGACAACCATGCTTACGACGTTCGACGGTTCGTAACTTTGTGAAGTTTGTCTTTGACAAGTCTGTTTACAATTACTTCGTCCGATGACCTACTTAGCTACAACCTCTAGCTAACTCTCTGTACAGCTTTGACACCGCATTTTATAATATAACGTCGTACTAAAACGATATAATTGTTGTTGTCGACAGTTTTCACACCATATGTGTCATTATAATGAAGTTGAAGCTTACCAGTCGGTGTTGCATGAGCGAACATTGTGACTGTCCGACTCCGCATCATCTTCTTCGCTACCGTCGCTGAAACGCTCGGAAAGAGCGGAATTAGACGAATCATCCGCTGTAACCGTTCCCGCTAGTGGCTCAAAATCGTATGATTTCACTTGAAACTCTGCGAAACTCCCACTAGCCATGATGTTACAAGAGAATGGAGAGAACAACAATGGCGATGCATAGATGTCAACAAAGCCGCGAGTCGGCATTGACGTCACGATACCACGTGATCGCCTAGCTCATTAAATTTCAACTTTCTGCGGGAATCTCTACACAGACGGGTTTAAAATAGAATTTTGTCTACAAACGTATTTTTTTAATGTTGTCAAATGTTACATACAATGTTAATCTTTGTGTACACATGGAAAACGGATTTTAGCTAATGCCTTGTTGTTATTTCCTTTAATTAACTAAATTTAGGGAAAGGAGAGAAGAACACCCCGATCGAGGGTGCTGTCCATAAGCTTGAATCATTGTTGCTAGCCATAACTGCAATGCTTGTTAACCATGCTGGACAATCAGTGTTATACTGGCGACCTAGGATACATGAATACACTAGCATGTATTCCCATTGATCCAACATGTAATCAATGCCGAAACGTCAATGTTTGCCCATCTTTTCCGGTTTTTGTTCGCGCACGCGCAAAAGCACGACATGTCTTGTACTATATTTAGCGCTACGCCCCAATTCTGGTTCGCGATTCAGTCCCTAGAGGCCTTTCTGCTTCAGAATCGGGAAGCATACACCTACGGGAATGGTTATTTGGAAGTACTCGTGAACAGAAAAATTAAACGAACTGATTCTGTAAGAAGTTGAAGGCATTCATAATCAATGTATATTTTGTTATTGTGTGAGTCCATTGATACGCATGCGTCCCGTGGGACGCAACGATTATTTTGCACGCTTCCGGGTACTGTTTCTACGACTACGTGCATTAGTCTGATTTGATAAGGCAAATTTTTGGCCGAATCGTTACTTGTCGGATAAAAGCATGAACATTGGACCATATATGTAAAATTTCACGGCAAATCCAATTAAAGGAGGCTCCACGTCAAATTTTGTGTCATTGATCTTGAAATGCAAGGTCAAATGTTACTGAACGTGAAATATATATTTTTAATATCACCACTGTTTTTATATGTGTACGAATATGTGTCGATAATTATGTATGTAGGCATGTACCTATGACCTTGAATATCAAGGTCAATTTTTTTCTCAAAAACATCCCTATTTTTTGTTTATATGCATGATAACGACAATGAACCTCATATTTTTCAGCACCATCACTATGAATGCCGGATCCAATCCGATGTTGTGTTCTTGACTAGCAATTTGGAAATGTCAAGGTCAAATGGCAATGATAGGGAAATTTGTATTCTTCAGCAGGGCGACTTTTTTGTTTGCATGTATGAAAGCAATGCCTGTCGACCAGGCGCACGAAGGCGGGAAGGGGAAAGGAGGCATCATCGGTCTCACTGAAAACGCAGCAGTTCTTCAAAGATGGCTCCTCGCGGGACCAGAGTTGGCACGACTCCTGCAAGAACTTGAAACACAGATATCACCTGCAGAACAAACAACAACTAACGAGATGCACCACGAAGACACGTATCTTGGCTACTCAATGAAAGTTCCATTCCGATGTGTCGATCTGCACTCGTCGATGTCATTCAACAACACGGAAATCCCTTCGAGCTTGAATGCGCTCCAGAGTCCATAGTGGAGACCATATAGAAGCTGCAGACTGTGGGCAGGGCACAACACAGGGCATTCCGGTTGAATGTCTTACACGAAAGGAGCACACCATTAAGCACCCCAATAAAGAGAAACGGCATTCTCACGCTAAGAAAACCGAAGCTGGAGAAGAAGAAAGGCGCGCCGTCGAATATTAAGTCAGACGCATCACTGTTTGGCAAGTTGTACATTGCAAACCAAGTCCGCGATGGCGATCCCGCTGTGTTTTTATGCGCACGAGAACCACCTTTCCGCCCTCTCTATCACAGTTTAGGGAAGTGAGGTTTGGTACAAAGTCAGACCTGCTGTCTTGTCTTGATGTTCCCGACCAAACCGAGGCTACTGCATTTGTAGACGCAAAGGTTTATGACGGACCTGTCCTAACTCACACGTTGACCCCCACAGGCTGCGCAACATTCCAGGAATACGCCGAGCAAGTGTTCATACCATTCATCAAGAGAGAACTTAAATCGACATCGAGGTTGGACATTGTATGAGACAAATATGTCGATACCAGCTTGAAATTAACAGCCAGGGAGAAGCGCGGACACGGTGGAAGAGTGCGAGTTACAAAAAAAGCCAAAGTTCCAAAGAAATGGCCAGAGGTTCTACGGAACTAAAAAAACAAGGACGATCTTTTCAAGTTTCTTTGAGCAGCAATCCAGACGAAGCAATGATCAGAAGACAAGGTATACATATTATATAGTGTGCGTGACAACTGGTGACAGTGTAGCTGCTCTTGGGATGAACTGTGTTCCAACGAGGAGACAGACACGCGTGTAGTATACCACTCACTACACGCTCTTAAGGAAGGGGCGAAGACGGTCGTTGTGCGCATTGTAGACACGGCTGTTGTCGTCATCTTCGTTGGATTGTTTGACAACGGCCTTCAGTAACTTCCAGCTGAGGGTGGCATTCGGAACAGGGCGAAACTTCAGAAACATACACGTCAACACTTTTTCTGACAACCTTGGAGAGCGGAAGGCCAGGAGACTCCTGATGTTCCATGCCATGATGGGCTATGATGTAGTGTCAGCGTTCCGTGGCGTTGGGAAAAGGTCGACTTGGAATGCTTGGTCTCAAGTTCCCGGTGTGACAGAAGCATTTGCACCACAACGAGGGTACCGTTTGCCAAGTTTGACGTGGCTAGTCCATAATTTAAGTTGGTGGAGAAGTCAAGTGCAGCAAAGTATGTTAAAAAGGCAAAACATAACTTTTCACGAAGAAAAACTACGCCTTCGATCGTCTGCCACTAACAGATGATGCATTGCTCTAACATGTCAGGCACTGAATCTACCAGGCAAGCATATGGTCTTTGAGTTGGGTGGCTCGATCGGCCGAATGTGCCGTCCACAAAGGACTTTGGATGGACGTTCGAAGATGGGAGATGCTCTCCTCTTTGGTCAACGCTTCCTGAAGCTACCAAGGCGTGGCGGGAGTTTTCGCGGTGTCAATGCAAAAGCGGAAAGCCTTGTGCAGCGCACTCCACGTGCTCTAAAGCTGGCCTGCCGTGCACTGATCTTCGTACATGTTCCTCGGGCCAGAAGTGACAAATGATTAGCTGGCCTGCCGTGCACGAAACTTTGCACGGTTTTCTGTATCGAGAAATTACAAATGATTAGCTGGCCTGCTGTGCATGGACCTTTGCACGTGATCCTGTGTCCAGAAGTAACAAGTGAGTAGCTGGCCTGCCGTGCACGGAGCTTAACATTTGGCACGTGTTCATGTGTCAAGAAGTGACAAGTGATTATTCTAAAAATGTAAAAACAATATTTACATACATTTACTAATATAGTATAGCCACGCACACCCGCAGAAATGTGTGTGTGTGTGTGTGTGTGTGTGTGTGTGTTTGTGTGTGTGTGTGTTTGTGTGTGTGTCTGTGTGTGTGTCACATGCATTAATAAATACATAAAAAAAAAAACGATGTTATTGAATATATATATATCACTTTCATTAATATTTTACCTTGACATTTAGGGTAAATAGCGTACATACATACACAGAGATATACACGCATATTGTACATACTTACATACACGCATATATTCATATAAACAAAAACAACGATGTTTTTGGTGAATACAAATTTGACCTTGACATTTCAAGGTCATGGACACACATACATACGTAATTACACACATACATTCGTACATATATACAAAAACAGATGTGGTATTGAAAAAAGTTATATTTCACGTTCAGTAACATTTGACTTTGACATTCAAGGTCATGGATACACAATCTGACGTGGAGCCCCCTCTAGTCGGATTCGTCGTGAAATTATACATACATGATTCAATTTTCATGCTTTTATCCGGCAAATAACGATACTATCCATTAGACACCCTACTACATAGGACGCAGGATCTTGCGTCCCGTAAACCCCTGCTTACATGCTTTTACAACGTAAACCGGAAGACAGTCTAGTTTCTTTGACGTACAGGTATTATGACAAGATGACAGTCAAAAGTTCGCACATACAGCCAGACCGTACTTCCGACATTTGCAGCAGGACGCTATCACAGCATGCGGGTGAACCAAACAAGTGCAGGATTTAATACAACAATGGGTGTAATCTACTTGAGACCAGTAGGTTGGGGATGGAAGATAAACAACGGTTATCTGTTTTCTTGATATGACAGACCTGCCTCCAGAATCGGATGCCCTGTTGCATGTACTCGATGTAACTGCTCCACAGATTGCAATTCGACAAGGTGCACCTACCGCAATAATGTTCCTTTCACGTAGTCAATGCCGTGATACAGGGTGCTCAAACTAAATCTACAGTTACATCAGTGAAGATGAGGAGGATGATCAGTAGTCCCGCTGATGGAGAGGCAATCAAAACAAGTTTCGGTAGACCAGTATACCAGTGGTTTTGGGTCTTATATTTTAAGTTTTAATGATTACATGACATTCAGATGCTGGTTCTGGTTTCAAAAAAGCCATTTAATAGGAATTGTTTTGAATGTTTCAGTAATCTTAGGCAAGTTCGTTCACTCTACGTTGCTCCAGTTCACTCAGATGACCGAGTACCGGGCTATAGACAGTGATGGATATTTGTATAAGAATAGTTTTTGTGCATTAACTGCAGCATTGCTGAATGATTCCCAGAGAAGTCGAGGTGGTGTTTGATTGAACAGGTCTGCCAAAAAGTAATGGGTAAAGCGCTCTGAACAGTCCAAAGGGTTGGGCACTGCGTTATATTTTGGGGTTTAGAGATTCATGTATGTGCAATTCCATATTGAAGAGGTCAGACTGCAAAAACAAATTTCTTGTTCGAACAGCATAAAAGTTTTACTATTGATGTACAACATATGTACAATTTGGGCCCAAGTAAAAAAATTAGTGCTGTCAGTTCACTTTTTAGACAAAATTGCATTTCTAATGGAGTGCATTTTTAGCAATCGACATGTTGAAAAATAACACAACAGAAACCCCTCCCATCTAACCGTTAACTCAGTTTATTTACTTTTATTTTGCAGATTTTTTAAGTTCATATAATATTTATTCAAAATTCAGAAAGCAATATGTACTGCACAACTTATGTTTTGAAATGGACAGTCACATATTTTTGTATATTTTTTCCGTTACCAAAAAAGAGGCCCTGAAGTCCTTTGGACTAATACGTCTATATGTGACCCCTGCTGACCAAATGAGTGATAAGTCAGAAAAATGTTAACATTGTTTTTTTTACATTCTTGTAAAGGTTGGGTGGGGTGCTTTATACGGTTTCAAAAATTATGATTGCTAAAAAAATTGGCGAAGTTATGGAGAATTGAACATGGTAGGGGTCAAAAAGTTAACACAATAATAATGTTGTATTTATTTCAGACAATCACTATGTCCATATATATAAATACATCAATAAAGGTATGTAAATAAATATAAAAATAGATCGATAAGAACAACAATTTAACAATTAACTGGTGCCGTAGTTTCGAATTACAATACATGTCGCTAAGTTTAATGCTATAAATAATGGGATTCAAAGACATGTCAATCCTATTCATTAGGCTAGACTTTCTGATTACACATTTATCCGAGCTGACATTAGCTGTAGCAAACATGTGGCTAGCGCTACATATCATGGACAAATTGTTCAATATCCTGAAAGAGTTGTTATATGCAACAACAAATTGCTGAAAATTAACTTTTTTAAAGTTCACCCATAACGCACACATATAGATATTACCAAAATACACTGTAAATAGCTTATTTTTTACAGCAGTTGAACAAAAGAGGAATTTTTGACGTAAACATATTACTCTTGGCATACAAAAGTCTCACTTTGGCTTGCATGTCAGACTCATCAGACAAGTTATATTAGAAATGACATGTCCAAGATATTTACAAGAGGAGGCAAAGTTTAACTTCTTTCCTCCTAATGTAATTCCTTTAGAAAGATTTGACTTTCTAGATTCAAAGTACATGACCAGGGATTTACCCGAATTCTATTGCACGTCTTGCTCACATCCACATGAGTAACACGTGTCTAGTAGTATTTGTAGTCCTTTAGCAGAAAGTGCAAACAGAAGTAGATCATCGGCATATATAAGGTGATTAACAACCATGTTACCAAGACTACAACCGATTTGTTTTTTGTGCAGTTGTATAGTCAGATTATCCATATAAATGTTAAAAAGTAAAGGGGACAACTTCCCACCTTGCATAGCACCATTGCCTACCGAGGAGAAGTCCGAGTAGGTATTTCCCCATCGTATATATACACATTGATTATTGAATTAATTGTTGAGTACTCTTAAGATATATTTCGGTACATTTCGTTGTTCTAGTTTCGTTAAAAGTTTATATCGGTTGACACAATCAAACGCCTTTGATGCATCTAAAAACGCAACATGCATAGCTGACCCATGTTCAGTGTAGAACCTTAATAATTCCTTAAATGCAAACACGCATACCTCCGTTCCATGTTTAGGCTTAAAGCTAAATTGATTAGGAGTGGTTTCCAAGTACTGTACATTTCCATTCTGTTAAAAAGAACAGTGTCTATTATCTTCGAAAATATGTTCGATAGACATATTGGCCTATAATTACCTTTGTCGTTTACTCGTCTATTCTTGTCTTTAATAATTGGCACAATAATAGACTGTGAATGTTCTTTTGGTAAATAACCATGCACAAGAATGTACGACACAAGGCTAGACAAAAGCACAGGTAGTTGAGAATCAGCGAACTTAATGTGTTCTGCATTGATACCATCCAGACCTGGTGACTTATTTTTTGTTCAACTGCACCAACAGTCATTCCTTTATTGCCAGTGGAACAATCATAACAAACTTTATCACATCGGCTATCCTCCACACCATTAAATAAATTTTCATAATGATGCTTCCACTATGACCCGATGTTTACAGCACCGTGTATATTATCAATGTTTGTCGGAAGTTTCACTTTACTGTTCGTACAGTGCTTAATTTCTTTCCAGAATTTGCGGTGGTCTTTCCGACACAACTGTTCTGCAATGTTATCAGCAATGATAGTTTCTTTCTCCCTTCTACATTTTCTGATCGCCTGTTTGAATTGCATTCTGGATAATTTCATAACATCAAAAATGTCACCTTGTCTAGGTTTACCAATCTCTTTCTATATACAGTAAGCATCACGGGCTGCACAATGAAGCTCTTTCACTTGCTCGTTCCAACCTGGTACCGCATTATACTTATAAGCACCTTTGCGATTTGACCGGAGTGTGTGACCACACCTCTTCAATGTAATCACGATAGAATTGTAAAAGTAATCGAGATCATGATGATGATTACAGTTATCACAACTGGGATCGGTGCATCTAACACCCGGTGGAACAATCAGTTTGCTCAATTCAACGTTCGTGCATTCTCTATATGCGTCAATATCTTGTGGGTGTAATCTGTTCCAGTGAATGCCTTGCTTAATTCCATTAGTATTAACACTACCACTAACGCATTCTGGTACAATAGCACTGTCTATGCTGAACGATATCGGGTGGTGATCAGAATCAATAATGTCATAAAGTATGGACATGTTAGATAGGCAATCCTTCGCATCAGCGGTACATATGATATGGTCTAGCCATGATGTAGTTCCCCATGCAGAACTAACGTATGTATATGTATCAGAGTAAATTCTTTGTAGAAATCAAGTAAGATATTCCCAAAAACTGATTTCTTGGAAATATCTGTGTTAAAATCACCAACAATAGTGATACATGAGCTATTAATATTATTAACATATACAACAATTTTAGACATATAATCAGTGAACCTGTCCCTGTTTTCTTCGCATTCATAAGGTAAATATACGTTTAGTAGATAATACTCCTTATTTCCCCAACAAATTAGTATGCCGCATAGCCAGTCATAGCACTGGTCAAGAATGGTGAGGTATTGATCAAGGGAATGTTTCCATAAAAAAACTACTCCACCATACGGCCGACCAGTTAAACTATCACAAGACGAAGAAAACGGCTGTTGAAGTTTGACAGTATATACGCAAATCGATTGCATGGAAATAGTACATGCATGACATTCAAATGTGGCACACAGTATGTATGTTATGTTGCAATGATACATCGGATGTACAAATGTGGTGTGCTACAAAGACTTATCAAGTTATGCCAGATTATGTCTTTATGTGTAAAACTAAGAGGACAGATTATTTGAGAGCAAAAGGTAGACTAAAGAAAATTTAAAATGGGCCAAGTGGCCCTGAAGTCCTTTGGACTAATACAGTTTAAAACCTACAGGCAACTGTCCAGTTTAACAGGGTAAGTGGCATAATGCTGTCTGTTGACACAAGCTTCTGCCAGTGACCAATTACAGATTAATCACATTTTCCATCAAACAATAGCAGGCAGAGAATCTTAGCTCCACAGCTGGGTGTAATACACAAGTTATAAATATAGCTACTCTGAGGTAGACAATTAATTTTAGTTAGCAAATTTAGCATGTTAGGGGACCTTTGGTGCCCTTAGAACGATTCAATAAAATACAGATATATTGTGTATATTGGCACTACCACATGACATGTCTATGAAAAATTTGAGAAAAAGTGACTGAACGATTTTTTTATAAAAGGCAAAATGTGAAAATTTTCCAGTTTTGGGATCCTTTTTGGGGGCCATTACACATAAACAGACCATTCACACAAGATGACATACTAATGCAAATCAAAAAGGCATGTTGTATTGATAATGTTATAAATGAGTATTTAAAAACAGCCACACAGAACTCATTATAGTTATTGTTAAGATGTTTAACCTAGTTCTATTATCCGACATTGTGCCAACAGATTGGTGTATTGGGATCTTTAAGCCTATATATACAAACATAGCAGCAGACACTCTGACTGCTGCCTGGCTAAATGGATGCAAAGGTGCTTTGAAGTTAGTTCTTCTGCCAACTATCCTTTTCACACAAGTCTATAGGTTTAGTGGCTTAACTGTCCACCAAGCAGTAGCAGAGCAGTTTTATAATAATAATAATCCATAAGTTAAGTGGCAGTGATCTGCCTTTTTATCATTCATGTGATGTTTATTGTGAGCAGAGCGGACAAATAGTTATCATACGTAGACAGGTACAGAAAGAAACGGACGTTTTCTATAAAAATTTCCAACACAAAGCCGGTACACAGAGTCAGTGGTCATATCATTTGCGATTGATGTACAGAACCAGTGCATATTTACGAACACGCATTTAAATTATTTGAGGTTTACTAAAACATTAACTTGCTCATTCTTTACCCTGAAAATAAAATCGTTATGATATCGTACAGGAAAAGCTACTGAGGTGCCCTCAACATTAGCTTAATTTTAACAATGATCAAATTTTTTTAGAGATGTATACTTCTGATATGTTATCTAGGATATGCCTGCTTTAAAAACTTCAAGAATTGCTTCTGTTGTTCCAACACGATCCTATTTTGGCCATAAAAGTCCTTGACTAGAGGTAGCCTTTTTCAGTTGTTCTCCAAACATTTTAACTTTATTTAACGTGCTGTATATTTTCCTCAAATTGAACTCCTTCGTCTGTTTCAGAATTCCTTCATTATCTCAGTAGGAAAATAATAATTATACATGTTGAAAAACCCTGTATATGTGCGTGTTAGATTTGAGAAACAATAGACACGATTTTTATCAATTGTACACTTTGTGGGACATAGGCATAATATGTGACACAGTAGTACCAGACTTCAATTTGAAGGTAAACAGATGCCTGCACAGCACACAAAAGATACCTATGATCGCAGCGCAAAGATATGGTTTTGAACATCGGCAATGCAGTATTTGTGAAGAACCACACCAGTGATGAACCAAACATTATGCAATCTGAATGGCGATGTCATGTGGCAGAAACATGAGATGAGAAATAAAAAGTACCCATAATGACAGGATGGACACCCATACAGTCATTTTTAAAGAGGATGATTTACAACTAAATGTGTTATCCCAAATAAAAAGTATGTCTTGTAAGACATACTGAATTACTTTACAAAACTACTGTATGTTGAAATTGATAAAAATGGGTAAATATTTTATAAGAACACAGACAGTTACAATCAATCTTCAGCATCTTTTAATTGACAAGTCTAGCAACACAACGGATCAACAACACCTGTCATTAAATGTATGTGTGTCATTCCTTCGTCTCCCTCCTCTTCCTTTTTTTCTTTGACAAGTGAAGTACAGGCAATGAATCATTCACACTGTCAGCTGCATTCTGTTTCCTATACTTCTTGCTGCGTGAACCCGACTTGCCTTCTTCCACACGCAATTCGTATACATTCTCTAAATTTACATTGGTAGAACATTTGTCGCCATCTTTCCTTTTTTTCTTTTTTTTCTTGCGCTGATGACTGGCAACGGCAACCTGTTCTGATGTTGACATGTTCTCAGCAGATTGTCTCTCCTGCTCTGTCGACAACAAACTCACAGCAGCTAGCCTCTCTTGCTCTTCCAGTCGTTTCAACTTGCCACTCAACTTGAGGCCATGACGGGCACCTCTGGAACATGGCAGACATCAACACACATCGTTACAACCTTTATTAAAATGCACACAGCTATTTTATTCCTAAATTTGTATGTAGCCCCGTCTACATGACGTTTTTAACCCGGGGTACGGGTCTACACGGTGACAAAATGCTGTGCTAAAATGCCGTACTAAAAGTTAGCTCGGGCTAAGTTAGCTCCATAATTGTAGGTGGACCAGGCGCGGGCCAGGCATGGGTTAGGGTCATCAGCGCTCGTGTAGATGGATAACCCGGGTTATCTCGTAGTGTCTTGGCTCTTCTATAGATGTCACAGCGGTCGTTAATCCACTTCCGCTTCTACTTTTCCATGCCAAACACTAAGAATTATTACAAATTCTATCCAAATCAAAAAATGAGTGGGAGAGGACTGAACTGGAGCACCGATGAGTGCAAGTATCTTTTGGACATTTGGGGGAGGGCGGATATTCAGGCTTGTTTCGATAGAAGCGTAAAAATATATGTCAGGATGAGCCATGAATTGTCGCAGCTAGGTCCTGGAGACGGTTACGTCAGGACTCCAACTCAGATAAGAAACAAAAAAGTCTACAGTTCATCATCTGCATGAGCCTAATGATTGTGATGAGGTTGACATACATGTTTGATATTAGTCAATTTGATCAGTTTATTTGCAGGTGTGTTGTTAGACAATTTGTAGCCGCATGTAGAATATGTAACGCACCTTATAGTGGCATTACAAAGCACCACTCACGTCGTACTGACCCCACTGCTCCGAGATACTTTGTGTAGACGCTACAGATTTAACCCGGGTTAAATTATGCTTCGTGTAGACGTTACACAGGTTTAATGCGGGCTAAAATAGCCCGGGTTATCTTTAACCTCGGTGAAATCGCTGTCCATGTTAAGCTTATGTTGTCTTTCTGCAAGAAAGGGATGGCTCGCTGTAATGTTACTCTCGTACTCACACATGCTTCATCGAAATGAGTTTTATGACTTGGAGAAACATCACAATGACATTTAACCAAACCCACTGAACTAGTTTCCTGGGGTGAAATTGGAGACAGAAAAACAGTGACATTTAGAGGAGAAACCAGCATATCAACCACTTTTCCCAGGGACACCTTCAAAAACTATTTTGAACTATACCTTACTAGCATGGTAAAGGGCTATTTGACATTTTGGTTAATCAAAAGAATAGATACAAGCCATTAACAAATTGCCTTAATATTGGTTTAAGGAGCTTTGGAGCTCTTTGAGGTGGAATTATTCAAGGAATTGCCAATCCAATAAGCATTCATAATGCCAGGGATTTTCCTAGCAAGTGCTAACAATGACCAAGTGTCAACAATGACCAAAATTTTATGTAATAAAAAATTGACTCGGACTGGGTTTTGTGTCCTATTGCTGTTTAATTTTTTTTTTTTTATGTTCACCCTACATTGCATGAGTCTTGGAACTTTGGATTCAAATCGGTAGTTCAATCCCAACAACAAACAGAATTAACATCAGTTATTATAAAATAAAGCACCATTTATGACATGTAAAAGTATAAATAAATAAAATAGTGTGTTGGAAATGAAACAAATGGAAGTGTAATATGTATCTTCATTTAACGAGTGTCATAGATTAACTCAACAAGAGACACTAGAAGCTGTTGTTTCCTTTCCCCTGGTGCCAGGGGCTGATCATCTATCTCTCCTAGTTTGGTGTCATCAGCCGCTTAGAGATTATCACATCAATCAAACTCCACATACCCCTAGCAGGAAACCAATGGATCTGCATCATCACTGAACTATACAAAATACTGACTCAAGACTAGGAAATAAAAAATAACTGACCCCTGTACTGATGATGAAATAACTGGAAATCTGTTCCATCTTCATAAAATAATAGTGAAGAGATTTATATTATATCAATTTTCCATCATGATCAGTAAATGCAAACATTTTAGGTTTTAGCCAAAACAATTCAAACTACAATGTTAGTGTTACACAGATTTCAATAGTTTCTTGCAAAATGTAAACAGCAAATAGTCTTTGGCTTCCATGCTTTTTGTTAAGTACATTAATTAAATGTTTATCTTCTGTTATGGAAATGTGCATATTCAGGGTAATGGTTGCTTTTCTAATCAATGCTACCATGGTACATTTGGTTATTTGAATTCCATTATACTGATGTTGCATGAATTAATCATAATTAATTAAATATGCCATTCTGCAAAGAAACTGCATCAAATCTTTACAAAAAGTATCAATATATTATAAATCACGAGCCATTATTTAATTAATACAATGCAAATAAACTGTTAGAAAAGTTGCTTTAAATGAAATACTTACAAACCAACAATATCTCACAAATTGGTCATGGCTGTTGTGTTCTGTTACTAACAGTGTGCCTTTAATGTACTTGATCAGCTGACGTCAGCCTCATTCTGGGGTGAAATGTGGCTCTGCCATGATGCTGTATTACAGTAAATTCAACGTTACGATAGTCTGGTGTTGTTTGTGATATTTCCATGTTATCGACATAACAATGGCGGCTGTGAATAGCCTCATTTTACAGTGACACAGCGCATAAATAATTTGTTGTAATACAGACATGTGCCGAGTATCAGAATATGAATTGTTTTTATTGTTAGAATGCAGATCTATGTGTATTAACTTTGAAATGTGCCAAGGTTGATTGAGAAAATAAGGTGATACAGATATGGGTACTTACTTATGAGCTGTCCTTGATCCACAAAGCTTGAACAACTCTTCATCAGTGCACCTACATACAACATAATGTTTAAACCATCAAGATAACATCCTTCTGGAATCCTAAAAATTGAAAAAGCAACATAGGAGTCAAAGTCAAAAGTAAATGGTAACGTTAATCACTACAATGTCATTAATATTGAAGAATATTGCCTAACAAAACTTCAGTATCACATTCACATCATGTTTAGGGGTTTCTCCACAGTTGTCAATAATACATGACCATTAAAAATCAAATTACTAAAGCACCACTTGACTCATTACATCAGACAACCAAAAAGTAATTGACCAGGATTTAAATGACTAGTACTGCGATTGCACATTTAAAAATCTACAACAATGGGGGATGAGCAAGTGTGCATCTGATATCAGAATCTCACTGGAGGTTAGCAGAAAATGTTCTCAAAGGTAACGTTTTGCTGGCAAATAAACAAGCAGATCATGATACATGTTTACCAATGTATAAATATATAATAATAATATATTGAACAACTTATATTATATATTTATACATATATATATAATTATGATTCATTACAATTAAAGAGTTTTATACATGAATTTGAAATTACTCTTATTAATCAGTTACATTACTAATTTAACCACCTCATGTCTGTCATTGTACAATTTATTCTGCAGATGTTGTGTTCAAAAAGACATGATATATGAAGGATACTGAGGTCGCTTTTTGTAAACTACTACATCCCAACAGCATAGCATTATACACAACTAAACCATACCTTGAGAGATCATGAGAAATGTCATCCTCAGAATCAGAGCTTTCTCTCTCCACTTTTGTTTCCACTATACCATCCGCATTATAAGTCAAAGTAGAAGCCTAAAAAGAACAAACGTTAACAGATGGTTTAACATCGACCAAATAAATGCAACACCACCAACAATCTAAATAATACAATTTAATGACATAGTCAGTGTACATTACAAAGATCTACTGGGATAGGGAGCTATTGGGATGGGGACTAAAAACCGGGGGACTACTGGGATGAGGGCTAGAACCAGAGGCGTAACCGAGATGGGGGTTACAAACTGGGGATCAACTGGGATGGGGGCTACAAACTGAGGATCTACTGGGAAGGAGGCTAGAAACTTGGAATCTACTAGGATGGGGGGGGGCTGCATACTGGGTAGCTACTGGAATGGAGCTACAAACTGGGGAACTACTGGGATGGGGCTACAAACCTGGGAACTACTGGGATGGGGCTACAAACTGGGGAGCTACTGGGATGGGGCTACAAACTGGGGAACTACTGGGATGGGGCTACAAACTGGGGGCTACTGGCATGAGGGCTGCAAACTTGGGGGCTAGTGGGATGGAGGGGCTACAAACTGGGGAGGTACTGGGATATATATTGTTGTGTCTATATATAAAATATACTATGAGGATGACACAAGAAAGTACAAGCACTTGTTTCCATTGTGGTCCCGGTATATGTTTTCCTTCTCTAGAGTTAGTGATTCCACAAAAGGTTACATATTTATCCCATGCATGGGATTTTTTTACTTCTCTTTGCATAGACACCAGGTAGAAGAGACCAACAGCTTATGGTGTCTCTTTGAAAAGACACAGGCAATGAGTGGTGAATAAAATTGCCCCAAGTTTTTAAACGGTGGCCAGTAGTGGAATAACCGACAGTCTGGCACTCCGCCTCCCATGGACCACAGCTCCCAGAGGACCACCGCTCTGACACAGGGGTTGATGAAACGATGCTGTTCAGACTATGCCTGTCATATGATCCTGAGTGCTCAGATGTGTCTGCGGGTACTGGAACTTGTTGACGGCTGTTTATGAATATACCAATCATATTAATAAACGAATAATGTTCAAATTATATTTTTATTGTAGTTTGTTAAAATACATTTGGTTGGTCAAGATGTTAGAATAGAAATAGCATACACTTGATCTTGTCACCTTGTGCCACTAAGTCGGATCCGACTTTTGGGGACTCTCCAGCACAGCCTCCTCCATTCTCACCTGTCCCATGTTGCCTGGCCAGGTTGTTCTAGAGTCATTTCTGTTTTCATTTCACCTAGCCACCTGGTTTTGGGTCAACCTCTTATGTTTTCATTCAATCATTCCCAGCATGATGATTATTTCCAGGTGTGATGTTCACATGACATGGTCAAAGTAAATCAGTGTTTGGTGGAGGACAGGTCTGTCAAGTGTTATTGGATTATTAAGTATATTTAGCATTTAATTATTCATTACTTTTTTGTTCACGAGATCCATAACATGTGACGCCAGCACATCTCAAAAGATTGGACGCGCCATTAATCATCTTTAGTTGTAGTCCATGTCTCAGAAGTGTATGTTGTCACCAGGAAAACCATGGCTTGTACAATTCTAGTTTTTGTGGTAATTGATATATCTGTCTTTCCATATTGTGCCCAGACTTGCTATTGCAGATCAGTACATGGTGAGTCATCTGTTGATTGTTTTCACTATCAATGTAGTGTCATTGGCGTATCACAGGTTTTGAAGTAGCAAGCCACCAATTATAAAGCCTTACTTGTTTGTAATGACGCTCTGATTATTTGTTCGCTGTAGATGTTGTTGAAGAGTGCTGACACTGCTCAGGATAGTGTACAACTTTGTCCAACTCCTTTCCAAATGTTGAACCATTGAGTCTCTCCTTGGTTTGTTCTCATTATGTCTTATTGGTCATTATACAAGGATTGTAGGAGTTTGATAAGACGTTTTGGAACATTCATATTTTCTAGTGTTTTCCATAACATATATGATCCCTGGTAGCTGTTTTTTAAACCAGCTTGCTCAATGGAGAGTTGACCATTCATGAAGACCGAGTCTTTTCTGAAGGAATTTTTAAGGAGTCCTTTGCTGGTGTGTGAGATCAACAAGATGGTTCGGTGGTTTTCAGAGAGATTAGTATCTCCTTTTTTGGAATGGTGATGTAGATAGATTTCTTCCAGCCTGCAGGCCATTTACCCGTTTTCCATATCGATATACCGGTATATATGATATAATTATAATTGAGCTAACATATGTATGTGGGTATGTTTTCAGCTAATCAGTTTAAGAGTTCATATCGAATGTTAGATGGACATAAACTGACTGTTCATAACATTACACATAATTTCTGCAATTTTGCAGAACAATCATTCAGTTGGAGACATTTTGGATAACTTGCATTAACGCCATAACAAATATCATTTATGATTACGTCGGAAAACCATGTTTTGAGTCTGTATATGTGGCACCATCCTGAGAATGGGCAATTTTGTTAGTTACAATAATAACGATCTAACTCTGTACTTTTTAGTAAGACTACAGACTACTTGCATTCTTGCGATACCGAAAACACACCTTTATAAAGTTCCCATATAGCACATCTCTTGCAGCTTTTGTCTTGGCTTTCTTTGACTTGGCCAGAACTTGTGTCACCTTAACTCCTTCCTGAAATGATGGCTACAGTAAGTGTTTATTTATATATTATGTATATCTCAGTTTCATCCCCAGCAAGTGTATACTGTTACTTCAATAACCACATTGTTACTTTTTCCCCAAATTCAAAGCTCCAAATAACAACTTTAACAACCAATACATGGAATGGACAACTTAATAACTTTCAAAAAGAGAAATCATGGAAGCTTATGTTTTGAGCAACGATTCAATGTTCTTATAATACTATCAACTAAAATCAATACCAGAGGTAACAAAAAACATTATGATAATTATATGGTTATGTTACAAATAGTATCATTACAGTAGTCCCTGCATTCAGCGGACATGTATATATCCAGGCATAAGTGTCCCAAAATTGCAGGTCTCCATCCATCAAAGGGACTGGTTTTTTTGTGCGGGACTTGGTAGAAATACATCTACACATTACTTGATGGTAACTAAACCGTAAGCATATTTATGACAACTGTGATGTACTAAATTTAAACAGTTAGTCTTGGAGTCACATATATCATCTGCCCAGCACCATCCACCTGACTCCCACTTGTGATCTGTATTTTTGAAGAACTTGCAGTGCGATAGCATACATCAGCGTTCAAGCAAACACGGTGGACCAATAACAAGTCTATTACAATATTATGTAAATTGGTATTCTCAAATTATTTAGATTTTCCTACGCCAAAATACTTTGTAAGTTGACAATTTTTGCTGCCACCAACAAGATGCAAAATAATAACCTGGAGATGAACAACCGAATATTTAAATTTGTTGATATATGCAGCAAAGTTTTTTAAACATAAAAAATGGGCCAAGAGGCCCTGAAGTCCTTTGGACTAATACGTCTATATGTGACCCCGGCTGACCAAATGAGTGATAAGTCGGAAAAATTGTAACATTGTTTTCTTTCATTCTTGTTATTACTGCTACAAAAATTGAGTAGGACCAAATTGAGTAGGACCACTCATTAGCAGATACAGCTGATAGCTGCACTGCCTGCATTGTCAGTGTAGACTGGTCAATTTGTGTAATAAACTCATAAAGTGTTTGCCTGGTATATTCTTGTAATTAGTGATTTGAAGGACATCAACAGATATTAGTACTTAATCTTCAGTGCTAGTGTCTGGTGTATTTGACATTTGTACATATCTCCAAGAAGTCCATTACAACACATATTTACACATTAAACATTATACAGAATCCAATACACAGACATTATTTCATACATTTATTTTGAAAATCAATATAAATAATACATTCAACACGCTCACACAAGCCTTTAGGTTTAGTGGCTGCCAGCACACTACTGAGCCTAAACTACAATGCAGGTGTGAAAAATGTCCTGATGTATTTAGAACTTGAGCCACTAATTAACTACTACCAAGCAGTAGTACTGGTAGAGCAGTTTTATAATAACAATCCACAAGTTAAGTGGCAGTGATCTTCCTTTTGTCATTCATGTGATGTTTCTTGTTTATTGTGAGCAGGGCGGACAAATGGAAACAGTTTCTGCCCGGCAGAAATCAAACAACCCTGTTGGTAATTATTAATCAAATGTTTTTTTGGTGAATCATAGTTACAGATCATTAAGGGTTATGATGGAAGTAAAATGTTGACATGTTTACTGTTCACTTATTGCACTACGACTTGCATTTAGAGGAATAATTATAATAGAAAATAAAATGTTGTGGCACATATTTTTAAATACATGCATTGATGAGAAACCGGGAATTACTTTTCTGTGGCCTAAGAATAACTCATTTCAATTAACTTTCTGCTTATATAAAACAACTGCATAATATATATATATATCCATACAAGACAGACTCCACATGTAACAGATGTTTTGGGAAGGGAAATAGTCTTCTGTTTCTGGTACAAGACACAAAATCTACTGTTAGGGGATAGTCTCAAGGGCCCTTCTCAAAACCACATCACTAGATAGTGAAACATTTTGCATTTTGGGGGGCTGTGTCAGCCTTCTTCTCATGTGATGTAGAGTTACCTTGTCTCCTTTGTTATTTGCTATTTACCTGAATGATTTTGAACACTGTTAGTCATAACTATAAGGGACTTGACATGGCAGCTGGTGAAATTTACAACAACCTTAGTGATGATGATGTAGATATTTTCTTACAAATGTATGTTCTACTATATGCTGATGCCCTTAGAATGATTAAATCAAATACAGATTTCTTGTGTATAGTGGCACTACCACATGAAATGACTATGCAAAATTAGAGAAAAAGTTACTTAAGAGTTTTCTTGTGTACAGTGACACTACCGCATGAAATGTATATTTAAAATTAGAGAAAAAGTTGCTGAACAGTTTTTGAAAAAAAGGCAAAATGTTACATTTTTACCAGTTTTGGGGTCCTTGGAGGCCCTAGGGAGCCCTTAGAATGATTCAATCAAATACAGATTTCGCGTGCATAGTGGCAGTGACCTAAGATATGCCTATGCAAAATTAGAGAAAAAGTTACTGAACGGTTTCTCAGATACGGCAGCTAACGGCAGACGCAGAGTGATGGCAATAGTCCATTGGCCCTTCGGCCCAAAGGACTAAAAACTACAACAGATACAATCAACAATGATATCACTCTGTCTTTAATCTAATCTCGAAAGATTCATGAATGCACGTGTGGTGCTCATCGTTACAGGTACAGACTACTACTCTATATGCATACTTGTATTATATCTCCTAACAATCATACAAGTACTGGAGAGTATGCAACTGCCGGGTAGGGCTAAAACGAGAAATCCCATTACTTAATAGGAATGCAAAAAGTGTAGTTGCAAGATGAAGTCACTATACAATCATTGACAATGATACCCAAACTTGCCTCTGTATTGTGAACTTGGATGCTGTTGGCAGCCTTGTTAAACACATGATCCCACCAGTGGAAGGAGAATTCCTTGCCTGGGTCATGTCCCACCTAGAACAGAACCTTCTTAAACATGTCATGGTCCCACCAGTGGAAGGAGAATTCTTTGCCTGGGTCATGTTCCACTTAGAACAGAGTCTTGTTAAACATGTCATGGTCCAACCAGTGAATGGAGAACCCTGTTTGGTCCTGCAATCTAAATGTTATCATTCTGAGTTAAGGGTTACTTTGAATAAATTGACAAAAATTTGGTCTTAGCAGAAGAAACAATTTCTTTGGTTAGAATGAAACAGGGTAACCAATCATTTTCATCATAATGAGAATTGCAACTGTGCAAGTGTTCCCAGGCGATTAATTAGCAACAAGCTGTGGTGCCATATTATGGAGCGTTGTTCTTTTAAGCATAAGAAATATTCTTATTCTTAATATTCCTACCATGTGGCATGTGTAAAACTAGTTCTCACTGGAGAGATAAATTAGCAGTGCTTAGGGAAATAAACGATCTGCATGACAGATGTACTAAGACATGGACAAAGTCATAGAGAAGGCCATATATCATCATCCGCATAAATTCAAGTTTAGCTCTCAGCTGGAATGACACTCATCAGTGTAATTTAAGTTGACTGGAAGTGATTTACATTTATACATGATGGTAATTTTATGGTCAAATGGATACTGGAACACAGCAAAGGCTGTTGATGCATGTTAAATTTACTTTCTTTCTTATGTTGTCAATGGTTGACAGGGAATTACAATAAATGATGGATCAAGGTAATCAGTTTTAGTTAGATGCTGCTGAAAAGAGAGTTTACGCTAACTAGAGCATATATGCTAAGCAGAACGAATATGGTATATATTAATACAACAGAACATGACTAATTTA
This sequence comes from Escarpia spicata, assembly GCA_963995525.1. Lineage (NCBI taxonomy): Eukaryota > Metazoa > Annelida > Polychaeta > Sabellida > Siboglinidae > Escarpia > Escarpia spicata. The sequence goes on along the minus strand of OZ023208.1, from coordinate 34,725,550 downwards.
CCCCAGTTGTGTTGTTTTTAATTGTAACTTTGATTGCATCCTTGATCCCGTCCTCACTACGACCAAGCCCACTTCCTGAAACAGAAACACACTTTACAGATAATGCATAATGGCCATCACGGTAACTTTTAGAGAGGAAAAACAAAAATTCACATCTGGACTGAGGATAAATATATAGGGGTACTACAAGAGTAGGAAGTTCTATGAACCCAGGACAAGATTGGTGCCACATGAGGTGAGTACCACCACGGTTTCTAGCTGAGTTGTGGAATGTGTGCTAGATGATTATTCAAGATGAATGATAACTCAGTGAATTTGGCTTGGTCATTTTGACCTGCAATCTTTGATGGCATTAGTGACTCAATATGTTTGACACAATTCTAGAAAGGGCTAAATGAAGTGCCTCTTCATCTAGCCTGTCTCAAAAGACGTGATGTAACAAGAGAAAGAAAAGTGCCTCATTAATTCGATAATTATGTTTGCTTGTCTCATTTTGAATTTTGTGAAAAATGAAACCTACATCATATCCAGGGTTTTCTCTGCGCATTTGTGTTGAAGGTACTCAGGAGGACCCTTAACACGTTTAGAGAGTATGCAATGAGATCCCATCTACAGCATGTTTCTCTTTGTTAATTTGTAAGTATTTTATTTAAAAAATGGGCCAAGAGGCCCTGAAGTCCTTTGGACTAATACATCGATATGTGACTGTGGCTGACCAAATGAGTGATAAGTGGGAAAATTTTTTAACAATTTTTTCTTATTCTTGTAAAGGTTGGGTAGGGTGCTTTACATGGTTTAAAAAAATGAAAAAAACGGCTGTTGAAGTTTTATATTATATATGCAAATGGACTGCATGAAAATATCAAATGCATGACATTCAAATGTGGAACACAGTATGTATATTATGTTGTAATGATACACTGGAAATAAAAAATGTGCTGCTACAAAGCAAGTTATGCCAGATTATGTCTTTATGTGTAAAACTAAGAGGACAGATTATCTGAGAGCAAAAGGTACACTAAAGAAAATAAAAAATGACGAAGCTAATGCAGAGTTAAGATAATTGGCTAGTGGGTATAAATGCTTTATAAAACAAATATCAAAATGCTACCATAAACAGTTACATGAAAACTTGCGCAACCTAAAACATAGCAAGCCTGCAGAATACTGGGATATACTTAATAAAGCAAGTAACAGCAGTGAAAAATGTGGAAATATTTCACTGGATAAGTTTATGAACCACTTTGAAAAACTCGGTGAAAAACCTGAAAGTGAAACTGCAGCTAGTGAGATACTTTTGTTCCAAGAAGATTTCCCATTAAAACGAACACATAAACAGACCATTCACGCAAAATTAGGTACTAATGCAAATAAAACTAAAAAAGGCATGTGGTATTGATAATGTTATAAATGAATACTTAATAAAATGGGCCAAATGACCCTGATGTCCTTTGGACTAATACGTCTATATGTTACCCCGGCTGACCAAATGAGTGATAAGTCGGAAAATTTTAAATATTGTTGTCTTACATCCTTGTAAAGGTTTGGTAGGGTGCTTTACATGGTTTCAAAAATTATGACTGCTACAAAAATTGGCAAAGTTATGGAGCATTGAACATGGTAGGGATCAAAAAGTGAAAATGAAGAAAACGGCAGTTGAAGTTTTACATTATATATGCAAATGGATTGCATGGAAATATTACATGCACAACATTCAAATGTGCCACACAGTATGTAATATGTATGTTATGTTGCAATGATACACTGGAAGTACAAATGTGCTGCTACAAAAGACTTATCAAGTTATGCCAGATTATGTTTTCATGTGTAAAACTAAGAGGACAAATTATTTGAGAGCAAAAGGTAGACTCACTGTTTGACACAGTTTAAAACCTACAGGCAAATGTCCAGTTTAACAGGGGTCTAGTGGCTTAATGCTGTCTGTTGACACAAGCTACTGCCAGTGACGAATTACACATTACTCACAGTTTCCATCAAACAATAGCAGGCAGAGAATCTTAGCTACACAGCTGGGTGTAATACACAACCAGAGCCACCACTGATTTGTGGTCAAGTAGATTAGCCCAATGCACCAACTAAGACAATACACAACACTGTGAGTGACAGTGTCCAGAGTGAGGCCTAAGCTGTGTCCTCATTGCTGAATAGATTAATTAAACCTGCCAAGTGGGTGACATTCTGCACAAGTGTTCATTAATCCTTAGAGATTGTTCAGAACACCAGACTGACCACATACCTAAACAAAGCGAATGTAATAGGTGAAGAACATGCAGTGTTGAGCAGTACACAGGCAGGCTTCAGAAAAAACAGAGGCACAAGGGACCACATATTCAATCTGAGAATGTTGATACAGAAATTCAAAGAGATAAATAATGATCTAAGAATATGCTTCATCAACTATTCCAAGGCTTTCGACTGTGTGAATCATCATATGATGTGGAAAATGCTCAGCGACATGAACTTCCACCGAAAGATAATCGCCCTCTTAAAATCACTTTATAGCAACCAACAAGCAGTAGTCAGGCTGGAAAACACAACTACAGAAACTTTTTCAGTGGGAAAAGGAGTAAGACAAGGATGTATTTTATCTCCATACCTATTCAACCTCTACACAGAAGACATAATGAGAGATGTAGAATTAGATGGCAGAAGTACAAGATACGATGAAGTGAATATTCATGGACATAGAATCAAAGACCTACGATACGCAGACGATACCGCACTCCTGTCCACTACAACAATCGGCCTAACAAACCTAATCATGTCTGTAAAAGAACACAGTGAGAAAAAGGGCTTGTTACTTAATGTGAAGAAAACAAAGATCATGGACACTGACAAACGCATTGAAAAAACAGAAATTGCAATCAACGGGGAGCAAGTTGAAAATGTGAACCACTACGAATACCTTGGAGCAAGACTACAAGGAGACGGCAAGACATCATCAGAGATCAGAAGAAGAATAGCCATAGCAATGCAGAAACTAAATAATCTGACAAATTTATGGAAAGGACAAAACATACCAACAAAGGTAAGAATTTTTAAAACCTGCGTCTTCCCAACAGCTCTATACGGGAGTGAAACGTGGACACTGAACAAAGAAGACATGAGAAGAATACAAGCGTTTGAGATGAAATGCTACAGAAAAGTCCTAAGAGTGCCATGGATAACAAAAACAACCAATGCAGAGATCCTTAAAAAATTTGACATAAAGAACTGCCAACTAGTGAACAGAATAAAAAAAACTGAGTTATTTTGGACACATAAAAAGACATAATTCCTTAGAGAAAACTGTCCTAGAAGGCAAAGTGGAGGGAAAGAGAGGAAGGGGAAGACCAAGGAGAAGATGGGAGCAGGACATCAGCGACTGGCTAAAAGACGACATCGTGAGAGCAGGGAGACAAACGGCAGACAGAGCAGCGTATCGTGGGACCATCTGGGCAGCTACGTCTCGCAGAGATATGCTGAAATGAAGAAGAAGAATGTTCAGAACACCAGACTGACCACATACCTAAACAAAGCGAATGTAATAGGTGAAGAACATGCAGTGTTCAAATAGGGGTATTGGTTGAATTGTATTTGTCTCGATGCAAAAGGCTTTATTGTGCCTTCATCGATTATAAGAAAGCATTTGATTTAGTAGACCGGTCCTCCCTGTGGTCTAAGATAATTTCATGCGGTATTAATGGTATTGTGTTGAAAGTTGTATACAACATGTACAAAAATGCAAAATCATGTATAAATCATGGCCAGGCTGTGTCAGCCTTCTTCTCATGTGATGTATAGGCATGGCAAGGAGAAAACTTGTGTCCTTTGTTAATTGCTATTTACCTGAATCATTTTGAACACTGTTAGTCACAATTAAAACGGACTTGACATGGTAGCTGGTGAAATTTACAACAACCTTAGTGATGATGATGTAGAAAATGTATGTTCTACTATATGCTGATGACACTAGAATGATTCAATCAAATACAGATTTCTTGCTTGTGTATAGCGGAACTATGTCAATTCTTCTAATGGTTGACATTTGGTTGTTTCAGGTGTCAACTATATTGTGAATCTGTAATTATTAGTCTGTATTGATACAATTCATTTACACAGTACCATGTCTACACAAGGCATGGCAAGCGTAAACAGAACAGTAGAATGCATTTGATATCAATAAAGTGTCCAGAATATTAATTGTCTATGTTTGTCACCTACAGGTGACAGAATATAAATTTTTTGTTTGTCACCTACAGACAATACATCTTTAACCAATAGACACCACAGTCACACCATTTTGTAATAATTAAATGATCATCAAAATAAACACAACTTGCAATTATAGAAAATCAATAGTTTTGAAGATAAAAAGTGTTAGGCAACTGTTCAGTTTAACAGGGGTCAAGTGTGTCTACTCTGCCTGGGCGCTGTGACCAATTAAAGACTAGTCAAGGTCTCAATGGAACAGTAACACTAGGCTGCAGAGTTTAGTCATGCTGTTGACTTTGTGGCACATTAAACAAAATCTACTATTGGGGGTGGTCTCAAGGGCCCTTCTCAAAACCACATCACTATGTAATGTAAAACTTTTGAACTTTGGGGGCCCCTTAGAATGATTAAATCAAATACAGATTTCTTGTATATAGTGGCAGCACCCTAAGATACTTCTATGCAAAATTTGAAAAAAAAGTTGCTGAACAGTTTTTGAAAAATAGGCAAAATGTTACATTTTTACAAGTTTTGGGGTCATTGGAGGCCCTAGGGAGCCCTTAAAATGATTCAATCAAATACAGACTTCTCGTGCATAGTGGCAGTGCCCTAAGATGTCTATGCAAAATTAGATAAAAAGTTGCTGAACGGTTTCTGAGACACGGCAGCTAACGGCGGACGCAGAGTGATGGCAATAATCCCTTGAACCTTCGGCCAAAGGACTAAAAAGTGGAGATAAAAAAATGTGAAAATTAGGGGGCGGAGGTAAAATGAAGAAAACGGGATCCCTTATTATAAGGCTTATAATTATACCCCGCTGGCGCTGATGATTTTTTTGTAACAAGTAGGCCTACATCAATTTTAATAATTTCTCTAGGTAAGACATTTAGATCTACGTCAACATATAGGCTCATGTTTTATATATACTTTATTATTATATACTCACTATACTTATACAGTGAGTGTAAAGCCTAAAGGTCGTAACACTACGAAAACAGATCCCGAGGCCCCCCATAGACTATGTCAGTCAGGCTCATACCACAATAATTTTATTTTGCAAGCCATTTGGCATACACGACACATGCACTGGTCTCCCCAGGTGGGGGGTACTGCCATAAATGGTAAGTTTGGAGAGGGAGGGTTCCTTGTGTTGTGTCATCCTAGGGGATACATATTATATGCAGTTGCAACAAACTTTTTAGTTTTTTTAATATTTTTTACAAGGAATTTCCCATTTTATCAGTAATAGAACTCCTGTTTTTGAGAGCCATCCATCACTTGACAACTTGAATGGCACAATATTTACAATAACAATTAGGCAAATTTAAGGTAATATTTGCATTTATCATTATGATTTACAAGAGCTATTACTTTACAAATTCATGAGGAAAATAATTTAAATTTACGATGATAATAAATGGCCATTTAGAGTTTGTGATAATGAATATACCTATTTGACCTCACAACAATGAAGACTACATGTAACCGGCGATACTGCTACTAAGAATAGCTCTACTACATGTAGACATAAGACAAATCTGGAATTAATGTGAAACAGTTTACATTTTTAGTATTTTGTTAGTATTCCCATGACATACTTTGGGACATTGAAGAACTTTGAAATGTATAAATATTGAATGTGACACAGATGAGATATGTGTACTGTTATTTTGCTTTTAGCCATGATGACACAAGTGTGGAGATACCTCTTGTGAGTGAAGAAGTTGTATATGCAATGCCACAGACAAATCAAAAAAGGTATTTGAAACATAAATGTCACAAATATATTTTTGTGTGTTTCCATTATTATGTAGTAACTGCAAGATTAAAGCATGTAATGTAACGGATATACATTATAGTAGAATATGATATTCATCCAGAATAAAAAATTTACCACAGTAACTGAGTTACAAGAAAAATAAGAAATCCTATTACAATGTCATTATTATAATGTTTCTTCACTGCAGAACAGCATCATGGGATAGCTACGCTTTTCAGTCCGGGTTTGAGAACCACTGAAGTAAGTCGTGTTGTTTGAGGTCTGTTGTATTTTATTTTCACCTCCACCTCCTCTCCTCCTCCCTAGCCATGTCGATTGTAACATGCAATTATGGTTTATTCTTGTTTGCTATCAGCACGTCACTTGGGCAGGTTGCCCCCTCACCTTTGATGTTATTGTGTAGAGTAGCAGTGTCTTCACTGCATAGTTATCTACTGTTTGTCATTGTGTATATCAATAACTTTGCATTGCATTGTCGTAGCAAACGTTTATGTATGCAATGCTTTCTATGTGAATTACATATTTCTGGTATGATTGAATTGCATACCAGTTGGCAATAAAAGTTGCCTGTTACCAACCTACATTATATGTATCCATTGTTTCTCTATTACGACATCAAACAAGCTTTGACAACATTAATGGTTGTATTTTTTTACTCCTCCATGATAGATGACATAAATATATATATATATATATATGTATCTTTATTGTAATTGATAACTTTGGCTTTTTCTACAAAATTGTTCCTTTTCATTGCGGAAAAGATGACAAGTACATATATGTACATAAATATAAAATAAATTTATTTTATAAAGGTGTGATACACATAATAATGACAAAAATCCAAATTATATATCATAATTTTATAAACATCAAAATAATGTCTTTTGCATTATCAATTACCTCGAGAGGGGCACACATTTGATCAGTGTGAGTGTATACACATTGTATTGTTTACCCAATTAAACCAATCGGGCAACCTTAAAGCCTGTATACATACCATCAGGTGATGGAAACCTATCCCTTATAGCCCACACAACACAACTGGGTAAGACAACCCTGTTGCCACTTCCCAAGTGGTCAAACCGCCATAAAACAAATTGTCTGTAAGCTGCATGATGAAAGTTGTAATTTGTTGGCTGGACATTGCATGCAAACAAGTCATTCACATCTCGTAGAGCTACAAGAACTACCGACCTTCGCAGCACTACATTATTTATGTCTCTTTCAGTAGTCTTCAGAAGGCAACGACCATGACTGTGACGGCAGCATAGTTTTTCTTCTGGTCGTGGCATTTGTTGACATTGACCGTAGTGACACCAATGGATATCCTCACTATCCGATAGAGGTGTTGGCTCAGTCGGAGCGATGTCACCAGGCAGCAGATCCCGTAGGTGTGGATGAACACCAGTGCCTGCTAATAACATACAAAATATATGTTCAGACAGGATGGTATCTTGTTCTGTGTTCTCGCCTACTAGCTGTTTAACACTCGATGCTTATCCAGATTTTAATAGGCTTCTTGATGACTTCTGTAACAATATGTACCCATTTTATTTTGAAAGCATTTCTGTAAATGTAGTCTAATGTGTTGCAGGAAAATAATTTGCTGCCTAAAATGAAAAAAAATCAATATAGTTTCTAAAAACAAACGACCCAAGGGTTTATCATTAAATGTTGAATATGTCCGGTATTGAACAAATTCAAATTTGATTCATTGCATATCGCATACAATACAGCTATATAATAGGAACTAACCTCCTTTTCAACTTGTTTTTGTTTCTTTGGTTTTATTGCTGGCTCCTCCTGTAATAATCAATAAACTGCTTAAAATAATGCATCCGTGCAATAAAATAGAGGAGTTATGCATAATGGGCACATTGTATATTGCTGGCAAGTGTAAGATTGTGGGCTAATGTGGTATGTGTGTGGCTGAGGTTATGTGTTTGTTGTAGATTGGCCTTGCTGATACAAGTCCTCAGCCACAGACTGCAAAGATTCATTGAGTTCATCTGATACAGGAACACAGATTGTTGATATATCCTGGTCTTCTTCCTCATCTTCCACAAAGGCCACCATCAAGTCTTGGTTTATAATTAAGTAATAAATAAATGTATGTATACATGCATATGCTATACAGAATAATGTTGTTGATATAAAATATGTATAATTATATATATTCTTCTACATTATCATGATTATGGTACAGAATAAAATGTTACACACAATTTGTTCAAAACAGAAGTTTATTTAGTTTTATTGAAACAGCCTTAGCATAGGCGAAATACTATTCTATGCTGGTGTTGATCACAGATATCCCCCCACACCCCCAGATATGGGGTCAAATACATTTGTATTTGAAAGTATTTAAATACTTTTTTTAAGTATTTTAAATTGCCTTTGTATTTTATGTTTATGAAATGAAAGTATTTGTATTTAAATACTTTTTCACTTTCATTCGACATGGGTATTAATATTGTTTAAGCCTGCCTTGTTAAATATGAGAATCAAACAATTTTACTCAGTCATTTAGTAATTCAACACTTTCCATTCTGAAATAATGGCAAGATAAGGCCATCATGTCATTGAGATCACTGTGAGGGAAGCCAAAGTTACCTTATGTGTCAGTTGTCACTGTGATGCAATTACCAACAAGACTCTGTTGCACTGGCCTGCCTGTCTTTTGATCATGGTTTCCAAAGGGAGCTAATTAATCAACCTACCTAGCTAACCAATGTGGCTGATAAGGCCTGCTATTGTGTCAAATATTTGCTTGCTGTCTGTGGGTTGAAAGGAAGATGGTGGCTTCTCAAGTCAGGTGGCATCATCATAAGGCAGCTTTTTCTTATCTACAAGTTAATTGCCCATGGCATGAACCTACAAACCATGGCTGGTAAGCCTCAGTCCATGGTATTCAAGTTGTTCAGTGTGCTTTTTTGCTTTAGCTATATTGTAATGTTGTATTGTGAAGAGTATTTTAACTCCTCAAGACTATTTGTATTTAAATACATGTCAATGTATTTGACCCCATATCTTACTCTAGTAGACTCTAATTTAGTAATTGTGCATCAAAGATCAACCATACAGATCTATCAATCTGTGTTCCCCCATTTTATTTCAAAGACAATTGTTGTAGCACATACAGTTGTTACATTATTTTGGCCAAAACATACGTAGACCTAATAAAATTATCAGATAGTTATAGAACATCGTAAGCATAACCCTTACAATCATGATTGCTTATTTATTGTCATATTGTATCTACAAAATTACGTGACTATGCAGTATTGTGATGTGAGTTTTCTCAAACCTAAAAAAGTGCACACAGAATTGTAACATGCCAGCCAAGTTTATTACCAATTGGAGCTGACAGTGCAACATATTACATGAAGTTTAACCGAAGCATTCAAACAGAAGAAAGAGATGACACAATACCAACATCGAAATGGATGATGCACGAACTTAGGACACGCAACCATACAATGAACATCACTCACCAGCGCTTCTTCTCCTGCAGACCAGATGTCTGATTCATCCGACGGGGCCTGTTCTATGGATACGCCAAGTTTCTCGGAAAGTTTTGATCCCTGTCTTTCGACTCTGTGCATATTTGTTTTTTCGTAACACAAGTACAATTCTTCGAGCAAAATGCTCCTCTGACAGCCGCTCTGATCAAACAGGGACACTCTTTTCTCGGTTCTATTACAAATGTTTGAACAATTGCAATGTCCAGGGTCAGATTGAAAATCCTGATGCTTTCTTTTACTTGTTATGACGTACTGTTGCAAACTAATAACACTAAATTAATCAATCCTTATCAACACAACCACTAGATGCAGCGCACGCTTGTCTTGCGATCCCGAGAACTAACGACGGCAACGTATCGACTGTTCTATAAATAGCAAAGCGTCGGCCGACAAAACACTTCTGCCGTGGAATAGCGCAATCTATACAGTGCCCCTTTAACTTTTTGATCATGTAATAATTATGTATGTGTACAATAGGTGTTGTAGGTATATGGTGTGAAGTTTGGTGACTGTAGGTGACCGTTTTCGTGGTGCGGGCCTAAACTACAAATAGAATCGTTGATACATGTATCATATTATCGCCCACACAATCACAGAAGTTAAGTCTACATTTGCCTAGAATGATGCATATATTCAGTATGTAGTGTTTAACATGTAATTACCTTTTTGCCAACCGTGCTTTTCTAGGAGACTCTGCGGATCGAAACATTTCTTATTCAGTCGGATCATAACAACATTATAGGACAACGCAGAGAGACAACAGACTAAAACTTGAAATTTCAAAATTGTGGTCTACACATTGCGCGCGCACGGCGTATGAATACCAGTAACTTTCTTCCGGTTCACTAACTGCTTTACCCAAGGCTCTTAATCTGGGGTAAGACCACATTTAAATTTTACATAGGCGGCCATTATAACGTTTCCTTCATTTCCTACTAAATTTGACATACAATTTTCTTGAAAATGTCACTGCAAATTTAACCTCCATTCACACAAGTGCAGGGGAAAACTCGTAAAATTATCGTACCTCAGTTTTCAGTAAAATCCACCCAACCCTGACACCCCTCAATTTCGACCCAATCTAGAGACGGATTTTGAAATATTGGTGCGTTCTGCAAAATAGCCACTGTGCGAACACACGAGCGACTGGCGTATGTTTATTGCGACCTCGTGGAAGATCTAATGTAGTAGTACATTCAGTATTCCTGGACTGACATGTGTCATGCCAAAGTGCTCGAAACAAATTCACACATGACACCAAAACAGTATTTTCAAGGGCACTCTTTCAGTCGATAATGGCGGACGAATCCATAATGTAGTCTTACCCCAAATAGATCTCCTGAATCTTGCAAATCTTCACGAAAGTTAGATTTATATCAAGCTATACATATAACTAGATTAACCACAAAGGAAAATTTACACTGTCGCAATAGCTATTAAAATATGCGTCATCAAACTGTGCACACCTCCAAGCTAAACAGCGCCTTGAGTTGGTTTAAACATGCTTATTCGGTACTTTATATTACATACGACGTTTGCGTGATATGAATGGTACCAAAAATAGATAAGCGAGCGAAAAATGAACAACTGTCAAACATGTTCCAAAAACGCCTTTGGAACGACTGCTAGTATCATTACGGTTCGTCGGATCCCAACAATTATGTTTGAAAGTTTAAAGGGGAAATTAAATGATTGAACAACCACAGCTCAAACATAAAAACATACCATTTACAGTACAAGTCACCATGATTTGACAAGTACAGCGTCACGGTATATTTTAAATAATTTTTCAAATGTAGCTACTATCTGCAGAGGGCGCCGCCATCATGCTCCAGGAGCGTGTGGTTGTACATCCGGTTTGATTGGCGAGATGTCTCCCAAAGCTGTATACAGCAATTCGATTGGCGACGCAGCATAGCTCTCACAAAAACCGACGAAACGCATACAAACACATACAAACAGAAAAATGTATTGCACTTCGTGGCTACTGGATATACTATAAATGTTAGTAAGCAACTTTTCACATACTTCCACAGAAGGTTTCCAACAGATAAAAACAAGTTATAGATGATGAATTTGACGTGTTCGCCGGCGGCAAGATTGGCGAAAGTCTGCGGTAGTCACCTTCGAACGCCGATTGCAAGCCTAAAAACGAAAGTGACGAGCATAAAAAGACATTGAACGTCAAAACATAATTCTTGGTTAAAGCCACAGGTCCATCTCCAGTCGATTTGTTTACATATAACTATGCATCGATGAAGTAAAATTAAGCGAAATCGACCTGGAAGCTCGACATCATTGCCTTATTTGGAGGGTGAAGCGGCGCGTAGGAAATGACAAGCCGAAACCAGCTTGTTGTTGCCAAGGTGACTCGGCACTCACGAGTTCCGTTAGGTATCATTACGAATATACACAGTTCTATTTTAAAGTCTGCATATATACAAATATGACGTATGCGAAATAGGAAATGTATTAAGAAATGTGAATGTAATAAAGCACAAATACGTGTGAACACTATGATATAATTGGGAATAATGAGTGCTTGTAATCCGCCGATTTAGTTTACAGCCATTTGTGCCGGCGTGTTGCTACGTCGGAATACCGCAACGTCTACGAGTCTATGTTATCGACTTAGTTGCTGGTGGGGAAATAAGGGGAAAATAACCGTCAAAATAATTACAAAAATAAATGCCAGCTACCGTAGCCAGTATAACGTTTTGCGAAATAATGTCGTTATATATTAGTCAACATTAGTTACAGTCCGGACCAAGCCCTGTCAATCATGTATTGAAGGCATTGCCATTGGAATTATTAATTTATGTAACTCAAGTATTGGCTTGTAACAATGGACCCCGAATTGATGCTCCAGCTTTGAGGCGACAGTTTAGCAAGCATGCTATCATACCAAGTTTTTTTGGATATAGATTGCATGACTGCAAAAACCAATGTATGCTTTTAATAACAAGGACATTGTATTTAATTTATTGACTTTTGAATGTAAGCCTAACAAAGAAAAAAGGAAATAACGTCACAGGAAAAAGACACAAAGATTAATAAATATATATTTTGTATTTACAAAGTTCAAATGTTAAACACATTTGAGTGCACATGCATTTTAATCATGAAAATTAAAGATAACACACATATCAACTAAAAAGAAAACATTAAAGAGGCACTTGTGCTCCAATTTTAATGACTATTTGCAAGATTGTCTCATTTTGTTCATAATATATGACGGAAGTATCCAAACAACCATAGGACCTAATACTGAGCACAAGCTTCGAAGGATCCAGCGAAGGATTTAGCACGCGAGATGACACTGTCCCTCATGGTAATACAAATGTTACTTGTACTGCTGCCACGCCATCGACTTGTAGTGTCAAAACATTAAGGAAGCCGGTGGTCGTGTCGCCAGTGTGACACTTTGTCGATGCAGTAGTTAATACAGACAATAGTGTTTTCCAATGAACATTCATCATGACCATGGGTATGCAAAGTTGCCATCGCAGTCCAGCACGCTTTCTCCGACTGACCCTGACCATGGCAGTTCTGTCACTGTAGACGACACTTCGGATGTCCCAGTCTCATTACCGCCATCTTGAGACGATTCTGTCTGCAATAGTGAGAAGAGAAACATTGAAGCGAGTGATGCAGAATATGTTGTAGCAGGTGACAGCGATACTACTAATGATGACTCAAGCGGTTCTTACACTAATGGGAAAGAGAGAAAGTTTGCCATTTGTGAGAAAAACATAATTTTACTTTTCTGCACCTGCTAAAACACCAAACTACAATAAACCACTAATTAGCCTAGCATCAAAGTGACTGGATTTGCAACTTCAGCCGTCAAGGCATCATAGCCCGACTCCACTTGGCCACCACTGACCAAAACACAAATACAAGGTAAGGCTTGTGATATCATTCATCAATAGTATTTACATTTGATGTTACAAAATAATGTATCAGTTGCTCGACAAAGCTGCACACGTTAGAAATCCAGCAGTGCATTAGGAAATAAACTGAAATGGCTGAAAATCCCTGCCTGTAATCAATAGCAAAACAATGTTAGGAATACAGTTTTGAAAATACAATCTCACTGCACAAGAGTATGCACGCAAACAACAGATAAAATAATTATAATTGAGGACATTTGTTTACTGTTACTTGAATTGTAAATCGAATTGGAATGGTATGCTTTGGAATTGCTTATTGAAATATAAACTTATGCATATATAATATAATAAATATAAACATAATTATATATAAATTATATATATATATGATTCAATAATAAATATTTGAATGTATTGTGGAAATCCTTGGAAGTTGAAACTGAAAATGATGGCAGAATTAGGAACCGATTAAAAAATGACATTAGCCGTTTGATTTCAAGAGAGAGAGAGAGAGAGCATACAAGCAAGCTGTTTGGTTTACTGTGTGCAAGTTACAGCTATAGCCAGCTATTCTTCAGATATTTCTATTGTTATACTGATTTTATATTTATCATTTGTTCAATAAGCGGGAAATGGTGAAAACAGCAGACAAAAGGATACCGTATCAGCTGCAGTATTCAAAGTTTGCTGAGTATGTAGTGAAGAAAGTGATAGCGTCAAAGGACTACAGCTTCCGAGGAGAAATTCTAGAGGGCATTGCAGCTAGATGCACGAGTGGCCCAAAGCTGTGAAGTGTGCTCTAAGTTGCGACATCGAGTAAGGAGGTAACTCTAGCATGCAGGCATCGAAAAACCAGCAAAAGAGGAGGCTGTGGCAAAGCAAAGAACCCGCTTTAAGGAAAACTATTTGTATCCGTACCAATTCGGTTTAGTGCCACCAAATTGATATGACATCCAATTTCAAATGACAATGGATTTTTATGCTTAAATAACATTGTTTGAAAATCACTGGCAGAAATAGAGAAACGTTTTAGGCAAAGTGGATTATCACTACTGTATAGGACCTCCTAAAGTAAGGAACATCCACTTGAAAGCTTGTATCCTACTTGTGGTATGCAATGTGTTTTATTAGACACTATTTGATGTAGGGAACTTTGGGTATACGTAATTTACTGGAATAGTTTAACCAAGTCCAAACATGTTACTTATAGTGAGTTTTTTTGCAACAGACCACCATTTCTCAAACATCACAATGTGTGCTACAAACTAATGAAGCAGCAAAGGATTCAGCTATATGTTTTTTTATATTCATACTTCATTGTTAGTATTACATTTGACATTATCACAAAACAACATCTCAAAAAGTACTTAATAATAAAAAGAACACTTATATAGTGCCATAAATCTAAATGAATCCATTTGGAGGCACTTGATAGATTTTGAAACTAGTACAAGCTTTGAATCTGTATCTTGAATAATATGTACTTGTTTTCTTGACACATGGCCCTAGTGTTGAAAGTTGAAACCCACAAATATGTAAAACTGGAACTGTAATGGAATATTTTGTATGTATTAATTTTTTATCACAATATTTGATCATCAATAAACGTGTTACTTATTTATGTACTGGCACAGACCCAAATTGTAATACAGTTAGATTAAAATGTGTCACAGTGTGAAGTAAATCAACTGAAAGAAACATTGAAAACTGATGTGTGAATTTGACTAATGCATTGGCACAGTCTGCCATATAGTCTTATTTATTTGTGAATTGTTTCTCCATATGAATAAACTGTTGATATATTTCATGTTGGCTTCAGTATTACAAATCGAATTATGAACAGGGACATGCAAGACACTACAGATCACATTGTTGTTGCCAAAATGGGATAAGAAGGCACCGAGTAATTCATTCTACCTTTTGGTCAATCTAATCTTACTTGTCCAGGGTTTTTATTTTCACTGTACACTCACCTGTATAGTGCAATGTCCATAGCTGAAATTTTCATAAACCCCATTCGCTTCTGGATACAGTGCAGGCTGGTATAACACGTTTGTTGCCTTTTCCAAGTCTTTCCCTTGACCACAACGTGAAGTGACGTTATGCGGCTAATCGAATCAATCGATATGTTCTGAAAGTTCATTTATTTGCATTAGTTGATAATAAACAACTGTTATCTTCTAATTATTGTTATACTGGCAAAACTTTGTTTTATCAATATCACATCATGAATTCAGTGAATTGGTTCATTGGTTTGTGAAGGGCTGTAATAATTATGATTGTAAGACTACATTTCATGATGTGGTCTTGATAACACACACACATAATATATATATATAACATTAACAGTATAAAAAGGATGCACACGTCCTGTCAAGAATAAAAGCAAGTTTATTAAGAAAATGATCAAAAATGGTTTGATGAAAATCATAGACATAGTATTTTACGAAGATAGAATGAACCTGAACATTTGAGGTGGGAACAAGTATAATTGCTCTATTTAAGTTTGAAATAGTTATTGCTAGAATAATTATTCGATACCTATTGAACTACGTAGTACTTAGTTACCTACTAGCTATTGGTCGAATCACCTTCCAAGTTCCAACACCGCCCTGTTGGTGCAAACCGTTTCGAAGTCGTCACTCATACTCATAGACATAGTCGGTAATGCAGGCATCTGCAAAGTCTGTCATACGGTGCTGTACGGCAGCTATCTCCCTACAGCATAGCGATTCGATGTGCGTCGACATTGGAACGCAATGTCCACACAAACACCATGCGACATTATTAAGTCGCGTAACGTCTTCGTCGTCGATGTCACTGTCCGAATCCCACAACTGAACCTGACCCGGGGCCGGACATTATCGGACCGTGGATCGCACACTGGGTGAAACCCGTATCACCCGCATGGCACAGGCCCTTTGTCTTTGACTTTGTGTGTGTCAACCGTACCAACCGTAATTTCCGAGTGACAAGTCGAACTAGAGTCTTCATCTGTCGCATCGATTTTTTCCCAAAGTGATACGGAAGTTTTAAAAATCACTTAAAGGTGCTCAATCATTTCGATTGTTGTGCTCCTCACGTGTCGGACTAATTTCACGAAACGTAATCGTATCAGGTATTCATTATTGATACACTGGTTCATTTGTACGTATGCTTTACTTCGTTTTAGTGAAATTAACAGACAAACAATAAAATGATTTTCGGTCAGTCCTAACCGAATATCAAGACACATATCTGAACTTGGATGTGGTCTGAGATAGACCTCTCGTGTAATAGTCACGTTCGTGTAATAGTCACGTGAACGGGAATATGCGGCGACATCGGCCTTTGACCCCCACCTTTCGGTGCCTGGATTCAGTCAACATTATAATAATAATAATATTTTATTTTGTTAAGCGCCACATCCAATATTGTTCACAGCGCTTTACAACAATATACAAGTGTATGTTAAAAATAATGCATTTGAATAAAAACAATAGTTATTATATCATAGATAAAATGAACTAATAATAATAATAGCAATTAAAACAATAAATATAGTAGAAGTAGAAAAGGAATGTGATGTATTATATCATAAAATAAAATTGTTAAGATAATTTTTAGATATATAAATAAACTAAAATTAATGTAAACATCAATAAATTTGGCTAAAATGTATACGAAAAATAAATAAATAAATAATAAATAAACGTTAAACATCAATCAGCTATGGTAAAACAGTGTTGGTAAGGGTCCGAGCTACATATACGCTGCAGTGAACAGATGAGTCTTCAACACAGATTTAAATGATTCCAGTGATGTTTTGTTAGTAACGCTTGACGGCAGAGCGTTCCACACTGTTGCCGCTGCGTGAGAAATGTACAGTCACCGGCTCTGCTGCGTGTTCTCGGAACAACTAGTGCGTTCGAGTCAGCAGACCGAAGACGTCTGGCTGGCATGTAGACACGCACGAGTTTCTGCATGTAGACAGGCGAGAGGTCTTCGTGCAGCGACTTGTACGTAAGAACAGCGATCTTGAATGCAATGCGCTGTTGAATAGGTAGCCAGTGCAATTCGCGAAGAATAGGGGTCGCACTTTCACAACGAGCCTGTCGAGTAATAAGGCGAGCGGCAGCATTCTGGAGTCGCTGCAATCGACCGATGTTATTGGTTGAGGTTCCGAACAGTAGAGAGTTGCAGTAGTCCAAACGGGATGTAATCATAGCATTGACTACGCGTTCCGCTGTCGGTTGAGTGAGGTAACGGTGAATCAACCGGATGTTGCGCAGGTGCAGTGAGCAAGTGCTGATAGTAAGTGACACTTGCATAGTCATATCCAGGTGTCTATCAAGGTGGACGCCGAGATTTCTAACGTGATCAACTGCACATATTTCATCTGTCCCGACGCGCACACGGAGCCCACTTACGATGGCAGATGCTGATTTGGGGACAACCGGTAGAATTTCTGTTTTCGTGTCATTCATGAGCAGATAATTCCAAGTCATCCACTCCTTCACGTCATCAATACATCGCTCGATCCGACGCACGGCAGTCACCAGAGAAGTTGCATCCAGGTCGAAGTGACAGAACAGCTGTAAATCATCGGCGTAGTGGTGATATTTTAAGTCGTGTTTGTGAATGATATCACCTATCGGCTGCACGTATAATGAAAATAATAGTGGTCCCAACACTGACCCTTGTGGCACCCCCGTTAACAAAATCGTCTCGGTCGATAACACGCGGTCGATGACGACACTCTGCTTTCGATTACTTAGGTAAGATTCCAGCCAATGGAGAACCACTCCGGTGATGCCATAGCGTCGTTGTAGGCGATCCAGTAGTATTGTGTGATCTACCGTGTCAAATGCGGCGCTTAGATCGACGAATACAACGATTGTACCTTGTCTACGATCTAGCGCGGTCCTGATCTCGTTGAGTACCCACAGTAGGGCTGTCTCGGTCGAGTGGTTTCGCTTGTATGCGGACTGAAATGTGTCCGTAAGTGATTCATTGGCTAGGTGACTGTTCAATCTGTTGGCCACAATCTTTTCAATCACTTTCGAAAGTTGGGACAGATTGCTGACTGGGCGGTAGTTACTTAAAGTATTCTTACACAGTGACGGCTTCTTCAGAAGAGGATGCACAAGTGCTCGCTTTAGTTCACCCGGCATTGTTCCTTCTGCCAAACACGCATTTGTTATATCGGCAACAATGATCACAAGTGCGTCAGTGTTCTGATTTACATGATCGGATGGTAACGGATCAAGTGTACAAGACGTACACATTCTAGCGATGGTAGCCGTTATTTCAAGTGTTGTTGTAGGTGTAAATGTGTCAATTGGTGTGACAAAGCGACGTGTTTCATGCGGCGGTGTCATGCGATGTCTGGCAGCATGTAAGCCGAGTCGAATTTCAGCTACCTTGTTGTTGAAATAGTCCGAAAATGAATGGCAACAGGCAACGACGGAGTCATATTCGGGATACGAACGTGATGGCTTCCCACTCAGTGATTTCACGATGTTGAACATGCTTTTGTTGTCAGCGTTCAGAAGTTTATCTCGATAGTAGTTGGTTTTTGAGAGGGCAATGAGCTTGTTGCACTCATTACGTATTTACGAGTCGCCATCCATTTTTTGTACAAGTGATAGCTCGATAATTTTATCTGTGACGAAGGGATGCCCACGGATATATGTCACCGACTCGGCTAAAAAGAGGGTGAGAGCGGAAAGACAGAGAGTATCCGCGTACAAAGGTGTATATTGGAAAGGTTATGGATTTGTGAAACCGAACGAAAGAAACGGCTGGCGTGAAAAGTGATGCAGCATTCGCCAAGTTTCTTCTGGACAGGTTAGTAATATTGAATTTATCAGCAAGCACACACACACACGACTGAGTGTTCAATAGATGGAACAGCCAAAACAATAAAGCCGTCATCGTCCGCCATCTTCGATCGACGTTCCGCGACGTTCCATCGCACATGAATATACATTATTGTAGATATTATGACTTTATATTGATGGACATGTTATATTATATCAATAGTTAACTAAGTGCGAAGTGTCAGTCTCTTGCGAAGCACACACCGAATGGTAGATGAACTTAAAAATCCGCTCCATCGACGTTCCGCGACGTTTCATCGACGTTCCATCAATCCGTGTCGTTCCATCGCAAATTAATATACAGTAATGTAGATATTATGCCTTCATATTTAAGGACATGCCGTATTATATCAATATTTAACTATGTATAATGTAATACATAATACAGCTGTAGCACCCACTGGACATTCACACGTTACTCCCAATCACTGACTGACACTGCCACTGGCTGGACATTTGAGACTAATAAAATAATCGAATGCCTAAAATAATTGCCTGGATCTAACTATAAGTACTTGCTTTCTTGGATGTCAGTTGAAACTTGAGTCACTGGCTGCTTGTAGTGTGCACTTTGATCATCAAAGCTAGTTACATTTACTGACAGCAGATCAGTGACAATCACCTCAGGAATCACATAATACCCAGTAAAACACAGCTACCAATTGACCTTTAGGCTTTACCCATGCCTACTCAATAGCAGTATGAGTCTATGAGATTTACTACCATGTTTTGTATGATATAAATATATCTTTACTTGCCTTCAGCAATGTAGAATACAAAATAACACTTCTTTACTGTTTGTCCATGTGTGATGTACAACATGAATGCTGATTGTAATAACATATAAATTTAATAATCTTGTATTATGTAAATTTAAAGAGTAGTAATAATTTATGATTTCTGTAGAGAATACTAATCATTTATATGTATATTGTGACCGTAATAGTCTACATATATTACCAAGGGGTAAACGACCCAAACTGCATATAGTATGTGTAGAAGTATGTATAATATATAAAGAAAAGTTTATAAGTTACATCTCTGAAAAGTGTAGAATATGTATACACATTGATAGAGATCTTCTAGGCCTCTATGCTAACCTTAGTTTGATAGGGAGCAAGAAAACAACTACACCGGGTGTATGAACATAGGAGGACAATTTATTTTATTATTTCTGAAAGTTATTTAAATAGCCTGGATATTATTTTGATGTGTTATACTATGCTGTCCATTTTTAGGGGTAGTAGTACTATTAAAAATGTAAAATTTAATCAATTTTGGCCATTCCACTTTATGCCTTCACTTGAGTTTCACCACAAATATATGCAAATGACGTCCACGCCAATCCAGCCACCACAGACAACAACCGCTGCATTAGCTCTATCGAGTATCGGTGGTCGCAGTAAAACCAGTTCACTGTCAGGTATTCAGTCTCTTCCCGAGGGTGGGTGCAGCTCTAAACCATTACAACCAATGTCAGTTTAAGTAATGGTATTAATGTACTGTTATGTTCTGGTTTGACCAGTCTAATGTGTGTACAATTATTCAATGTTTGTATGATAGGGTGGTTGTCAAACTGTCAACTACATAGCACATTTCATTTGCAGATCATTTTTTAAACTTATGTTTCTTTTTATTTAATTTGGAATGTTTGTATTGCAAACATAAATGTGTATATACAATGCAAGTAAGTATACGTGACACAATATAGCCAAGCCTCAGTGATTGTCATTTCATAATAATTATGCTTATGCTGGCGCACAGATCTGCTAAAGGCTGCAACTGCTTTAATGTTAATGTTATGTCACATGACATTTTATCTCTATAATCACCTGCTGGCTTGCACAGCACAAGATGCTTATGTTCAGTTTCTGATTTGTATCTTTGAATGTATATTTTAGTGTGTGTGTGTTCAGAAGTCAAAATAACTTAATTTAACCTGTTTAAACATACAATGTGTGGAATTATTTTAATAATACGTAAGGTTGGGGAGACTTTTAATAAGACATATGATATAATGTCGCTAGTACTATCAGTGAAAAATTGCAACACTTTTTTTTGTGAATAAAATTACTTTGTGACTTTATTTCCTGTGACCTTCTTTCCAACCCACCTATGCTCTACCTGCACTTACAGGTAGTTAATTATACTGGCAATTGGATGGTGCACAATCCAAATTGTTTCACATTGTTGGCTCTGACACTTGTAAATTGTCTATTTTGTTTGTTATATACTACAATTTTACAATAAATACAATAATAACTTTGCCACTCTCATATCATTTATTGTATTTTTTTTACAACTGGGCAAATGACCTTTTCACACTTGAGTGCTGGGCAAATGACCATTGGGCAAATGATCGTGCAAAATATTTTTACCTATTAATGAAATTAAAACGTTTATAAGTTACACACCACATGTACACACATATATATTTACATATACATACATATATAATATTATATATATTTACGTGTAGTAGTGCTGTCAAATCATGTTCACCTTCACAAATAATCTGACTCATTCCATATTCCAATTCATGACTTTGTTTGACAGCTTCAACACAAAGGCGTGAACTACCTCAACACCACTGCAGCCATCACATATGACAAGATCTGTGGTGGCTCTATCGAGCATCAGCGGTCATAGCAAAGGCAGCTCACTGTCGGGTGTCCAGTCACTTGCTGAGGCTGGATGCAGCTCAGGACAGTAAGTAAACGTAAGTATTAATTGCTGCTGGTATGCAAACGTGATATATACAGCTGTATATATACATAAATCATAGCATAACATTTGGAAGATATGCAAACATATGTGTTTGGTTGTTTTGACAATTATGTTTTATTCTGACCAATCTTATTATTTGGTACACCATCTTTGAAAATGTTTCAACAGCACCCTCCCCCCCCTCCCCCCGTCTTCCGATATCACCACTCCAGCCGAGCAGCTGAAGTTATAGCGGCTTGATAGCGACAACATTTAGACTACACCATTTGGTTCAGTCGCCAGTGGAGGTTTTTGTGCCCCCCAGACCAGACTCCACGACTGTATGTGATAGTTTTGGTTGTCTGCATTAGGATTTTGCAGTAATGGGTGTCCTCGTTAAATTGCATATTGTTAGAAATGCATGTGAATTAAAGTAAAGACAATGTAAATTAAAAACACTTTATTGAAACTATTTGATGAGATCATGACTACAAAATTATGAAAAGCACAATACAACTACAGGTACAATCATTGTACTTGATGTGTATAATGTAATAATTTGTAATATCACATACACATAAAATGCAAAGCAACAATAGAAACAAAAATTAGGAAGAGGTTGAAAAAATGTCAGGTACATATAACAAAACAAACGGTTACTTTTATCACAATTCTTTGTTACAAAAAAACAACACTACACATGTGATATCAAATGCTAGTTATATGTTTACAACTCACAAAATTAGTGACTAAACAATTATGTGTATTTAACAACAAATTTTTACATTTAATGCCCATAAAATGTAAACCAATGAGAACAAATTACTTAGGACGATGTTTAGTTGAACAAATTTAATATGTACATATCAAATAAAAATAACTATATTATGATTTTTTGTAAAAAAACATCAATAGGATATAAAATTCAAAACTGTTGTAGTACACACTGTATGTGCAATGCTTGGTATGTTTACAACTCGCAAAAAATAGTGACTAGACTAGACAGGGTCATCGCCATGTGACTGAGAATTACATGTACAATCGCTACATGCTACATTGCTCCAGTTTACTCAGCTGTATGAAGAGTACCGGCTACAGACGGTGGATATTTTTGTATGAATAATCTTTACATATTAATTTCAGTGTGGCTGAATTCTTCCCACATAAGTCAAGATGGTGTTTTCAATTTAACAGGTCTGCCAGGGAGTAAAGTTTAAAGCGCTTTGAGTAATCCCAAGGACTGGATACTACACCATATCAGAACTAAACTTACCCAAGTGTTGTTTAATTATCATGCAAAATGAAAATTAATGTAAATTGTGAAAATATAAAACAGTGATAAAAAAGAATAATTTAGAAAAATTATACATGGCATGAAAAATATATAACAGTCCTCATGATACATAGATAATTTAAACAAGTAAAATGCTGCTGTCAGTGTATCAACAGATTGTTGTTGAAAAATGTGAAAAGGCTTTCAATACCATTACTTCCTCACAAACTTGTGCCTGGTGTATGTTGCAAGAACTCAGCTGGCTGCCACTGACTATCAGCAACACAAAGGCAATGAAACCCTACCAGTTGTAACAATTCTGGATAATTAATGTATTTTTTCATGGACACTGCTAAAAGTTATAGTTGAATTGAATACAAATACCTTGTATTATTGACTTTTGATAAATGTGTCGTCACGTATACAAATATCATGCATGTCAGAGCCATCCTAATTGTCATTTTGTCTCCGGTATAGGTAGATGCAGACGTACAGCAAAATGTCAGGAAGCTGGTATGCAGTACCATCAAAGACAGCGAAAACATACAGTGATGTCATCGATATCTAAACCGATGCAGTTCACCGAAGAATGCTCGACACTGAACCTGTCTGACAGCATCGAAAGTTGTCACTTCTGCAGACCCTGGCACCCACCGTTCCATCACCAACTACAGAGCTAGTCAGGCGTCATCACATTCTTATGTCGAGCAACCTGCATTCTACATTGGTTTCCAGGCAGTCAAGCTAACTGACTGACCTGGAAGCCAGTGTACACCCCATCGGCACTGGGGAATCTGTCACGGATTCAACACGACACAATTGGGATCACTCAGTGGACATTCATATGATAAACTGTTAATATGCAGCATGTTGCATGACTGTAGAATCTTGTCCGAGATCCTGGACTAATACAACTGCCCAGTATGCCATATTAACTTGGAGAGCTAGTGGTACTAAGCACACTAGTTCAATTTCCTGTAAAAAAAGCATATATTCAGTAAACAAAAACAGGCATCATAGTAGTGTTGGGAGTAAATAATTATGATGTGTTCATTGTCATAATCAGTATAATAATAATGTTTCATGTATGACCTGCATCATTTCACAAGAAAAAAGGCAGCAAGAAATGTTCTACTACAGCTGCATCTATACATGTTGATATCTTAGGAACAGTCAGTGTTTACCAGGGTTTTTCTGGGGAAGGGTGGCTTGATACAGCATGCAGACATTAGTGGAATATGCAATTTCTCAAAACGGTGAACAATTTTAACTATTTTTCTTTACTAGGTGTTCATTGTCATTACATGAATTTAAAAATTTTCAATTTCATTACAGTGATGCCTGATCTTAGTCAATATTATAGATTGATTTGAATTCTGCTCATCAGTAAAGCGCATTTATATTTTTATTTTTGTTTTCAGTATACAACTTCATGTCAGTATCTCCCATGTAACTACTATACATATTCATGTTTTACATTTTAAGCCTGAGGTTGAATGGTCAAGGTGAATGTTAGAAATGACAGAATGAGGTGTTATTGTGATGCTAACAATATATTTTCTTCGTCAAGTATTCAAAGGTTCATATGTCTACCTTCTTCAAGAATGACTAATTTATTTTATAAACTTATTTCAGAGTCATCGCCATATGCTAAATACTGTTTAATTTTAATACTGTGTATTAATATGTCTGTGTTGATACACTTGTGGGTATAATATACAAGTGCAGAAGTCAATCTAGTTTTCCATGCCCAAGATGTTATTATTAAAATGTGTATGAAAACAAATGTGGTATATTTAAATGTGCACATTACAATTTTTTGATAACTTATACGTGGTTGATTGTTATAAATTTGAAATTACCTGGATTGATCAAATGTGGGCCTGCCGCAGACTATGTATCCTCCCTGTGTTTGCCTGGCCCGGGTGACCGCCTCTAGCCCCTCTTCTGCCTCCTCTCATTCTCATTCATGGGTTGCAGTGTGGTCTCTAGCAATATCACAATTCAAGTTACATATATTATTATGTATTCATATTATATTGCTGTGGTGAGAGTATATACATATATTGGTAAATACATAAGAATAGCCGGCATATGTCAGTTGAAAGGTATCACAGGATACCAATTAATGCATTACATACACTATTGCCAGGCATCAAGGACCACAATGGAGACATGTGCGTGCATTTTCTTGTGTAATCCTTATATATGGTGTACTCTAGGTGTATTGATATTTTATGTATTTACACGTTTACATTTTTATATTGAATAAAATCATCACCATCATGCTTGTCAAAAAAATCTAAATTATTTTGCATCAAATACAATGCAAATCAACAATATTCTGCAGTAATAGTATCAAAAATATGAGTCACAAAAAATGTTTTAATAATTACGATCACCAACATAATACTTCCGTGTTTGACGTTCTGTTGCACAAAATTACGGATGCTCCCTGACTAAGTTACTTGGACGATCAACAGGGGCCTGCTGCCAAAGCAATGTTACTTGTCATTTCGCACCCTCACGTCATCTACTCTCAATATGTATTGTCGGAATAACAGCTTATTAACAACATCCTGCGTAACCAAATACAATACATATCAAATATTATGCTCGTTGTCACTCTCTGACTGAATCTCTGGCTGATATGGTGACTGTCTTAGACTTAGACTTGTCAGGCTCGAGTCGAGTGTAGATATTCGCAAGTTGCAATTCTCGTTGAATTAATACACGGCTACGCGTTCTTGTTGCTAACTGCGATAGTCTAATACGTACCTTCGTACAACTACTTTGGAATTATAATCTTCATCTTGATACGCGAAAGCACGTGTGTGTTGTTATTGTTTTCGAATGCCTGGGATGCCGATCTCGCGTAAAGCACGTGACCGAAGTGGCGCAGTAGGCAGACAGCGCAATTGGCTTTCGCCAGCGATACCCGCTGTAACGACAACTCTTTTTTTACGATTAAAAAACAAGTACGCATTTTTTTAAATTAAACCGACTGTGCGCACTAGTTAAACTATTCACACATTACACATCTGGACATAAAAGAACCGGATTAGCGATGGGCAAACGAAGTGATTGAGCACCTTTAATAACTCGTCTCTACCAAAATCCTTCGACGACTTTGTCAACAACAAAACAAAAATAGTTCTGGTATGCGCGCGCATCTAATATTCTGACCTTTGCTTTGAAAGCACCGCCCCCTTCTGGCAACTAAATTCTTCGTTCGGGAAGTGTGACGTTAACAACGTTTTCATTGGTTATAAATCGTTGCCATTTAATTTCACCTTTTTTATTTCGAACGCGTATACAAATTATTTGTTGACCTATAGAACACCTATCGTGTATAATAGGGCACCATATCTTTGTTTTCGCACATAAATGTCTACTAATGAAGTAAACAAAACAAAAAACTAAATTTAACATGGATTAGATAGGAGTAAATCAAACCATTCGTTTGGAACAAAGATGGCGATACGCAGTGCTCTATAGCGACGATTTAGGCATCGAACAAAATCGTTTTTTCAGTTTGTCTTATAAATGAGTACGTTTCTGTTACCATTAATGTATACTTATATAGTATATATTTCAATATGTAGCATGAAACAGCTGCATTTCATTTCCCCTTTAAGCTTTCTGTTATTCAAACATATCAATGGTTTCCTGATAATCATTCCTAAAATTAACTAAAAACGGACCTACAACCGGGCCCGTTCCGGTGTCTTAGACACTGCGAACCATGTTGTTTCGTCGACGTCACAGTTCACCAACCTACCGATTGAGGCACCACTATCTGATTTCATGGAATAAGCTGCAATTGCGTATACGCTCCACCCACTTTCAAACGGCTGCTAAAATGACATACGCGAAGTAGGCGTGACGTCACAATCACGTATATCAACCAACCAACGCGACGAATTCAGACCCGTTGGGTGGCGTACGTTATTGTGACGTCACGCCGACGTAGATATATATCGGTTTCGCTGCGATCAAAGCACATCAATATCGCCGCGGTTTAAAAGTGGGTGGAGCTTATAACATGAAATCAAGAAATGGTGAAGTGCGCATGTCTGAACCTATGCAAATTAGGAAAACAGCGACGCAATCGGAAGATTAGTGTACTGAGTACCAGCCGCCAACATCGTTCGGAACCGTACAGAACACCGAAAATTGCGTGATTGTAGGTCCGTTTATCGGTGTTCTTTAAACGGTTACCGGGAAATCTAGATGACTCTAGAATAACAAAAGTGCATCCTTTCAAATGATATCAAGATCGTCGGGACAGGACGAGCCGTAGAATTTCATGTTTTGGACGTGTTCTGAGTTGTTCATTTTTCGCTCACTTATCTATTTTTGATGGTACAGCATACAGGCCAACGTAGTATCTTACCGATATGGGAATAAAATATATAGAATATTAACGAAATCAATTTTTTTGTAATTTTTCATAAAATGTATTTTTTTGCAAAAATACACAACATAATTATTTTAAGCAGCATTTTATTGGACATGCACGTTGCAAATCTTCACGAATTTTGGTAAAACGTAATGCCCACAAACTATGCTAAATAATATGATGCAATCATGAACTATGTCATTCGTGTACGACACCAGTAGGTGTCAAAAGCACAAGCCAGGCATTTTAACAATATTCACAATATTGAAAGGCACAGAGGCGTCTTTTGATGGTAACTCTAATGTTGCGTGTGTTTGTAGAAATGTGAGTAGTAAGACGGACGAATGATAGAAACAAGTATGGCGTTCAGATACTAATTTATTCAACCCTTCTCCCAGGTCATAGCTAGGCGGATGTCGTGGTGCGCTATCGCAGTGTCCCAAGTGCAGGAAAGCCTTGCTGGCAGTTATGGTATTACTACATCTCCCTTTTCTATGTAGGCGAGATTATCTATGTGACTAAACTATGGGGCAGAGGTTACGAGCACGTGACCCCAGAACACTGAATTTACCACAGTGGTTCCCTCCGTGTCACTACGCTAACTCTACAAGTTCAAACGACATGGAGGATGGACCAAACGTCCCGATCTCGTACTTGTCACGCCCGGACACTCTGCCGTTGTTGCCAGTGGAGCTGACGGTGGTGTCGTGACTGGGCAACGTCTTGGAGTAGCAGGAGGTTGTCCTGGCTCCTCTGGAGTGACAGACGTGGAAGACGGGTGGTCGTCTTGAATGTTTTGACGATTGTCCATTGTAATTAGCGCAGATCTGTTGCGTCTACTTGTTCCTTTGGGCGTCTGTACCATGTACGACCGTGGCTGTGGCGCTCGTTGCATAACCGTGCCGTATCGGTCTTGATCCCTGACCCACACGTTATCCCCCGGTTGCAACTGTGTAAGATCTTTTGCTCTGTAGCCTATGTTGAACTGCTGCTGTTGTCGTTCTCGCTGCGCATCGTCTCTCTCTCTCTCTCTCTCACTTTCTGGAGATTGGTACCAGGTACTCCTGGCTGGAGAGTGCTTGTCATGACTGGCAGCCGAGTCCGCAGGCGACGTCCCATCAGCAGTTGACTTGAGCTCAGACCATTGAGCAACGGTGTCGTGCGCTGCGTCAGGAGAGCGAGGTGAATATCTTCGTTCTTGTTGTTCTTCTTCAGGATCTCCTTTAGAGTCCTCACTGCTCGTTCCGCTTCCCCATTTGCCTGCGGAAATCTTGGCGAGCTAGTTGTGTGAGTAAAGCCATACGACTTGGCAAACTGAGCGAACGCGTCGGCACTAAACTGTTGTCAGACGAAATCACATCCGGAATCCCATGAGTGGCGAAGACTTCTTTCAGCACTTCAATGGTGTGTTCGGAAGTCAAACTAGCCATCTCTCGGTACTCCACCCATCTGGAGTAGTAGTTAACGATGACTATGTACACTTTTCCGTTGAGTTCAAAGAGATCCATTCCAACTCTTCCCACGGACGAGAGGGGAAGGAGGCTGGCATCAACGTCTCTTTTGGCTCTGGCCGCACCTTTGCACAGGTGTGGCATGTCGACACCATCAGTTTCGCGTCGGGTCTATCCAACCGTCCCGCTAATGACCAAATTAGCACGTTGGTCTATGCGATGGGCGATCAAGCTGAGGACATACTGAATACATTGCATGTCCCAGACGGTGTTACATATGATGAATTAAAACAGACGCTTGACGCGTATTTCGGAGTTCGCCGAAACCTCATCATAGAAAGAGCCAAATTCAATCGACGAGTACAACAACCGGGAGAGTCTGTGGATGTTTTCATCCAAGATTTGTACCGATTGGCTGAACACTGCGACTACGGCGACTTAAAGGGGAAATGAAATGCAGCTGTTTCATGCTACATATTTAAATATATACTATATAAGTATACATTAATGTTAACAGAAACGTGCTCATTTATAAGACAAACTAAAAAAACGATTTTGTTCGATGCCTAAATCGTCGCTATAGAGCACTGCGTATCGCCATCTTTGTTCCAAGCGAGTGGTTTGATTCACTCTTATCTAATCAATGTTAAATTTCGGGGTTTTTCGGTTTACTTCATTAGTAGACATTTCTGTGCGAAAACAAAGATATGGTGCCCTATTATACACGATAGGCGATCTATAGGTCAACAAATAACTTGTATACGCGTTCGAAATAAAAAGGTGAAATTAAATGGCAACGATTTATAACCAATTAAATCGTTGTTAAAGTCGCACTTCCCGAACGAAGATTTTAGCTGCCAGAAGGGGGCGGGGTTTTCAAAGCAAAGTTCAGAATATTAGATGCGCGCGCATACCGGGACTATTTTTATTTTGTTGACAAAGACGTCGAAGAATTTTTGTAGAGACGAGTTATTAAAAGTGATTTTTAAAACTTCCGTATCACTTGGGGAGAAAATCGGGTAATCTTTTACTTAACTGGCCTATAATTTTTATTAGGACCTTATGAAAACGGTTTTACCTGCTTTTTTTTATATGTATGTGTTCGTAATGTAATTCTTAATCACTTCCGGTACAAAGAGGTCAGATATTAAATTTTTAATTGTCTTTTAGAGCAATTTAATCCCGTCGAGTCGATGTAAACCCGGTACATGCGAATTGAGAGCATCCCGGGGGCATCAAAACCGCGAAGGCGACTTTCTTGCGATTTTGCGGACATATCCCCGACCTCAAATCATATCAGATAAACATTTTTAATTATGATTTTTGTTTTTATAAATGGTTAAATAAACAAAAGATTCATTCTCCGCTTTTTCTCAGACTTTCGCAAGACGTGCGATGAAGTAAATTCCCATAAGAAACATTACAAATAGTTATAAAATTGCGTTAAAGTAATGACATAAAAATCGACATTATTAAGAGTTATTATAATATGTAATAATATACAATTATTATTAATTTTTGTGTGTATTTTAATATGCACATCCTTTAATTAGCCTATATTAACTAATTAGAATTGCGTTAAAGTAACGAAATATGGCTGAATTAGAAAGTGTCTAATGTCTAAGACCTATTTTAAGCTTTATTACAATACGTCATAATATACATGGGCCATAAAATATAATCTGATCAATTAAATTGAGTAAGTTTCAGTGATAACCTCACACAAAATAATAATCGTCTCAAGAAATATTATCTGTGTTATCATTGGTGTTTACATATTACTTGGGCATATGTCATTACTTGTATCCCTTGAGTGCTAAACGGTTTTATAATGAAAAATCACTTACTGGAGTCTGTGCAAAACAGTTTTATTGTACATTCTGAGATATTTATGGAAACAAAATATTACACATTTTGTTAATGCATTATGCATATGGCAGTTGTAATAATAATAATAACACAAGTTTATTAGCAACTCAACTGAGTTGGATTCACAGTATACAATAAAATACAACTATACATTGGAACGTCATACAGTATTAATACACTGGAATGTCATACAGTATAAATAGTTAAATACCATCCTGTTGCCCTTCATTCGTTATTGGCAGTTGTGTAATCCCCATGGTATAAAGGAGTTACGGTATCTGTTTGTTCGGGTTATTGGCAAAGGGTACACATTACTCTGTCTGATGTCATATTTGGTATGCCTTTTGTCAGGCAGCAGATAGTTTAATCTGTGTGTACTAACTTTAATCTTATTGAAATATTTTTGGCAAAGGCAGTCCCGTCTTGCTTTCAATGTCTCCAATTTAACATACCTGAGTATCTCAGCGTAACTTGTTGCAGGAAAAATACACTTTAATGCTCTTTTTGTGTATCATTTCAATACTGTCAGATAAATATTGTGGCAAATTAGTGTGCCATACGGGGCATGCATATTCTAAAACAGGTCTCACAACATTGACATATATAGTGACCAGATCATTCTGGCTAATTCCTACTCGCTTTAACTGATACAACATGTACAATCGTTTCCCGGCCTTTTTCACAATATTTTCGACATGCTTATTCCATGTCAGATCCTGTGAAATTGTAACACCTAGAAGTTTGGCATGGTCTACTTGATCTAAATCTTTTCCATCGATCGTTATATTCGGGATAGTGTTTCGAAAATGGCGGTCTTGTGCAAAACAGATGATCATCTCTTTTGATTTTCCTAAATTAATTTTCATATAATTCTGTTCTGTCCACTTAGCGGCAACGTCAACCGATTCTTGTCTAACAGATACACCCTTTCTGTCGCATACTTCGAACAAAGTACTGTCATCTATATATTTATATAACGGAACAGGCGTTTCTAAATCATTTGTGTAGACTAGAAAACATTTAGGTCCAGACAGTGTTCGTTGTGGTACTCCCCCATTGGGGTGACCAGGATGCGAATATTAATTTCCTATTTTTACTTGTTGAGTTCTGTCCAGTAAAAATGTTGCCATCCATCTTATAATATGTGAAGGCAAACCATACAACTGTAGCTTTTCTAGTAACAAATGATTATTAATAAGGTCAAACGCTTTGCTAAAATCTAGCATTACAACACGGACATAAGAGTCCAATTTATCAGTCGCTTCATACCATGTGTGTATCATTGCGACAAGAACGTCTGTTGTTGAAGTTCCACTAATTTCAACAAATTGCTTAGCATCAATTTCTCCTTCAATTGTGTCATCCACCCATTTCATTATTATTGATTCAAACACCTTAGCAGCTATTGGAGTTAGTGAAATTAGTCTAATGTCTTTTTCAATCGACACAGGTGGGTTTGTTTTTGGTAAAGGTATTATGTTGGCCATTTTCCATTCCATAGGGAGTACACCTTCTCTTAGAGACTTGTTAAAGATAGCAGTTAATGGAGGAACGAGGACGTTTGCGTGATTTCTTAACACCCACGCATAGCCCAGATGATATTTGTGGAGACTAATATAATGCAGAGAAATATCTGACCTCTACTGGGTGAGGTTATGGCTAAAACTAATACGATATACTCAAGTAGACTCAGATAATGTTTCTGAGGATGTTTTGTGTCAGGTTATGGCTGAAACAAATACAATTGATAAATTTGACCTTCGCAACAACTGAGTTGACGGGGACGTGTAAAGGTCAAACATATATTAATTTAGTTGAGGTTACAGCTGAACCTAATACAGTAGTACCTCTCTTCAGCGGACACATCTGTATCCAAGCATAAGTGTCCCGACATGGCAGGTGTCCGCTCATCGGAGGGACAGGCATCTTAGTGCCGTAGTTCAGATCAGTACAACGGACACATGGTAAAGGTGTGGTAATATGTCAACGTATTGACTGATAGGAATTAAGCACTATATATATATATATATATATATATATGTTCATTATTACTGTGATGTATTACAAATTAAACAGTTGGTCATGAAGTTATATCGCCCGCCCGACTTCCTCTGTCGATCTGACATTTTCCTCAACCGCGCACTGGTCACTCACTCACTCACTCACTCACTCACTCACTCACTCACTCACTCACTCACTCACTCACTCACTCACTCTTTTCAGAGCCACCAGCATTCCTGCAGCAACATTTCCGACACGGAACACGGATGGTGTTAACATGATCTGTATTAATTTTTCGTTATTTAAAAGGTTTCGGTCAAAAATTCAACACGCACAAAAAACACACATGTATAACACAAAAGACAACGAAAACTGTTTGTGCTGACGCTAATAAAATGTATCTCCTACACCTTGAAGAATGCTTAAATGATATTGTCAGACCCATTATAGGCTCAGCTGAAACAACTACTCTTTATGGCTTTATATTATATTATTATTTTGGGTGAGGTTATGGCATAACTAAGTTCAGTGTGATGTTTGAGAATGGTAGTCTGTTGCAAAAAACTCACTATAAGTAACATGTTTGTACTTGGTTAAACTATTCCAGTAAATTACATATACCCAAAGTTCCCTACATAGAATAGTGTATAATAAAATGCATTGCATACCACAACTAGGATACAAGCTTTTAAGTGGATGTTCCTTACTTTAGGAGGTCCTATACAGTAGTGAGAATGCACTTTGCCTAAAACGTTTCTCTATTTCTGCCAGTGATGTTCAAACTATGTTATTTAAGCATAGAAATCCATTGTCATATGAAATTGGATGTCGTATCAATTGGGTGGCACTAAACCGAATTGATACGGATACAACTAGTTTTCCGTAAAGCCGCTTCTTTGCTTTGCCACAGCCTCCTCTTTTGCTGGTTTTTTTATGCCTGCATGCTCTGCTAGAGTTACCTCCTTACTTGATGTTGCAACTTGGAGCACACTTCACAGCTTTGTGCCACTCGTGCATCTAGCTGCAATGCCCTCTAGAATTTCTCCTCGGAAGCTGTAGTCCTTTGACGCCATCACTTTCTTCACTACATACCCAGCATACTTTGAATACTGCAGCTGATACCGTAGCTTGTTGTCTGCTGTTTTCACCATTTCCCGCTGGTTGAACAAATGATAAATCTAAAATCAGTATAACAATAGAAATATCTGAAGAATAGCTGGCTATAGCTGTAACTTGCACACAGTAAACCAAACAGCTTGCTTGTATGCTCTCTCTCTCTCTCTCTCTCATTTATATATGCATCAGTTTATATTTCAATAAGCAATTCCAAAGCATACCATTCCATTTCCATTGATACATAATTAAACAATTCAAGTAACAATAAACGAATGTCCTCAATTTTAATTATGTTATCTGTTGTTTGCATGCATACTCTTGTGCAGTGAGATTGTATTTTCGAAACTGTATTCCTAACATTGTTTTGCTATCGAGTACAGGCAGGGATTTTCAACCATTTCAGTTTATTTCCTAATGCAATGCCGGATTTCTAAAGCGTGCAGCTTTGTCAAGCAACTGATACATTATTTGGTAACATCAAATGTTAACACTATTGATATCACAAGCCTTACCTTGTATTTGTGTTGTGGTCAATGGTGGCCAAGTGGAGTCTGGCTATGATGCCTTGACGGCTGAACTTGGGTGCATACTTGAGGAAGAGGGCATGTAAGCTCTCCAGTTCACCAGTGTTAACGCACTTCATAACCCTCTCTATATCATACAGTAGGCAACAGTCCAGTATAGCTTTCTGGACAGTGAAGGCTTCTGTACCTTCAGTCTTGTTTTCACTTCTTGTTGTGTATACGTTGCATGACTGCACTTCCGGTACAACTCTGCGCCTGCTGTCCATGAATGGAATTTCTGATGTGATGGAGGAGCGAGATCCACATCTCCTTCATCAAGCGGGGATCACAATCACAAGCTGATGCGCAATACCACAGGTGGTTGGCAATTGCGCCTATCAAAGGGACAACTTCAACTTTCTTGGCAGGCAGCAACCTTTATTTCTTTCTCTTTCTAATGCTGGTATGTCTGTCAGTGGCAAGTGTGGCGATCTTCACCCCATGGTCAGTCAGGTTGTCCAAGCAGCGTTTCAAGCCCTCCACTTCCATCCAGTAACTGTTCTTGACCTCTGTGACCCGAACAGTTTCTTGAGCAATGATGAGTTGGCTGTCAGTGTTCATGATGAAATAAATAAATGACAAATGTAACGTTGTGTCCTGGATTGTCATATCTTGCATCGTCTGATGCGACCACGCTCTGTCCGGCCAGAGCTGACATGATAGCCTCTGAATGGCATGTCCTCTATCTCTGGCAGTAGGTATGCCCGCTGTATGTTGTAGCACTGGCGGGGTGACAAGGCACATAGGTTCATTAGGTTTACCAAATTGTACACAGTGAATGAATGTCCAGTCAGGAAGAGGACGCTTGGTATCAACAAGTTACTCTCATAAATGTTACCAATCTTGGGTTGCGGGTGCCACATGAACGAGTGGCCATCAACACATTCTGTGGTCACAACCACTGCAAATCCAGTCACTGTGATGCTAGGCTTTGATATAAGTGGTTTATTGCAGTTTGGTGTTTTAGCAGGTGCAGAAAAGTGAAATGATGTTTTTCTCACAGATGACAAACTTTCTCTCTTTCCCATTAGTGTAAGAACCGCTTGAGTCATCATCAGTGATACCGCTGTCACATGCTACAACATATTCTGCATCACTCGCTTCAATGTTTCTCTTCTCGCTGTTGCAGACGTCTGAAGATGGCGATAGTGAGACTGGGACATCCGAAGGTCGTCTATATTGACAGAACTGCCATGGTCAGGGTTAGTCGGAGAAGGCGTGCTAGACTGCGATGGCAACTTTGCATACCAACGGTCATGGTGAATGTTCAATGGAACAACAGTATTGTCAGTATTAACTACTGCATCGACAAAGTGTCGCACTGGCGACACGACCACTGGCTTCCTTTATGTTTTGACACTACAGTTCGATGGCGTGACAGCACTACAAGTGACATTTGTATTACCACGAGGGATGATGTCATCTCGCGTGCTAAATCCTTCGCTGGATCCTTCGAAGCTTGCGCTCAGTATTAGGCCCTATGGTTTTTGGATACTTCCGTTATATATTATGAACAAAATTACACAATCGTGCAAATATTAATTAAAATTGGAGCACAAGTGCGATTTACAAGTGACTTTTTCAATGGGTTTTTTGTGTGGATATGTGTGTTATCTTTAATTTTCATGATTAAAATGCATGTGCACTCAAATGTGTTTAACATTTGAACTTTATAAATACAAAATATATATTTATTAATCTTTGTGGCTTTTTCCTGTGACTTTATTTCCTTTTTTCCTTGTTAGGCTTACATTCAAAAGTCAATAAATTATATACAATGTCCTTGTTATTAAAAGCATACATTGGTGTTTGCAGTCATGCAATCTATATCAGGATAAAAGTTGGTATGATAGCATGCTTGCTAAATTGTCGCCTCAAAACTGGAGCATCAATTCAGGGTCCATTGTTACAAGCCAATATTTGAGACACATAAATTAGTATTAGGCCTACATGGTGATTGACTTTAGTTGACTGATGTGAACCTATTTACTATGCCAATAACTCATTATATCAGATATGACTACAGTGTTTTGTTGTATGCTATTGACTGTATAACAAGTATTTTTAAGGATTTAAATACTTGTAATGTCACTTAATTAAATGCGGTTACATTTTATAGTATTTGAGCAGTCCAACTTCAATAATATTTGTCTAACTATTTCTTTTAAATTACTACATTCCAATGACAATGCCTACAATACATTTTTGACAGGGCTTGGTCCGGACTGTGACTAATGTTGATTAATAGATGACGATACTATTTCGCAAAATGTTATACTGGCTACGGTAGCTGAATTTTTTTATTTTTTTATTTTGAAGGTTATTCCCCCCACCAGCAACTAAGTCGATAACATAGACTCGTAGATGTAGACGTTGCGGTATTCAGACGTAGCAACACGCCGGCACGACTTGCCGTAAACTAAATCGGCGGATTACAAGCACTCATTATTCCCAATTATATCATAGTATTCACACGTATTTGTACTTTATCACATTCACATTTCTTATTACATTTCAATTTTGAATACGTCATATTTGTATATATGCAGACTTTGAACTAGAACTGCGGGACTATATAGTGGTCGTAATGATGATACCTGACGGAACTCGTGAGTGCCGAGTCACCTTGGCAACAACAAGCTGGTTTCGGCTTGTTATTTCCTACGCGCCGCTTCACCCTCCAAATAAGGCAATAAAAATGTCGAGCTTCCAGGTCGATTTCGTTTAATTTTACTTCATCGGTGCATAGTTATATGTAAACAAATCGACTGAAGATGGACCTGTGACTTTAACCAAGAATTATGTTTCGACGTTCAATGTCTTTTTATGCTCGTCACTTTCGTATTTAGGCTTGCAATCGGCGTTTGAAAGTGACCACCGCAGACTTTTACCAATCTTGCCGCCGGCGAACACGTCGAATTCATCATCTATAACTTGTTTTTTTCTGTTGGAATCCTTCTGTGGAAGTATGTGAAAAGTTGCTTACTAACACTTATAGTATATCTAGTAGCCACGCAGTGCATTAAATTGTTCTGTTTGTATGTGTTTGTATGCGTTTCGTCGGTTTTTCTGAGAGCTACACTGCGTCGCCTATCGAAATGCTGTATACAGCTTTGGGAGACATCTCGCCAATCAAACCGGATGTACAACCACACGCTCCTAGAGCATGATGGCGGCGCCCTGTGCCGATAGTAGCTACGTTTGAAAAATTATTAAAAATATACCGTGACGCTGTACTTGTCAAATCATGGTGACATGTACTCTAAATGGTATGTTCTTATGTTTGGGCTGTGGTTGTTCAATCGTTTCATTTCCCCTTTAAGGGGAACAGCTGATCCGCGATCGCGTCGTAGTCGGGGTGATTGATGACGGACTGTCCGATCGCCTGCAGGCGCAGGCCGATTTGACACTCGATCAGTCAGTGCAGTTGAGTCGGCAAGCTGAGGCTAGGAAGCAGCAACGGAAAGTTGTACGCGGCGACACGAAACCAAACCCGACGGCTATCAAGTTCGTCAAGAGGGGTCAACGATCAACGGCGAGTAATAACACGACTACGACCAGACATCACGCCTGCAAATGCAAATGGTGTGGCCAACAGCAGCATGACAGGAAGTCTGCCCTGCGAGACAAGCCATATGTCACAACTGTCAGAAAACTGGCCACTTCAGCTCTGTGTGTCGGAGCAGGCCAGAAACGAAGCCGCGTGGCAAATCGCACGTGCATAGCGTTGGGGATGTTTTCATGGGTGAAATTGAAAACCGGGTGTCCCGGTGTCCTGGGCCCCGATTCAGCCGTGCCAGGATTCCTCAAAACGCATACTGCGCATGCGCGCGAAGGCGCAGTAGGCACTTTGATGAGATGTGACGTCACATTTTATTTTTCACAGCCGTGCTAGAAGTATCCGCGGTCGTATAGTGTATGTGAATTAGTAGTTGTACGTCGATTCATTTAGTTCTACGTGTTTTTAAGGAGGTATGGTGACTATGGGGGGGGGGGGGGGGGCAGAGACAACAAATACATGATGTATATGGCATGCTTTAAGCATTAGTTGGTGCAGGGCACACATCGCCCAGTCCTGGCAGGAGCCGACAAGTGTCGCCGTCAAGCAGCATCGGGAAACGCTAAATGCCCGACTGTTCATGCACATGACGTCGCCAATTTACGTGCATTTTCTTTATTTACACGCCGCGCATGAATATAGTCAGATGCGGCGCCGTTAGCGGGTTAATGAACGGAAAATGGAGGGAAACGGTTTGTGAAATATGCTAGTTTGTGAAATATGTTAGGTTATGTTTGAGTAAATCATGATAATGCATGCTACCTTCGATAGCTCGTTGCATTCTTATTCGAAAAGTGAGTATGCCAAGTAGAATGCGTCAACTGTAACTGACTAGAAGTAGAACACAATTATGATGATTATGTCGGACGTTCGGCGGTACCCGTTCGGCAATCGGCATACTGTCATTATTAATCACGGACGTTTTGCCTAGGCTTTAAATTTAATTGGTAATGCATGGCCAGGCTGCCATACATATTAGACCTTCGTAAGAATTATTTATGGTTTCACAATTTAATGTTTGGGTGGTAACTGAAAGGGTCTACACAAAGCGAGCTTAGCCTTAGCATTACATGTAGGCCTACTGTAAATGTAATAAATGCCTTGCCCTTGTAGTTATACTTATACGAAATAAATTTGGGTACTTTTGGTAAGTTTTGCAGTTAACTTTAGTCTTCAGGCCCGCACTTCGAAAAAGCAAGAAAACGGTCACCTACACTGCAGTCACCAAACTTCACACCATAATATATCTACAACACCTATTCTACACATGCACAATTATCACGTGATCAAAACATTTAATTTACTGTTTTTTATCGATCAAAATGTACAAGGATAGTCTTCGTAGATTTCTCATCGGCCTTCAATACGATCCAGCCACACATCATGATGAAGACGCTCGCGGACATGCACGTCAACCCTCACCTTGTTCTCTGGGTGAATTCCTTCCTCACGGAACGTCAGCAGGCTGTGCGTCATAACGGCATGTTGTCTAGCCCGCTGTGTACATCCACCGGGGCCCCTCAGGGCTCAGTGGTTTCGCCGGTGATCTTCACCTTGTACACGGACGATTGCCGCAGCAAACATGAGCAGTGCACTTTTGTGAAGTACTCTGACGATACGGCAATTGTCGACCTGTCAAATTCGGACACAGTGTGCGAGGAAGTGGTCTCAGACTTTGCCCGGTGGTGTGGTGATCACTTCCTGGATCTTAATGCCCAGAAGACTGAAGAGCTCATAATCGACTTCAGGAGAGACCCCACCCCACCCAAAGACCTGGTCATCAATGATGAGACTGTCAAGCGTGTATCAGAGTATAAGTACCTAGGTACCGTAATTGACTCTAAACTGACCTTCAGTGCAAACACAGCTTTGAACAACAAGAAATGCCAACAGAAGCTTTATTTTCTACGTAAACTCAGATCCCTCGGGGTGAGCCGTCATGTTCTGAGGACCTTCTATGGCTGTTACGTTGAGAGTACTGTAACCTTTGGCTTCCTGGCATGGCGGACTGATTGTCACCAATCGGAATATCCTGAGTCGCGTCATCAGACTCAGCAGCAAGGTGATTGGAGAGGAACTTACCAGTGTAGACGATCTCTCCAATGCCTGTCTGGCCGCTTGAGAATATGGGCTCATGTGTGTGTGTGTGTGTGTGTGTGTGTGTGTGTGTGTGTGTGTGTGTGTGTGTGTGTGTGTGTGTGTGTGTGTGTGTGTGTGTGTGTGTGTGTGTGTGTGTGCGCGCGCGTGATTATACTGGTAATCATACAGGTAATTGCACTGTATTCCACCTAGTTAAATAACATATGTGATGATGAAC
The DNA here is from genome assembly GCA_963995525.1 of Escarpia spicata. Classification (NCBI taxonomy): domain Eukaryota; kingdom Metazoa; phylum Annelida; class Polychaeta; order Sabellida; family Siboglinidae; genus Escarpia; species Escarpia spicata. Next base: position 34,685,017 of record OZ023208.1, on the reverse strand, counting down.
TTGTTCCTGTACTGATGGCTGTGATATGTAAGTGTAAAGGATGCTTCCTAACAACTGGCTGATTGTTCTGTACTATTTTATTTTAATCATATGTAATTGCACTGTATTCCACCTAGTTAAATAACATCTGTGATGATGAACTTGTTCCTGTACTGATGACTGTGATATGTAAGTGTAAATTATGTTTCCTAACAACTGGCTGATTGTTCTGTGCCATTCTATTTTAATCATATGTAATTCATTGAATCAGTGTTCTCAGTTACACATGTGTACTTATTTATTAATTTATTGCTCCGGTAGGTGGCGCCACCTTATGGATGCCTTCAGACGTGGGGATAGACCACAATTAATTTTATTGCCTTTGACAATAATTATTATTGTCATAGTCAATAAAATACACAGTATTTCATTAAATCAATTAATTAAATAAGGTTACGGTAAACTTAATGTTGACAGCAGCTGGGGGTATTTATTACGGTTATTAGTTTGAGTAATTATTTCTGCATTTTAATATCGTCTACCAGAGGTAATTTATCATACTATGATGCAGTCAGTATATATTATTTTGTAATGTAATGTAATGTTGTGTTTACTAACAGTTTGTTGCAAAATGTAATGATGTATATTGTTTTATATGCTGTACTGTGCTATCCATGATGTATACATTAAAGATAATAAGCTGCTGTTTATGTCACAGATTTAGCAAAGAAAAATATATGGAATAAACGGAGAATGAATATAGTGACAGCGCATGTAATGTATAACATTTATCTAACAAAATTAGCTCATTTGAAATAGATTACTGTTATTTTCTATGTTGTAATTCATGCAATGTTACCACGTATCAGAGCAGTGAAGTTCATTGTGGTCCAGTGATGTGTGGCAGGTTCAATACCTGCTGGTGTTGCATCCAAAACAGTACTGGTTGTGCACATCTACTGATTTCATTAATTGCCTTCAGCATGTTTAATTAATTTTGTATGTCCTTTGGGCCGAAGGTCCAACGGACTATTGCCATCACTGTGAATCCGACGTCCCCCATTAGTTGCCGTATCTCAGAAAACGTTAAGCACCTTTTTCTCTAATTCTATATAGACATATCTTAGGGCACTGCCACTATGCACGGAAAATGTGTATGTGATTAAACCGTTCTATGGGCTCCCTAGGGCCTCCAAACTAGTAATTTTTTTACATTTTGCCTATTTTTTCAAAAACTGTTCTCTAACTGTTTCTCTGTTTTTGTAAAGATATGACCTAGGATTAAAATAAAATAACTTAGGTATAAAACAATATATATATAAAGTAAAATAACATAGGCATACTCGAAAAGGTTAATATTTAGCCAAAAATTATAAGGAATATTATTAAGATGTTTTACTATACATGTTGCACTATTCCGTCACTCCAGTTTATCAGTATTATGTAGTTACTACTGTTTTTAACTGTCATTACTACTGTTTTTAAGTAAAAATGCATGGTACCTTGTTAACAAATAAAGTTTTATTATAGTTCGTCTCTTTCTTCTTCCCATTCTGGGGGAGGGTGGTAGGGGCAAAATGAGAGCAGATAATGCATGTGCATTTGCATAACGTTTTATTGTGCTACCTGCGAGATTGCAGCTCACCAACTCTCCTGCAAGGTTTCTACAACCACTGGAAATCGGTCTAAATAGCAGAGTATCAGGATAAAATCCGACAGTAGTTGTTAATAACACATTAACTAATATATACAAGATTCACGAAATGATCCACTCGAATACTTTATTTCCAGGTGTATCTTCACTGGCTTGCATATAATCTAGAGAGCTACTAAAGATGTCAACACTTCCATTATAACTCTTAATGATCTAAAACTATTATTCACAAAAAAACATTTCATTAATAATTACAAACTCACAATATAGTCAAGGACTTCAGGGCCTCTTGGCACATTTTTAGTGATTCAATAAACAACACACAAACAAATCAAGTATATACAGTGTTTGAAGATTTAAGTTGAACCCTGAAGAGATTGTATCAGGAATTTTTATTCCTTACTCAATATCACTCCTAGGACAGTCAGAATGTATATCTTGCATAACAAATGCCTACATACTAATATGACAACATATGCCTACATACTGATATGAACATGCACCATGTTGCATGGAAGTTTTTGCATATATACCTGTACATTAAATACACTTATTTAGTAAAGGTAACACCATAATGCAATTCAACTGTTTTATTTCTCCATTCAATGCAGGCAAATTACATCATGAACAACACACATATTGCGTTGACTATGATCATGACATTGATGATGATCCATAATTGTTTCTCTTCTCCTTCATGTTAGCTAGGCAGCTACTGCCAAACAGTTTCCGTGAACTTATTATCAGTGTAATGCAAATTAAACAAAACTTATTGTGTTGGAACGTGTTAATGGGAACTGTTTGCCACGCAAGTACAACCACATATTTGTTTAAATACACCCAGAATTGCAGCTTCTTGAATGATCATACAAGTACAACCACAGATAACGCATTATATACATGCACTAGGGAAATGGTTCCGAATGGTCGGGCTTTTAGCATTTCCCCCTAGGAAACACACGCACGGGAATGGCCCGCACGCACGACCGAATTTGACAGTTAACGTGCCTAATACTTCTTGATTACTTCAGTAAGTTATTTCAGAAAGGCCTGCAGTACGCGTTGAGCAATCGTTGTCCATACATGCGTATGTTGTCAACCTGTGACCATCAAAATGACGGAGTTTTTAGATAATGGACTTCTCTCCCCGATCGAGAAGGCCCAGCCGACTGCTTCGCAACTGGGCGCATGACACGCACGCACACACACACGCACGCGCAACGAAACACACACATAAACATACACACGCACGCACATAGAGTCTACGTACACGCGCACACACGCACGCACACGCTCACGTGACTATTAATTAACGGAAATAAAAATAAGGCATTAGCTAAAATCCTTTTTCCACGTGTACACAAAGTTTAACATTGTATGTAACATTTGACAACATTAAACAAATACAGAAAAATACATTTGTAGCATAAATTCGAGTTTAAGCCCGTCTGTGAAGCGATTCCCGCGGAAAATAAGATTTTAATGAGCTATGCGATCACGTGGTATAGTGACGTCACTTATTACATGCACACATTCGCATCAGGCCGACCCTTTCCATGCATTCAGAGCATGTTTACAAGGATAGCTTTTGGGTCGAAACGAGGGTCAGAATGAGTTATTGTGCAACATTCCGACGTAATACAAACGCTAGTCATCATAGCGGAACAAGAAGTTATCTTACGGTTCCACATGAATCGAATTTTATTCAAAACAACGAATGCGAATGGGCCTACAAGTCGACTAGGTTTCGCCGAGCTTGTGCTCGTTTTCAGAATAATTATATCGAATGCAACCAACGGGAGATAATCTACACCAATAAACATACATAGCAAACCTATATTATATCCAGCTACAGAAAGTAACGTGTATAATCTCATAATATCACTAGAATATCGATATATGAAGCAGCAGTTGTCAATTTATCATAACAACTTAAATCAGTCAGTAATTTTACGTTGGTGCCGCTAGCTCAGTTGGTAAACACGTTGGTTTCTTGTCATTTATTTTACAATCGGGTGACGCCGGTTCAATCCTGACAGTATGTAAATCATTGATTTTCTTTACACTTTTTTTGTTTATGTTTTCACGAAGTAATACGAACCAAATCATTTAATATACTACAATGCACTGTTTGTTAAAAAAAAATTATTTAGTAGAAATTATTTATTCGCCGCAAAAATGAAAATATGGTCATTTTAGATAACGATGTTTCTAAATTTTATTTATCCAGACAGATCACAATCTGTTTTCACATATATAAAAATGTCCGGATGCACAGTATAAAATGTGGAATTTCTAATTCATTGAATTTTTTTAATTTTTTTGGCTTGGTGGACGTGGAAATATATAGCAGGATGTAATATAACATGAATTCAAGCAATGGGTGTTTTAATTCCCTTTAAAACCTGTTACACATAATTTTCATAATTGACAATTACACATCAATTATGAAAATAATAATAATTTCGTCGAACGCGTATCCAAACACAGAATATATAGTAGACCTCGACCATTGGTCAAGAACGGTCGTTTTTAACCCTTGTATGCAAAGACCACAAATTAGTTTTCTGGACCGGTAACACTATACAGGGTACAACAAAAAATTTAATAATACGTCATTAAACAATGTACCATTGCTCGATATAATATACAAGTATAAGATACAAGGCTTATGATGTATAGACTAAAAAGTGGTCCCGAATGGTCGGACTTTTAGCATTTCACCATAGCAAAGGCGAAATACCCGAGTTTTCGGGACCGTGTAGTGACACTAAGGAACGATGATGTTATATTTTCTCTTGTTAGAAAGTACAAAATACGTCATTATCCTACTATGACATTATTCAGTATATAGTATATACAATGCCTACCCTTAGCAAAAAATTCTATAGAAAACTATAAATTTCCTATAGTATTCTGTAGTATTCTATAGTATTCTATAGTTTTTCTATAGTATTCTATAGTATTCTATAGAAAACTATAAATTGGCTATGAAAATCTTAATTTCCTACAGAATTCTATGGAATATTTTTTAGAATTCTATAGAATATGCTATAGTTTTTAAAGAACCTATAGTTTTCTGTAGGATTCTATAGAAAACTATAGAATATTCTATAGAATCCTATAGTTTTTAGAGAACCTATAGTTTTTTGTAGGATTTTATAGAAAATTATAGAATATTCTATAGAATCCTATAGTTTTTAGAGAACCTATAGTTTTTTTGTAGGATTCTACAGAAAACTATAGAATATTCTATACAATCCTATAGTTTTTAGAGAACCTATAGTTTTTTGTAGAATACTATAGAATATTCTATACAATCCTATATATTTTAGAGAACCTATAGCTTTTGTTGTAGGATTCTACAGAAAACTATAGAATATTCTATACAATCCTATAGTTTTTAGAGAACCTATAGTTTTTTGTAGGATTTTTTAGAAAACTATAGAATATTCTATACAATCCTATAGTTTTTAGAGAACCTATAGTTTTTTGTAGGAGTTTTTAGAAAACTATAAAATATTCTATACAATCCTATATATTTTAGAGAACCTATAGCTTTTGTTGTAGGATTCTACAGAAAACTATAGAATATTCTATACAATCCTATAGTTTTTAGAGAACCTATAGTTTTTTGTAGGATTTTTTAGAAAACTATAGAATATTCTATACAATCCTATATATTTTAGAGAACCTATAGTTTTTGTTGTAGGATTCTACAGAAAACTATATGAATATTTTTACATATGTCAAAATAGTATTTATGCAATGTGATGTGGATAATCCGTCAATGATTCGTTGTCACGATAATCTACCAATGTTCCGCCGAATTACGTACGCACCCAGGATCAAAACGAGGCTGGGTGTGGACTGTCCCTTTGTGTTGGAATCTGATAGCAGCGAACGTCTTTGCCGTTTCAACACAAAGGAAGATTTATTTCAACCCACCATCCTCCCCTTACTACCACCATGATACTTTGTTGCATGATACCTAATTATATTTAATTTCTTTGGCAGCAGGCTTTGATGAACCTGCTGCACTTGTATATGTGCCTACCCTTAGCAAAAAAAACTATAGGAAATTTTCTATAGAAAACTACAGGATTTTTGCGCAGTTTTCTATAGAAAACTATAGGAAATTTTCTATAGAAAACTACAGGATTTTGGCGCAGTTTTCTATAGAAAACTATAGGAAATTTTCTATAGAAAACTACAGGATTTTTGCGCAGTTTTCTATAGAAAACTACAGGATTTTTGCGCATAGTTTTCTATAGAAAACTATAGGAAATTTTCTATAGAAAACTAGGAAATTTTCTATAGAAAACTACAGGATTTTTGCGCAGTTTTCTATAGAAAACTATAGGAAATTTTCTATAGAAAACTACAGGATTTTTGCGCAGTTTTCTATAGAAAACTATAGGATATTTGTGCAGTTTTCTATAGAAAACTATAGGAAATTTTCTATAGAAAACTATAGGATATTTGTGCAGTTTTCTATAGAAAACTATACGAAATTTTCTATAGAAAACTATAGGAAATTTTCTATAGAAAACTATAGGATATTTTCTATAGAAAACCACAGGATTTTTGTGGTTTTCTACAGAAAACTACACAAAATTTTATAAAGTTTTTTTTACAGAATATCCTATAGAAATTTGCCTATAGAAAATATCCTATAGTATTTTCTATGGAATATTTCCTATAGGCTATTTCCTGTAGGATATATCCTACAGAATATATCCTGTAGAAAATATTCTGTATGACATACTCATTAACAGAGGTGCACGTTAATCTTCAAATATTTGTATTATATTATATATTCAAATACATTAATCATACAGGCAATCTACAGTAATATCCAAGCATATTGAATGACCAAATAATACAAATACAAAATAAAGTCTATTGAGCATATATGTACATAAATGCAAGCAATGCTAATAATGGCACAAATCATTTATCAAATCCTTATGTATACATTATAATACAATATGAACAATTAAGTATATGATAAATACAACAAATAGACTACTGAGCATACAACATGTCAAGAAATTAATCCTTAAATACTTGTGAACAGTAATGAGCCATTAGCTGAAATAGCACAGACTACATGTCACAATGACATTCACAACAGGGGTAGCAAGAAAAATATTGTTAGAAACATAAAATATATTACTGCTAAAATACACATCAACCAACACCCATGTAGGAAACAAATTAAATATTGTAATACTTGTTTTATTTACATAGGCATTGGAACCTGCCAGGGGGCTTAGTCCCTAATATTTGTTGATTAGGAGCTTAGCTCCCCAAGATTTAGGAAGGGGTGTGCAGTTTGTGGTGTATGGGGGCTGGAGATAGGACTACCCCTAAATATTGCGGAATGGGGTGCTTATTTAGGTTTTCAGAGTGCCTTAGGGTGTTTTTTTTTCAGCGAGCCTCAAGGGGGTGCAGATCGAGATGTCTGGAGAACCTCAAGGTGGTTTTTTTTGGAACACCCCCTTCCCTGTTCCAATGCCAGTGACTTGATATACACTGTACTCGGGTATACTACCATTTTCATACATGGTACAAACACCAAAGATTGCCAGCCAGTAAGCGACATCTCATGTCATTTTGTACATAACATCGTCAAATTATGTTGACAAACAACATATCCCAATATAACATTTGCCATTATTTTTGCTATTGGCGGTTTTGTAAAAAGAATTCTGAAAAGTACCTTTAATACATATTTGTATTGAAATATATACTTTTTCATTTTATCATATTTTAATCCTTCAAGATTATTTGTATTTAAATACATGTCAATGAATTTGACCCATATCCGCTGGTATACTACCACGGTAATTTGAAACAGGTACAACATGGTATTCCATTTGATATTGACAAAGAGAGCAAAGGAAACTCTAAGCAAGATGGGCTGTTTCTCAACACTTCTAGAATGTTAGATTGGAAACTGTTGTTGGGTCAGACATTCTGACTGAACATAATTGGCATGGTTGAATGATTTTCTTCCATTACTTGGAACGTGGCATACCACACTGTAATGTACTCATGCATTATTACCAGTGCATAACAATAGTATATATAGGAAGGGTTTAAAGGTCAAATAAAACGTCATGCAGCTCTGGTGACATATTTGCCTAGGTAAAATTGCAGAATTGAAATGTACAGTAGAACCTGTCTTGAGTGACCGCCACTTCAGCCTAGCAAAAGTGGTCTTTCAAGACGGGTGGTCGCCCATGACAGGTCAATAAACATTGAAAATATGGTCAATTTCAAGAGGAACCGAGAAAGCAGGTGGTTATCCAAGACAGGTTCTACTGTAAAAAAAAATAGTTTGGGTCTAGATATCGGTCATTGTGATTTTATAGTATTGAGATATTCAATATCATGTCAATTTTAAGATGATATTTACACTATTGTGCTTTGCCCTGAAACCTTACACATGTACCATATTTATTGGTCAAATAAATTGATTCCGAGTTCTGTATTGCAATATACAGTATAATTGTACAGGGTATGTTATCGTAATATTCAATAATTCAGAATGCATACACACAAACACTATACCACTTATATTGGTATCAGTGCTGTCAGAATGGACAAATCTTGCTTTTGGACATCAGTGATGACACCAACCTGAAATAAATGGAACAGAACACAATAAAAATACAATATGTGTGGCTTATATTATACACCATAAATCTAAAAAAATGGAACATTTTGACAAATACTTATTATTCAGCCAAGTCCTATTACAATGTTGCACTGTGGTTTTATCTCATAATATCCTCATCTACATGCCCAACAGGTAGTAAGTCCACTACAGGATGGACTCAAATTAGCTCATTTATCCCATGTGTGGGATCTTTTACTTCCTCTGGCAGATAACAGTTAGAAGGGACCAATGGCCTAGTGTATTTTCCAAGAGAACAAAATTTCCCAAGTTTTTTTAAACTGGCCGATAATTGGATTCGACTCCAGTCCACTCGACCGGTGCTTTACCACTTGGTCACCAGTTCCCATTATCAGCAGTAGCCGGTAACCATATAATTTTTTAACAAGTAGGTCTAGTACTGTGACAGTAATCTACCTTTATATATATCACTATTATCAGGATTAGTAACATTAACAAACAGACAACTAAATTGTTAATATTGTTATTATGAATCAAAATAGTTATTTAAATCATTGGCATTGCCATTAGGCATTACATACATTAGTGTAGACTTGATGTCTATATCTAAAAATGTTAATTATATACCTACAGGCTACACTAGTCCCTAGCTGGCTATGGCCTATGGCTATGCCTATGCATCACAACAAAGGTAAAAAGTATGAACTTGAAACACACATATCATCGATCACATATTTGCATTCTATTGTCATTTAGTTTAGGGTATTTTTTTAACAGTCTGTGTTGCATTTTACTTGTTTTTATTATTCATTCACGTGGCCATGGCAATGCAGTTGGTTACTTAGTACGTACAACGAAATGAGCGACAATTGAGCCGGCAAATCTACTCTAGTGGGTCGAGACCACTTTACCATCTGGCTAAATGTAAAATAATTGATAAGAAAATAATGCTCGGTGTGTACCTCAAACAATAATTGACATACACAAACAATATGGAGTGATGGAATGATCGATTTGGTATAGAAAACGAGGTAAAATCGTTGCATCGATGCAGGTTGGAATTGGCGGTTACGCAAACGGCTGTCTGTCTATAACTATTTCGTAATATTGTTAACAGTATTTTACTCTGTGGATCAAATAGTTATAAAAACAACACACAACAATCTTTGGCAACGTCCTACCGTTTGTCTCGTGGCATGAATGGCCGAAATGTCTTCATTATAATGACTCTGTCCGCAATCTACCAACTTCGCGCTAGGTCGTCTCGCCTTCTTCTGTTTGAAATTAAACGTTACGCGCCGAAATGACTCACGGGTAATAACATTATGGGATGCGGTATTCATAACAATAATGTTTCGGTATAAAATAATACAGTAGCATCGTTTTAGTTTACAACATACTGACATATATATATTTCTATGTAACATCCACCACATGTACATAACAAAAAAATACATACAGTGATTAAAAGTTTCCACAGAAACTAAAATAACATTTCTACAGAAAACTATATAGATTATCTAAAAACTATAGAATTCTATAGAATATTCTATAGTTTTCTGTAGAATCGTACAACAAAAACTATAGGTTCTCTAAAATATATAGGATTGTATAGAATATTCTATAGTTTTCTATAAAATCCTACAAAAAACTATAGGTTCTCTAAAAACTATAGGATTGTATAGAATATTCTATAGTTTTCTGTAGAATCCTACAACAAAAACTATAGGTTCTCTAAAATATATAGGATTGTATAGAATATTCTATAGTTCTCTGTAGAATCCTACAAAAAAAACTATAGGTTCTCTAAAAACTATAGGATTCTATAGAATATTCTATAATTTTCTATAAAATCCTAAAAAAAACTATAGGTTCTCTAAAAACTATAGGATTCTATAGAATATTTTATAGTTTTCTGTAGAATCCTTAAAAAAACCTATAGGTTCTCTAAAAACTATAGGTTTCTATAGAATATTCTATAGTTTTCTAAAAAATCCTACAAAAAACTATAGGTTCTCTAAAAACAAAAGGATTCTATAGAATATTCTATAGTTTTTTTCTTAAATCCTACAGAAAACTATAGGTTCTATAAAAACTATAGAATTCTATAGAATATTCTATAGTTTTCTACAGATTCCTACAAAAAAAACCTATAGGTTGTCTTAAACTATAGGATTCTATAGAATATCCTATAGTTTGCTATATATTCCTACAAAAAACCTATAGGTTGCCTAAAAACTATAGGATTCTATAGAATATTCTATAATTTTCTATAGAATCCTACAGAAAACTATAGGTTCTTTAAAAACTATAGCATATTCTATAGAATTCTATAAAATATTCCATAGAATTCTGTAAGAAATTAAGATTTCCATAGCCAATTTATAGTTTTCTATAGAATACTATAGAATACTATAGAAAAACTATAGAATACTATAGAGAAACTATAGAATACTATAGAATACTACAGAATACTATAGGAAATTTATAGTTTTCTATATAATTTGTTGCTAAGGGTATGTTTTTTTCCTTGTACGTGTTACCATAACGTTGGAGATAGTTGTGTTTAGCACGTCCAATTGTCTATTGTACCTGTGCTGAATATGTATATACACATTATTGTTTGATATGGGGTGGGGGGGAAATTACCACCCACCTTTGCTAATCTGATTTGTCATTTAATAATTGTTTGTAGTACCTCGATGATAGTATCAGTTGTTTAGCGCTTAAGCTTTATCTCATCGAGTGATGTATTTGGTTTGTTCCTGTTGGTTACAATTATTAAATGACCGTTAACAACTACATTAATTCTTGTTCAATTATTATAGCAAACAAGCTCAGGGTTCTGCCAGTATAAGCATCAGCAGGGTATAAAGAATATTCTATACAATCCTATATATTTTAGAGAACCTATAGTTTTTGTTGTAGGATTCTACAGAAAACTACAGAATATTCTATAGAATTCTATAGTTTTTAGATAATCTATAGTTTTCTGTAGAAATGTTATTTTAGTTTCTTTGGAAACTTAATCACTGTATGTATTTTATTGTTATGTACATGTGGTGGATGTTACATAGAAATATATATATGTCAGTATGTTGTAAACTAAAACGATGCTACTGTATTATTTTATACCGAAACATTATTGTTATGAATACCGCATCCCATAATGTTATTACCCGTGAGTCATTTCGGCGCGTAACGTTTAATTTCAAACAGAAGAAGGCGAGACGACCTAGCGCGAAGTCGGTAGATTGCGGACAGAGTCATTATAATGAAGACATTTCGGCCATTCATGCCACGAGACAAACGGTAGGACGTTGCCAAAGATTGCTGTGTGTTGTTTTTTTAACCATTTGATCCACAGAGTAAAATACTGTTAACAATATTACGAAATAGTTATAGACAGACAGCCGTTTGCGTAACCGCCAATTCCAACCTGCATCGATGCAACGATTTTACCTCGTTTTCTATACCAAATCGATCATTCCATCACTCCATATTGTTTGTGTATGTCAATTATTGTTTGAGGTACACACCGAGCATTATTTTCTTATCAATTATTTTACATTTAGCCAGATGGTAAAGTGGTCTCGACCCACTAGAGTAGATTTGCCGGCTCAATTGTCGCTCATTTCGTTGTACGTACTAAGTAACCAACTGCATTGCCATGGCCACGTGAATGAATAATAAAAACAAGTAAAATGCAACACAGACTGTTAAAAAAATACCCTAAACTAAATGACAATAGAATGCAAATATGTGATCGATGATATGTGTGTTTCAAGTTCATACTTTTTACCTTTGTTGTGATGCATAGGCATAGCCATAGGCCATAGCCAGCTAGGGACTAGTGTAGCCTGTAGGTATATAATTAACATTTTTAGATATAGACATCAAGTCTACACTAATGTATGTAATGCCTAATGGCAATGCCAATGATTTAAATAACTATTTTGATTCATAATAACAATATTAACAATTTAGTTGTCTGTTTGTTAATGTTACTAATCCTGATAATAGTGATATATATAAAGGTAGATTACTGGGTAACCGATTACTGTCACAGTACTAGACCTACTTGTTAAAAAATTATATGGTTACCGGCTACTGCCGATAATGAGAACCGGTGGCCAAGTGATAAAGCACCGGTCGAGGGGACTGGAGTCGAATCCAACTGTCGGCCAGTTTAAAAAAACTTTTGTTCTCTTGGAAAATACACTAGGCCATTGGTCCCTTCTAACTGTTATCTGCCAGAGGAAGTAAAAGATCCCACACATGGGATAAAAGAGCTAATTTGAGTCCATCCTGTAGTGGACTTACTACCTGTTAGGCTTGCAGATGAGGATATTATGACATAAAACCACAGTGCAACATTGTAATAGGACTTTGCTGAATAATAAGTATTTGTCAAAATGTTCCATTTTTTTAGATTTATGGTTTATAATATAAGCCACACATATTGTATTTTTATTGTGTTCTGTTCCATTTTTTTCAGGTTGGTGTCATCACTGATGTCCAAAAGCAAGATTTGTCCATTCTGACAGCACGGATATACCAATATAAGTGGTATAGTGTTTGTGTGTATGCATTCTGAATTATTGAATATTACGATAACATACCCTGTACAATTATACTGTATATTGCAATACAGAACTCGGAATCAATTTATTTGACCAATAAATATGGTACATGTGTAAGGTTTCAGGGCAAAGCACAATAGTGTAAATATCATCTTAAAATTGACATGATATTGAATATCTCAATACTACAAAATCACAATGACCGATATCTAGACCCAAACAATTTTTTTTACAGTAGAACCTGTTTTGGATAACCACCTGCTTTCTCGGTTCCTCTTGAAATTGACCATATTTTCAATGTTTATTGACCTGTCGTGGGCGACCACCCGTCTTGAAAGACCACTTTTGCTAGGCTGAAGTGGCGGTCACTCAAGACAGGTTCTACTGTACATTTCAATTCTGCAATTTTACCTAGGCAAATATGTCACCAGAGCTGCATGACGTTTTATTTGACCTTTAAACCCTTCCTATATATACTATTGTTATGCACTGGTAATAATGCATGAGTACATTACAGTGTGGTATGCCACGTTCCAAGTAATGGAAGAAAATCATTCAACCATGCCAATTATGTTCAGTCAGAATGTCTGACCCAACAACAGTTTCCAATCTAACATTCTAGAAGTGTTGAGAAACAGCCCATCTTGCTTAGAGTTTCCTTTGCTCTCTTTGTCAATATCAAATGGAATACCATGTTGTACCTGTTTCAAATTACCGTGGTAGTATACCAGCGGATATGGGTCAAATTCATTGACATGTATTTAAATACAAATAATCTTGAAGGATTAAAATATGATAAAATGAAAAAGTATATATTTCAATACAAATATGTATTAAAGGTACTTTTCAGAATTCTTTTTACAAAACCGCCAATAGCAAAAATAATGGCAAATGTTATATTGGGATATGTTGTTTGTCAACATAATTTGACGATGTTATGTACAAAATGACATGAGATGTCGCTTACTGGCTGGCAATCTTTGGTGTTTGTACCATGTATGAAAATGGTAGTATACCCGAGTACAGTGTATATCAAGTCACTGGCATTGGAACAGGGAAGGGGGTGTTCCAAAAAAAACCACCTTGAGGTTCTCCAGACATCTCGATCTGCACCCCCTTGAGGCTCGCTGAAAAAAAAACACCCTAAGGCACTCTGAAAACCTAAATAAGCACCCCCATTCCGCAATATTTAGGGGTAGTCCTATCTCCAGCCCCCATACACCACAAACTGCACACCCCTTCCTAAATGTTGGGGAGCTAAGCTCCTAATCAACAAATATTAGGGACTAAGCCCCCTGGCAGGTTCCAATGCCTATGTAAATAAAACAAGTATTACAATATTTAATTTGTTTCCTACATGGGTGTTGATTGATGTGTATTTTAGCAGTAATATATTTTATGTTTCCAACAATATTTTTCTTGCTACCCCTGTTGTGAATGTCATTGTGACATGTAGTCTGTGCTATTTCAGATAACCGCAAAAATCCTGTAGTTTTCTATAGAAAATTTCCTATAGTTTTCTATAGAAAACTGCGCAAAAATCCTGTAGTTTTCTATAGAAAATTTCCTATAGTTTTCTATAGAAAACTGCGCAAAAATCCTGTAGTTTTCTATAGAAAATTTCCTATAGTTTTCTATAGAAAACTATGCGCAAAAATCCTGTAGTTTTCTATACAAAATCTATAGTTTTTTTTTGCTAAGGGCTACGGCCACAATAATATGCAACATGCAGACGACGAGTTAATGTCAACGTAATTGAGAATGTACAGCATAGAGCGACCAGGGCGATACCTAAAATTAGTCATACGGATTAGCATAGCAGGTCGATAGTATTTAATGTATTAAATATTAAAACATTCGAAACTAACGACGGTAGTAACGTAGGGCCGACCTGGCTATGCACCACCTACTATATTAGGTGTTCATAATTGTTAGTGATTTACATAGAAAATATACCTCCAGCGAACTTCTTCATCATGGACTGATGGAGAATACTTCAACAATTAAGAGAGCACCCTTATAAAATAAAAACCGCACTCGAGATTATATATTAGAAAGTTTTCATTCACAAGACGAAGTGCCAATGAATGCCAATTATAGTAATAAATTACCCAAGCGGCAGTCATGTCAATAAGTAAAACATACATAATATTGACAGATATTTAATAATAAGTCGGAGGATTATAAAAGTATGCGTACTCCCTTCTCGTCAACTAAAATGACTAGCTAAATGTGTTGTACAAATATTGAATATAATTTCCCCACCAAATTTGTTAGAAATATTGTTAGAAAAAAATGCCCACCTATATTTTCAATACTGTTCCCCCCCGCGAAATAATGTCCAATTAAGTTACGAATCCCCCGCATCACATGTCTAATTTACGCTGCGGCGCCTGCCCATTTGTCACTTGCTTGTGACGGAAGTGGTCTTTGTGTCGCGGGGGGCCTCGTTGCAATGGTTGGTGGGTCTAATTGGCACAGTTTAAAAATATTAGGGTTAGTTGATAAAGCCTAGGGTTTCTTTTTTCGCCTTAATGGTCCGATCGAGATGAAACCAACGCCAATTAATATAATTCGTTTCTATTATAAACATATTGCTTAATCAGTTGCGTGCATGTAATCATTTTCTGTTGGGACGGTTTTTCATTAAACTTATTTGCTTATTTTCCTTCCTTCCAGTCATTGTTGACTATTCTATCACAGTGATTATTTTATGCCAGCATCAACATCATGTTGACATTGTACTCATATTCAGTGTTGCCGTTTAAAAACATGAAACAGATTATAGTTAGGACCATGTAATGTTTTGTTATGTAGTGAACATGTTTTGAAAATTGTTGACATAAATTATGACCCACCATGCAAAAACGGGACGTTCGCGAAAACAAATATGTTGTTTTTATGGCATATTCATATAGTCATAGAGCACATTCAGAGAAAAAACAATACCCCAATGTTTCCTATGTTCACAATATTTCCAGAGATACAGCAATTAGAATCTTGAAAAAGCAAAATGGTTTGGAGAAAAAAAGTTTTCATTCTATATTTTGGCTATGGTTTTCTCACTGTCAAAACATCAAAATAAACACATTTAGGTAACGTCTATAAAAAAGACAAAAAAGTACAGGTAAGTTCTTATATATAGCGCAGTATCCAGTCCTATGGACTGCTCAAAGCGCCTTACACTACTCCCTGGCAGACCTGTTCAATCGAACACCATTCAGCCATGCTGCAATTAATGCGCCAAGACTATTCATACACAAATATCCACCACTGTCTATAGCCAGGTATTCATTCCTACAACTGAAGCAATGTAGAGTAAACGAACTTGCCCAAGGTTCGACACCGCCGCACAGGATTCGAACCCGCGTACTCTTAGTCGAGAGTCCGCAGCTCTTACCACTGCGCTACTATGCCATGTAATGACCAACATTTGAAAGTTTAATCTATACCGGATGATTTCACGATGGAAACTCTGTCAACGAGAAGCATCTCATCTTGGACTAGCGGGTCACAATTGTTTGCAGCTTTTAGTGTGTATTCAAACTATTGAATATTTCTGTAAAAGTAAACTGATCCTACATGCATTTGACTTAGGTAGCCAATTTTTCTGAAAAAACAGGTGTACCAGAGGTGAAATATAGAGTATATAACATTCAAAATTTATAAAAGAACTGATCTTACTGCAGACATAGGGTGTTTTCTTAGGCACAGGATAGACAACAGACACATGTATTTATGTCGTGGAATAAAGCCAACATTATTTTATTTTTCAAATACACATCATCAATGACATATGGAAAAACTACTA
The DNA here is from genome assembly GCA_963995525.1 of Escarpia spicata. Taxonomy (NCBI): domain Eukaryota; kingdom Metazoa; phylum Annelida; class Polychaeta; order Sabellida; family Siboglinidae; genus Escarpia; species Escarpia spicata. The sequence goes on along the minus strand of OZ023208.1, from coordinate 34,668,344 downwards.
CAACATGACACTTGTATAGGTAATATAATTATTCTATCCAATGAACATAATATATATATGCATTTACGTAATTTTTTTTAATGAACAAAATATTTCTGGGTATCATTCAGTTTCTAGGACATAGTATGTGATTTATTTTTTAATGACTGCCATATAATATAGTTTTTCACACTAGTCGTAGTTGTATGTATTTGGCAACAAATTAGAAGTGACTATTCAAATTAATTTAACACTCTGTGGTAGCTATTTGCCCATAACTGCTCCGAGACCCTCCTTTAATTAGCCTGGTGCCCTACAGTGACCACTATATCCACTGATTACTTTGTGGAGGTTACAACGAGAGTCTTGTTTTACAAGAGGCTATATACTGGCAGACATGAATGAAATATGCTTGCCATTTCGTATAAATCACCAGTAGTGGAAGCAGATTGTAGATTCGACAAGCATATCTGTCCATAACCTACCATCTGACGCATCAATAAAACCTGTGCCAGCATGTTAAACAGCATAAACCAGTAAAAATGTTAAGGCTCTGAAAAGAGCCATTTGTTTTCTTGATGTGGAAGTAGGCGGCATCGGCCTCTCTCCGTCGTCTCTGCTCTGTAATATCTGGAAAACTACAAATACATTAGGCATGATCACACACATTATGTTGACAACTTAGACAAGGTAATTACAAGTACCCGGTAGAGATGTTCCGATCAACTACAAGAATTTATATTTTTTGTATAGATCTTTTTCTCCTACCCCATGTTTCTGTAGCATCGTGTGGAATTTTTACCTAAGGCTGGTAGGGGTCACACATGTTAAATACAGGAAATTTAAACTTATAATCACTTTTTCTTACTGTGGGTTCCATCTGAAACCTGACTTATGAGGAAGACTTTTTGATGAATGACCAGGAAGGAGAGTTTATGCTGCAGTTTTATTAGGATCATGAAGCAGTTTAAGTAAGTGTCCCTTTTCAGCCTGCTGTCGTTCTGATGTAGTTGCCTTGTGAGACCTTTGCTGTAAGGACTGTCCACCCATGAACACATTATCTCCACCTGTCAGGTTACTCCAAATAGGGAAGAGTGTAAATAGACCAGGAGGAATTTTGGGTACAGTAGCGAAATACAACTCTAACAATTTTAATTGGTCAAGGCAACAGTTTGTAGTCGCTAGCACTGCATGCAAATGTTTACAGAAATAATGCTGTCGTGTGTGAATGAAATCTAAGCAAGTGCATATCGTAAGGAATATATTACAATATAAATGCCATCATCTGGTGCCGGAACAGGAAGGTACTGGGCAACGACATCATGGAATACCTTAGCAGCCTGTGTGTTCAACTGTGTAAGTACATTTTCACTAGCTGCATTTTATGAATACGAATGATCATTGGCAAATGGTTTCTCGTCTTCTGATGCAACAATTGCCCACCCATGTTGTTCCTAATTTGGAATGAGGCTGACTTTTCCAGCCTGAACCAGATCTATGCTTTTCGTGATACAATTTATCAAGTTACCCCTGGAAGTGTTTACCTGATTTGGAAATTTGGCTAAATTAGTAGCACCATGCACTGTCATGTGCATGTCTGGGGAGAGTTCTATCAATGAGTGTTCGAACTTGTAATGCTACACATTTGTTTAAATGATGCGCATTTTCACCTTGCACAATCAACTTGAACTGATTTTCTGTTATATTATTTGTTAGCAAGAGTGGATTTCACCTATCTTGTTCCGGCACCAAAAACCACAGGCTTATTAATTATATGAGTGGCTATGTTTGCATTATCAAGAAAGAGTGATGTTTCAGTACTCCTCATAATTTTTAAGGGGAAAATGTATGGTTGTAATTTGTTGCCTTCTGTTATGAATATAACTGGCAGCGGTACTACTCGGAGTAAGATTGCTAATGTTAGTAGCTTGCGTAGGCATAGACTTTTGTTTATTGCTATTCTTATTGGAACCAGTACTCATACTGTGATGGTTACTGCTTGGAAGAGTTTTTTTATGTAATAGCACATTAACATTGAATGTGCCTATAATAATCCACTGCATGATCACCTGTCTCACGTAATTTGAATAAAATGATGTGTTTAATAGATAAGCAATATCATCTGATGGAAGTTGTGAATTAAGACTAGCAAGACCATGGAAACCTTTCCGGTATAAACATGCTATTGTGGCATCTACAATTACTGAAACACCACAGACAAATAAACATGTCTGTAATGGATAATTAGCTAACTACTGCTGGAAATGTGGACTGATATGATGCATTCCTAGTTACTGTACAGTGTGACACAGACACAGACAAATTAACAAACTTGTACATTCAGTGTTGGTAAAATTACTGATTACAACCATAGGTATCATATTAATTGGTACACGTGATACGTCATCAATGAAATAATATACAATAATTGTTATCATTTACACATTCAGTACCAGCACTAAACGTGCATTACCACTAAACTTATGAACATCTGTTAAGATCTATGTTCGATGCTGAATTGCACAGATGTACAGCTTTCTGATTATCATAAGTATGATCAACTGTTACAAAATAATGGTTCCATTGACTTTTAAATTACCTAATTAACAAGTGAAATGACTACCCCGGTATATGGCACTGGTCTCTGTCGAGGCGACTCAAGTTGAGTCCTCATCTGATGCACAGGGATCGCAGAGTGATGTTGGAATGAACAATGTTATTGACAATAATTATCTCAGGCAACCATGGAGTGCATTTATGCATCACAGCAAAACATCAGCATTCAGAAAATGTCCTTCCTTAGATAAATAATCATCTACAGAAAGACCATAAATTTCAGTTTGTACTGATTTTGGTACATGTGACATCTTGTAATTTGGGTCATTTAAGTGTTATTATTACTACATTTTCTAGAATTCATACTCATTCACCATAACGCGAGAGTACACCAGGCACTACGATGGGCACGTCTCCTGGGCTTTTTTAATCTGTCGGTGATGTTGATCTAACGTACGATGGAGAAGACGAATGTCATTCCATATAGCCACCAGATTATTCATTGCCACATACAAAAGTACTGCATCGCACAACTGTTGGCTCCACCTCAGCTAACACAAAGTTGTTATGTTAAAAATTAAATCCCATTTAAAACAGCAATGGCAGTGCTCTCGCAAGCACCTGTTCCATGAAACTGCAATTAAAACCAAAAGTGAAATGAAATCAAAATATGTGTTGCTATAATGTCATAAACTATGCCAATAGAATAGATTACTGAACTATCTTCAGGGTAGTTCTTATTCAATTAAAACTATTCATTTTGCATATCCAAACATTTGGATATATGCAAAATTAAATATTTTGAAGCCAATAGAATAGGTTCTTAATCTTCACAGAAGTTGGGAATTTGTAATTGCATTATTTTAGAGTATGTAGCAAAATACAGTTTCTGAAATTGTCAAAAACTGTAACGCAATTTCTGTCATTATTCCATGCAAACAAAATGAGTACTTTGTAAGTTACTACACGTTTGGGTAGTAACTCGGGTAGGGGTTAGGCCTAGCTAGTATGTGAAACAACCAGTTAATGTTTTGAATATGAAAACATCAGCAGGAATTGAACCTGCTTCACAAATACAAGGCATAACTGGACGAGCACCAACTGTCTTAAAAGCGTAACATGTCAGAGTTTGTATTTAATAATTCACATAAAATTTTGAATAGGAACTTACCTCTAGCCAAAGCCGATATTATTGCCCAGTTTTGCCTTTTGGGTTTAAAAGTTCACTTTACCACAGTATTTGAGATAAGATAAGGAAAGAGGGGAAGGTGGGGTGTTTTAGTCTGTTCCTGGTACAACATCCTGAAGGATGACTTACTTAAGTTTACTTAGGTTGTTCCTGACCGTAGGCAGTGGCCTTGGTGGTCAGATCTACATGTAAATGCCCTACGACTCCGACAGTAGGTAATCAAATAAAAGATTTTTTTCCCTGCAAATTACCGAATTACATACTTTGTATCATGCGTAGTATATATATTTGTGTTTGTATATACTTTATTGTATTTCTACAATCAAGTATGAAAAACAAATTGTACTTTTTACAATACACTAATAAAACAATTACTGTATTATAGTTACTATATTGTTTCGCGGAAGTTTTCGTTTTGATTTTCTAGAAATAATTTAAGGTTATATTTTCTTATAGTGTAGACATTCATTATTAAATTACACTGAAATTATGACCTTTGAATTTTAATGTGACAGGCTGACAACAACAACAACAACAATGACAATAGTGGCGTGTGTGTGTCAAGAATATTTAGAGGCTTGTGTAATTGGCTTCTCTACTCGTTCTGTTTTATTGAGCAGATTGTTATACGTTGTCTGTTCTTTGATTTGGAGGCCACAGCAATTGGCTTAATACCCTTGTATTGTTTCATTGAACATACCGTTTTGTTTGACTAACGGCATTGTTGAAACAACTCGTCCGACATTAGCAGCATCTAGGTGAAGTTTGTTTCCATTTGACTTTGATGACGTGAAGGCTTACTTGGGTAATCTAGTTCTTACTAAATTCTCCTTGAATGCTTTGAAGAGAAATTAGGAACTGAGCAGATCTTGCGTGTCAGATTTCTGTTAGTATAATTATTGCATTACGTTACATTCTGAATAACAAGAAAATATAATTTCCTTTAAGAAAAGGAATAGATCACTACTGGTCAGTAAATAGAATATATAGTACATTTTATTTTATCGCTATAATAATGTTCAAATCTTAATCTTGTATCAAGTGTTCTTAGATCAACGATACTTATTCCTATTCGTCAGTAAAATGATATACTCTTTGAATTTACCCTTTTTTATACATCATGTTCAAATCCTTTTCATGTGTCAAATGTATCTACATCATAGATACTTGTTCCTGTCTGACTATAATTATAGTAAAACATGCTTATTAGCAATTATCTTTTAAGTACATGTATTATGAAAAAGGAAATGCTAATTATAAGTATTATACTTCTTGCATTTCTTGTTCTTATGTTTTATGTGTAGCGAACGAATCAGCTCAAACACATGCGATGATCTAGTAATAATAATAACAACAGTATTATTGTATATGTATACATCATGGAGGTCTTTATAAAAACGAACTACATCATAACTACGAACTATTCTACATATTTGTCAAGTTCCGTTCTTTTATCACCTAATTCACAATAAGTTGTATATTTTTAAACTATGACACCCACCAAAGTGGGGCATTCCGACCAAAGGTGGTGCATTGCGACCACCCCATTGGAGCATTGCGACCAGGCGGTTGGGGCATTCCGACCACGCGGTTGGAGCATTGCGACTAGGCAGTTGGTGCATTGCGACTGGTGCATTCAGGCAGAGGTGCATTCCGACCATTACCCATTTCCTAATATAACTTTTTTGTCAAGTCGCTTTCCTGTAATTTCAATAAATTGACCTTCCCATACTTGTGAATTCTGATAGATGTTAATTGAATCATATTTGTTGCATAGATAAATGGCTAATCCTCCATGCGCGGTACATATTTTACCTTGCGAAATTAGAGTGTAACCGGCGTTGATCATAAAGCGTGATGTATCTGAATTATCTGATAGCCACGTTTCTTGTAAAGGGTATTTCTGACAAGACGGTAGACACCACGGTTTAATTAAACCGCGGTAGAAACCGTTCCATAACTTTGTAATTGTAACCCTGATTAAAACGGTCTTCGCCTTCGCGTGCAGGCTTCACTGCCTTCAGTCAGTACCTACCGGCAATAACTCCGTTGGCGCACAACAATTATTGTACGATTTCCGCGAATTATACGGCCCCGAGGGCCTTGAAGTTGACGGGAACTCAAGTGATGTGTACTTCGCAAATGCGCAAATCAACAATTCCATTTAATGCGGTGTTAATTCACTCGAACGTTCAACGACAACAAGAATTAAAATGGAGGCGGCAACCAAGAAGTTACACCAGAAAGAAGTTCGGCCGCATCACTACCTGTTTTTGTCTGCGCGGCTTGTATACTTCCGCCAGAGTATACACAATTTTCAAGTATAAGAGTTTTGCGTCGGAGAGCCTCTCCGGGCTGTTCTTTTTAACGCGGAGAGATCACGTGATCTCTCCGCGTCAAATAGAATAGCAAATTTATCTCCGCGGACAGGTCGGATAGACAAAAGAAATAGTTTTGTAGTGGTCGGGCTTTTAGACACAGTCGCTCGCGTATTCGCACAGTGGCTATTTTGCAGCACGCACCAATATTTCAAAATCCGTCACCAGATTGGGGCGAAATTGAAGGGTGTCCGGTTTGGGTGGATTTTTCTGAAAAATGAGGTATACGAATTTCACGAGTTTTCCACAGCACTTGTGTCAACGGAGGTTAAATATGCTGTGAAATTTTCAAGAAAATCGTAACACAAATTTAGCAGGAAATGAAGGAAACGTTATAATGGCCGCCTATGTAAAATTTAAATGTGGTCTTACCCCAAATTCTTCCGCCAGAGTATATTTTGCCTGCGCTAGGCGGCGCCATTATTTATAGCGATATTCTCATCTTCCGGTTGGCGCTACTTGAGTGATGCGATATTATGTTTGTAGTAAGCCCAAAAGTCGCAAGTTGGCTATCAAATTTAGTAAGTATCCTTAATGAAAAAATAGCTGTTTTGTCTTAATGTGTAGGTAACCTCAATATGTCAAAAAATTGGGTTCATATATCACAGTTTGAATGTTAATCACGCCGAATGTGTCTGTGCTTGACTTAGACTTAGACTTAGTCACTTAAGACTACGGAGTTACGGTGTAGCGAAACATTTCGTCGTTGAAATATCTGGTCGGCGCAGAAGTCGTATGCGCACGAGCGGAAATAGATAACCGAATATTTCATTATTTGAGCGAAACATTTGGTCGCTGAAATATTTGGTAGATTTTGACCTATGACCTTTACGTATTGTGTAGTGTTGAAACGCACGAGAGGAAACAAATAGACCAAATATTTCATTAGGCTACATACACGAAATGTTTGGTCCGAAATATTTGACTGTTACGTTGCCAGTTGTCGCTGTGAATGCAAGCTTGCTTTTGATAATATTATCATACATGAACTGTGTTATTAATGCATGAATAATTAATTGGGGCCAATGTCACTGCAATTTCTGAATTCGCCAACATTTAAGAATATGGGAACGACTGTTTTTTGCTGTTATATATAGTTCGTGTTCATTATAAGTTGATAACTGTAATTATGCACATGATTGTGCATAGTTAAGTTCAATTAAAAGTTGTAGCATCAAATAATTTCATAATAATAACAAATAATGAATTTACTAAGGATAGTATTATTATTAGGATAGTAATGGTAAATTGATGACACCAGCATTGACAATGTTTGCTTTTCATATGCAATGTTCACAATCTTATATTTCAGCTTAATATTTTGAACATTTATTTTGAATAAATACTGAAACACTAATCTTCCTGACTACTTGCCACACAACAGGGTTTAGTAGTGCGTAAATAATATTAATATATTACATTTATTTCACATGTTTAGCAACTCGTTACTATTACTCCAGCCTTTATGACAAGACAGGCGTACCATAAATATTTCATAAAAGGTAATGTTTTATCACGTGGCTTAATACGATAAAGCGCACCAGCCAATTAACGAATTATTATCACATAAGCATAGAAAGATGCGGTTATACGCGTATGCACATCATGCATGCTGTATATGTTGTATTATATTTCTGAATATATAATCACATACTTAATTAAATGTCGTTTCTTTCAATTTTTGCGGTTTTGAACTCCTGTTTACATTGCCAACTCTCGCATACCTCGTTGTATTCAAATAGCCTAGTGATGCCTCTAGCGGCGAGATCTAAACGTGATTTCCGGTATGTCCAATTTATGTGAGTGACCAATTTGTGTAAGGTAAGTATACCACCTCTCCATGCACGAAACCATCGATGGAGACGCCGATGTTATATTGAATGATTGACATTGTTTTTGTTGGAATGTAAAAATTATGGTACCGTCATGTTCCTTTTTCACTAGGTACATCTGGCTATACATTTTGAAGTGAAGTTTTAATGAAACGTTTAAATAACTTTACTGAAGCCGAGAAACATTCAATAATGAAACCATTTTATTTGCACCATAAATCCAGCTGCTATTTCCGTAAGCAATATAAATACATTATACATCACCAAAGTAATTTACCGTATTAAAGTAGGATAGGTGGTTATGTACTTTCCTAACAACAAGGTTTAATTTTAGTTTAAAAAATGTAGATCTATCAAGAACATAATATTATTGTCGACCAGTATAGTTCATATAACACATACTTGTTTCAACAAATTTTGAAGAATATGCTGTAGAACACAATCCAAACATGATGAGCATAAGAAAGCATAAATTTTATTATGTACTCCTCTTTGCAACACAATGACAGGATGATGTGCATTTGGAAGCACAAATCGATCGATTGCACAAATCCATTTGAAACGTAGTGATGTACATATTCCCAGCAGAAGCCACACGGAACTAATGTGGCAGAACAAAGTCAGACATCGTCTTCACTATGGTGTCAGTTAACATATTGTCCTATTAATAGCACTGCTATGCATTTTGATATACAAAGCTATCATATCCATTTGAATCTCGAAGTGAGGTACAACTTCCCAGTAGATGTCGCATAGAACAGAATGGAGCAGAACAAATCAGACATCATCTTATGTCAGGTGACCTATTGTCCAATTAACACTGTTAAGTAGAGCTCTTCAATTTCCTCTTTCCATCAGCTCAGCTATTTCCATTGTTCCTGCAAATAAACAAAGTTGAATTTAGGAAACTGAGCCTAAATATGAGTTAACTAACTCAACACTGTTTAGATATTGAATTATGGGACTTATCACCAAGTATATAGCTGGCTAAATGGAAAAGAAATACAATAGAACCTTGTTAAGTTGATTCAGTCAGACTAAAATCCCAAATCCATTACTTTGGCCAACTTTTAATTTGCTTTTACATAATTACCTGTATGCATTGGTTATATACAGTGCATTCCAGATAACTCATCTTGAACTCACATAAGCGAATTTTTACTAAGTTAAGTCAATCTTTTCCTCGGTCCAGGGCAAAGGTCCCAATAAGGGGGCCTTCTGATAACTTTCTAGTTATCAGCAATTCCACTTATTAGTTATTACATGGGTCCCTGGAAGTTCGACCTTATCCAGAGTGCACTGTATATTTTCCTTTATTCTTGCTCTAATAATTAATGTTGTATATAATTATACATATGGGCCATTTTCGTGAAAAGTGTACAGTAACATGTCACAAATAAATGTTTAATTTGTTTTTAGCGAGTACTGTTATTATCAAATGTGCTATTCACATGAAGCAGCACAATTTGATCTGATCTATTATTATATTTTTTATATATATTCATGGATAAACATTTATGTATACTAAAGTGCAGATCTGCTGGTGTCTAAAATTCGTGCATCAAAAAATTCTGTGGCAACATGGTATTGTGTACTTTTTAACAAACTTAAAAGGTTTACATTGAATGATGACATGCTAGCCAGGTTTAGTAACAATCGTAGCTGTATCATTAAAAACAGTCTGTGAACATACTAATCTCACATTTTTATGTTTCGGTTCAGATAAGTGGGGAAACGGGGACTTTTCAAAAATGGCTGATTGGAATTGGAAAAGGCAAGACCTGTAGACACACATACCCAAATTCCAGGTTTAGGCAAACAAATTACATCCACGACCAGGTTAATCCTCTTGCTATGGTTGCATATACTGGTATTTTAGTGTGCATTTTCGTTCACTGCATGTCAAATACCGGACGATGCAGTTTTACTAACTAGAAAGGCGAGACCCTTGCCTAAGATTATTTACTGTAGTAGAGGCTCGACAGAGTCAGTGATGGTCCCAGCAGCAGCTGACACCGACTGAAGCAACTTACCTCGGAATCTGACATGTTGGCTGTGTGTGTGACGTCAACGGTCTGTGCGTTGTTCACTGCACGGACATGAATATTCATTATTCTCGGGCTGCAGAATTAATCATCCACGTGGCAATAAGCTCAAAATGATTCTCGTAAACACAATTGTTTGTTGGCTTGTTGCACAAATAATACCCAAATTATGCATAAACAAGCAAGACATAAGTAGCAGAGAAAGTACTTAATGGGAAATGAATACGTTTTGATACGGTACACCTCGAATGTATATTAGCTTACAAAGAATCCCTTTAATTAAAAATTTAAAGGGGAACTTAAGCACAACTGTTGTATAATGTAAGCTATATATTTCAATATAAATATATCTAAGTATACATTAAAGGTGACAGAAACCTACTCATTTATAAGACAAACTGAAAAAACTATTTTGTTCGATGTCTAAATAGGAAAGATAGAGCACTGCGTATCGCCATCTTTGTTGTATGCAAGTTGGTTTGAGTCATTCCTATCTAATCAATGTAAATTTTATATTCTTTTCGATTTACTTCATTAATAGACATTACTGCACAAAAAATTGGCATTATTATACACAGTAGGCATTATTTAGGTCAACAAATCATGTATACGTATCAGACCTGGGGTCAGTACTCGGTACTCGTGTACTCAAGTACATTTTTGAAGTACTCGTACTCATACTCATGAAACTTATGGGTCATGGACTCGTACTCATACTCATTGTACTCAGATTTTACGAGTACTGAGTACTTTCTGAATATGTACTGGGGATGATCGAAGCTGGATAGGTTTTCTTACAGGAGTAAGCAATAAATGCAAATAAGATGGTTGCTTATTGGACAGTGCCTGGTATGTAATGGTACAGATCTTAAATATTATACGATATCGTACAGGAAGCCAATGCAAAGACTTCAAAAGTGTTACAGAGCGAGAAAAACGAGGAGATCTTGTAATTACTCTTGCTAGACAATTTTGGACACGCTGAAGTTTTGTGATATCCTTGATATATTGCATCTTACGCCCATTTGCGGCATAAATAGCACCCCAATTTGTATCAACATACGTTGCTATATCGCTCATTTTACGCGAGCTGTGCGGTAACGCATGGCCACAGCGATGAAAACTAGCGCAAACTGAGTCGCTGTTTGAGCTTCAAAAGGGTCTGGATTCAAGTGCTGACTAGTGAATAGGATGCACAATTTTTATTTGGGCTTCAAAAGGGTCTGGATTCGACACTAGTGCCGACTAGTACCATCAGCTTGCACGTTTTTATTCCCACCAGAAATTCAACATCTGCTACACCAGCATTCTGATTTAATGTGGGCACAAACTATAATAGTAAAATTGAGCGCAAAATACATCGTAATTCAGCTACCGTTTTCTTTGTTTTTTTCACGTCCGAGTCCCCCAAACGCAGTTATTGTTTGGATGCCATGTTACATGAATGACTACATTTCTAGTATGTCGAAACTCCGCAAGGTATCACCAATGGAGACCCTGGGAACCCCGCGGGAATATTCCGTGATTGGACAACTGACAAGTGATGTCATTCACGTTGTCCAGTGGAGTTAATTCCAAGAGGTAACTCCTAACCGGCCCTGAACAACTAAACAATGCTACAAATCTGCAATTTTGCAGGAATATAAATGACTTTGTGGTGTCATTTCGCGCCGCTCACCGACGCTGAATATATCGCGAAAGAACGAAAAAATATGGGTGCACGAAGTAGCTACGAGGCGGCACTTTCGGCATATTTTGGGTGAGGTGGCATGAAAAATGGTGAGGCAGCCTGCCTCATTTGCCACACACCAGGGCGAACACTGCTTATTTTTCATACAATTTTATTTCAAATTATTAGAAAAATATAGCATTCACAATGTTCAAATGGCAATAAGTAAAAAAAATCCTGTATCCAGTAACAATTTGTAGGTAAGATTATTATCTTTACGGTGATATAAAAATATTTAATTCTGCAATTTTAAATACGGTCTGTAACACCAACACGCATAGGTGTGCGCCATACTAAATTCTAGCGGTGCTACCTGCAGTGACACCACAATGACTGCTTGGTGTCGCAACAAACTATCTAAAGAATTTACAGAAAAGCGCAACCAAAAGGTGTATTGAAAAGGGTGTCGGAGAGAGTTAAAGTAATCCGACACCATCATTAGATTATATTTCATTCCGATTGGGAATAAAAAAGGTTCATTTACTTTAGTCTTTAATGTCCTAGCACTTGTCTAGTATCCAGGCCCACCTTGATTTCGCCGTTATAACGACATGTTTGCCTAAAATTTGATCATCTTCCCAGCATATTTATGTTTAAAAAGGTTGTCTTGGCGCACTTTTGTATCTTTTGAGGCATTAATAATGTTTCGGTTTCCATTAGCATACATTGCTGTATTGCTAATTTCACGCATGCGATGTAGACGAGGAGTAGAACCACTTAACACACGTAGTGGTGCAGTAAATCCAAGGTCAAACAAGGTCACTATCAAATGATAAATTTTCCAGATTGTGCGCTTCCGCAAGTGTCTTAACATTACAATTGTTGTATATCTACTAAGCGTAACAAGAAAATGGCCATGTCATATATTTTTTGAAAACTTGTTTTCTCCGCGTCACAATGGTGTACAATATGGAGCTGTTACCTCATATGGTAAGTGTGGAACTAAAGTCAAACAACGTCACCATGAAATTGTGTGTATTCAATTTTTAGACCTTTGGGCCATCACTCTGCATCCGACGTTAGATGCTGTATCTCAGAAACCGTTCAGCAACGTTTTCTCAAATTTTGCATAGACATATCTTAGGGCACTGCCAGTCTGCCACTATGCACGAGAAATCTGTACTTGATTGAATCGTTCTAAGGGCTCCCTAGGTAAATTTGTCTATTTTTTCAAAAACTGTTCAGGAACTTTTTCTCTAATTTTGCATAGACATTACTTAGCTTAGTGTCACTGTACACAAGAAATCTGTATTTGATTGAATCATTCTAAGGGCACCTAATGGCCCCCTAAAAAGACCCCAAAACTGGCAATTTTTCACATTTGGCCTATTTTTGGTCCAAGGGACTATTGCCATCACTCTGCGTCCGCCGTTAGCTGCCGTATCTCAGAAACCGTTCAGCAACTTTTTCTCTTAATTTTGCATAGACATATCATATGGCACTGCCAGTATGCCCGAGATATCTGTATTTGATTGAATCATTTTAAGGGCTCCCTAGGGCCCCCAAGAACACCAAAACTGGTAAAAATGTAACATTTGGCCTATTTTTTTTAAAAATTGATCGGCAACTTTTTTTCTAATTTTGCATAGATGTATCTTAGGGTGCTGCCACTATATACAAGAAATCTGTATTTGATTGAATCATTCTAAGGGGTCCCCAAAGTGAAAAAGTTTTACATTATCTAGTGATGTGGTTTTGAGAAGGGCCCTTGAGACCACCCCCAACAGTAGATGTTGTGTATTGTGCCACAAAGTCAACAGCTGTGACTAATCTCTACAGCCTAGTCCATTGAGACCATGACTAATCTTTAATTGGTCACAGCACCCAGGCAGAGTAGACACACTTGATCCCTGTTAGACTGAACAGTTGCCTAACACTTTTAAACTGTATCTTCAAAACTATTGATTTTCTATAATTGCAAGTTGTGTTTATTTTGATGTTCATTTAATTATTATAAAATGGTGCGACTGTGGTGTCTATTTGTTAAAGATGTATTGTCTGTAGAAACCTGTAGGTGACGAACATAGAACATTTATATTCTGTCACCTGTAGGTGACAAACATATAAAATTAATATTCTGGACAACTATAGAGTGAAATATCCTACACTTTATTTATATCAGATGCATTCTACTGTTCTGTTTACACTTGCCATGCCTTGTGTAGACATGGTACTGTGTAAATCAATTGTATTAATATAGACTAATAATTGCAGATTCACAATATAGTTGACACCTGAAACAACCAAATGTCAACCATTAGAAGAGTTGAAATAGTTCCGCTATACACAAGCAAGAAATCTGTATTTGATTGAATCATTCTAGTGTCATCAGCATATAGTAGAACATACGTTTTCTACATCATCATCACTAAGGTTGTTTTAAATTTAACCAGCTGCCATGTCAAGTCTGTTATAATTGTGACTAACAGTGTTCAAAATTATTCAGGTAAATAACAAAGGACACAAATTTTCTCCTTGCCATTCCTCTACACATGAGAAGAAGGCTGACACAGCCTGGCCCTGATTTATAGATGATTTAGCATTTTTGTACATGTTGTATACAACTTTCAACACAGTACCATTAATACCGAATGAAATTATCTTAGACCACAGGGAGGACCGGTCTACTAAATCAAATGCTTTCTTATAATCGATGAAGGCACAATAAAGCCTTTTGCGTCGAGACAAATACAATTCAACCAATACCCCTATTTGAACACTGCCTGTTCTTCACCTATTACATTTGCTTTGTTTAGGTATGTGGTCAGTCTGGTGTTCTGAACAATCACTAAGGATTAATGAACACTTGTGCAGAATATCACCCACTTGGCAGGTTTAATTGATCTATTCAGCAATGAGGACACTGCTTAGGCCTCACTCTGGACACTATTACTCACAGTGTATTGTGTATTGTCTTAGTGAATCAGTGGTGGCTCTGGTTGTGTATTATACCCAGCTGTGGAGCTAAGATTCTCTGCTTGAAATTGTTTTTATTGGAAACTGACTAATCTGTAATTGGTAAATGGCAGTAGCTTGTTTCAACAGACAGCATTAAGCCACTATACCCCTGTTAAATTGGACAGTTGCCTGTAGGTTTTAAACTGTGTCAAACAGTGAATCTACCTTTTGCTTTCAGATAATCTGTCCTCTTAGTTTTACACATAAAGACATAATCTGGGATAACTTGATAAGTCTTTGTAGCAGCACATTTGTACTTCCAGTGTATCATTGCAACATAACATACATATTACATACTGTGTGCCACATTTGAATGTTGTGCATGTAATATTTCCATGCAATCCATTTGCATATATAATGTAAAACTTCAACAGTCGTTTTCTTCATTTTCACTTTGTGATCCCTACCATGTTCAATGCTCCATAACTTTGCCAATTTTTGTAGCAGTCAACATTTTTGAATAAGCATCTACCAAACTTTTACAAGGATGTAAGAAAACAATGTTACAATTTTTCCGACTTATCACTCATTTGGTCAGCCGGGATCACATATAGACGTATTAGTCCAAAGGACTTCAGGGCCACATGGCCCATTTTTTAAAGTATTCAGTTCTAACATTATCAGTACCACATGCCTTTTTGTTTTTGAGTTTTTTGATTTACATTAGTATCTCATTTTGCGTGAATGGTCTGTTTATGTGTGTGTTTGACTGGGAACTCTTTCTTGGATCAAAAGGTATCTCACTAGCTGCAGTTTCACTTTCAGGTTTTTCACCGAGTTTTTCAAAGGGGTTTATATACTTATTCAGTGAACTATTTCCACATTTTTTACTGCTGTTACTTGCTTTATTAAGTATATCCCAGTATTCTGCAGACTTGCTATGTTTTAGGTTGCGCAAGTTTTCATGTAACTGTTTATGGTAGCATTTTGATATTTGTTTTATAAAGCATTTATACCCACTAGCCAATTCTCTTAACTCTGCATTAGCTTGGTCATTTAAATTTTCTTTAGTCTACCTTTTGCTCTAAAATAATGTGTCCTCTTAGTTTTACACATACATACATAATCTGCCTTGCTAAGTCTTCGTAGCAGCACATTTGTACTTCCAGTGTATCATTGCAACATAACATACATACTGTGTGCCACATTTGAATGTCATGCATGTAATATTTTCATGCAATTCATTTGCATATATAATATAAAACAGCCGTTTTCTTCATTTTCACTTTTTGACCCTTACCATGTTCAATGCTCCATAACTTCGCCAATTTTTGTAGGAGTAATAATTTTTGAAACCGTGTAAAGCACCTTACCCAACCTTTACGAGAATGTAAGAAAACAATGTTACAATTTTTTCCACTTATCACTTGGTCAGCCAGGGTCACATATCGATGTGTTAGTCCAAAGGACTTCAGGGCCTCTTGGCCCATTTTTTAGTCCTTTGGCTGAAGGTCCAATGGACTATTGCCATCACACTCTACGTCCGACGTCTGCCGTTAGCTGCCATGTCTCAGAAACCGTTCAGCAACTTTTTCTCTAATTTTGCATAGACATATCTTAGGGCACTGCCACTATGCACGAGCAATCTGTATTTGATTGAATCATTCTAAGGGCTCCCTAGGGCCTCCAAGGACCCCAAAACTGGTAAAAATGTTACATTTTGCCATTTTTTTATAAACTGTTCAGCAACTTTTTTTTCAAATTTTGCATGTACATTTCATGTCGTAGTGTCACTTACACAAGAAATCATTCTAAGGACACCTAATGACCCCAAAAAAGGACCCCAAAACTGGTAAATTTTCACATTTTGCCTATTTTTTTTAAAAACTCTTAAGTAACTTTTTCTCTAATTTTGCATAGACATTTCATGTGGTAGTGCCACTGTACACAAGAAATCTGTATTTGATTGAATCATTCTAAGGGCTCCAAAGGTCCCCTAAAATGCAAAATTTGCTAACTAAATGGTCTACTGTAGCAGCAGATCTATCATGCTTCCAGTCCTTTTGTTCAACTAATCCCTTTTCCCAAAACATCTGTCACATCTCACTGTGGCTGGCTGGTGAAAGTGTGACTAATCTGTAATTGGTCACTGGCAGAGGCTTGGGTCACTGTGGCTGCTGGTGGCAAGTGTGACTAATCTGTAATTGGTCACTGGCAGAGGCTTGGGTCACCATACACAGCACCCTCTAGACCCCTGGACAGTTGTGCCTACATTCTAAGGGGTCATCCTGAAACAACCACATGTCAACCATTAGAAGAGTTGACATAGTTCTGCTATATACAAGAAATCTGTATTTGATTGAATCATTCTAGTATCATCAGCATGTAGTAGAACGTACATTTGCAAGAAAATGTCTACATCATCATCACTAAGGTTGTAAATTTCACCAGCTGCCATGTCATGTCCCTTATAATTATGATTAACAGTGTTCAAAATCATTCGGGTAAATAGCAAATAATAAAGGAGACAAGTTTTCTCCTTGTGGTAACTCTAGATCACATGAGAAGAAGGCTGACACAGCCCCCAAAATGCTAAATGTTTACACTATCTAGTGATGTGGTTTTGAGAAGGGCCCTTGAGACTATCCCCTAACAGTAGATTGTGTGTATTGTACCAGAACAGAACACTATTCCCCTTCCCAAAACATCTGTTATATGCGGAGTCTGTGTCTTGTATGGATATATATTTTATGCAGTTGTTTTATATAAGCAGGAAGTTTGTGAAATTAGTTATTCTTAGGCCACAGAAAAGTAATTCCCGGTTTCTCATCAATGCATGTATTTAAAAAAATATGTGCCACAACATTTTATTTTCTATTATAATTATTCCTCTAAATGCAAGACGTGGTGCAATAAGTGAACAATAAACATGTCAACATTTTACTTCCATCATAACCCCTAATGATCTGTAACTATGATTTAAAAAAACCATGTGATTAACAATAACTAGAATTAGTTCTGTGGAGCTGTTTTTAAGTATTCATTTATAACATTATCAATATGTCCTCTTAGTTTTACACATAAAGACATAATCTGGCATAAAGTGATAAGATTTTGTAGAAGCACATTTGTACTTCTAGTGTATCATTGCAACATAACATACATACAGTGTGCCACATTTGAATGTCATGCATGTAATATTTCCATGCAGTCCATTTGCATATATAATGTAAAACCTCAACAGCAGTTTCCTTCATTTTCACTTGTAGACCCCTACCATGTTCAATGATTCATAACTTTGCCAATTTGTGTAGCAGTCATAATTTTTGAAACCGTGTAAAGCACCCTACCCAACCTTTACAAGAATGTAAGAAAACTATGTTAAAATGTTTCCGAGTTATCACTTATTTGGTCAGGGGTCACATATAGACGTATTAGTCCAAAGGACTTCAGGGCCACTTGGCCCATTTTTTATTTCCTTTAACTAATAGTTCCAAGTCAACGGGCACACATTTAAATACTGTGATACAACTGTAGTGTACATAATTAAATGGATCAGTATTAATTAAATAATTGGTTCAAATGACACTGGTTTGTCATTGAAAAAACTAAACAGTCCACTTATGGCTGTGGTTGATATGAATGGCTTCCTCGAAAGCCGTTCGCTTGCTAAAAGGCACACTTTTCTGTGATTCAAGACTACAAAAAATTATTTCTAGCGAAGGGCCTGCGCACAACCAACTTGAAATGAACCATAATAACATCACGTGTTGATGCAAATCGAACTGCTATTTATTATGGCTCAAAAGTTGGCGAGCATGGACTATGTTATGACTGAAATGATGTGGAATGATGGAATTAACGCATATATAATGACAAGATCGAGGTGGGCCCGAATTATACACAAGTACCTGAAAATTTACTAAAATGCAATAAGCACACGCACTAAACTAGTATTCATATATAAACATTACTATATTGTATTTGTAGGTATATATTAATGTTGCACATGGTAGCATAGTGATTAATTAGCACTTCAGACTCGGCCAAGAGATTCCTGATTGGAATCTTCTTGCTGTATGTGAACGTCGCAACCACTATTGGCGTGAACCCATGTTGTGGCAAGCCAAAGCCCAAGCACTAGCCGGGTAACCAATAACATATCACTGAGGCCTATAGATTGTATCATTATTGCCTACACGTTGCAGGTGTGAACCCATGCCAGACACTTGGATTGTATCATTGTTGCCTATATGTTGCAGGTGCTTACAACCGTGGTTCTGCTTGCCTGGGGATATATGCTGTGGAGCTGTCAGCATGTATCAATCAAGTTTATTCCCAAGACACCAGTTGTGACTGTCACTGTGTTCCCAACAGAAAATTGACCACACCATTCAACGTTATCTAACATTGTATAGTTGACGAGAATTTGGTGTTGCTGATGGAAGTTGTGGATGAAAGTGCCTCCATGCTGAGTAACCATGAGGTGTACACCCTCCTTACAGACATACAGAAAGGGCAGCATGGACATCGCAAGCCAAACAAGAACCAACAACCTCTCGCAACAGTATCTTACTCCACCATTAAGTATCTTGAAAAAAACCCTTGTTGTCAACAGAACCCTGATGTCATACACAAATTCATGGTCTCGATCGAACCATTCAGTTTGACCAAAGCTGAAAAACTGCAGTTATTGAATCATCGACCGACGACTGCTGTGGAGATCCAGCTGATTGTTGAGGAGAGTGAAGAGCGTCTTACTGAAGAGGAAATTGACAAGTTACTTGCCATCATAGCTAGTAGACTACCCAGTGACCCAAGTGAGGAGTTGACAGAGGGCAGCAGTACTGACGGCATGCAGGTGGCAGAGTAGCTGGCTTAATAGAACTATTTGTTTCACCAACATCTGATGAGATTTCAGCATCTCCCAAGAAGTTATAATTGGCAATATCGTGATGCTTTTCAAATGTTCAACATTCAAACTGAATGCCCATTGTGAATACAGTTTTGTGTGTTTCGCATTGTGAATACAGTATGTTTGATAAAAGGCCTACCTGGAAAGATATAATCCTGGTCTATTTTGACGGATCACCAACAGGAAGTGTTATTTAGCACAAAGTACTACAACATTTGTCAACAGCAATCAGTTGCTTGTAGAGCAGTACACTGTTACTGCATTGGTGTTACAACAGAAATAGTGTACAAGAAATAGTGCTGTCATTGGGTGGTTGCCAACGTGATTGCCAGTGTGTGTACAATGGAGGCAATTGGTCAACCACTCTATTATGCAATGCTTGTTCCTGCGACCTTACCAGTCATTGTCTTCTTCCTTCTACTAGCATGGCTTGGCAAGATGTTCTTCACAAACAACTGAGATAATAAAGACAAAATGTTGACATATGTGAGCCAACTGTGTGGTTGTACTCATACTAATGTACTGTATGTGCCAGAGGCGGTATTGTGCTTCAATATGTAGTTGTTGGAAATATATTATTGGAATTGCAACATGTTTATAATTCAAATGCTGCTTTCACACTAGACAGCAGCACACGGTTTTACAACTGATGATAGAACACAGACAGTGGCATATTTAGGATGTCGGAAAGGGGAGCCAAAAATTTATAATTTATGTTATCCGAGGCGGGAATAATCCAATATAAAACATTTCCAAAATATGCTAATGCGGGTAGGACTGAACATCATAGCTGATATGTTTATTTGGTCTGACTGTTTAGTGAATACACATACAAATTCAAGCAATGCAGCAAAGTCCCCAACTCGGCTGCTGCTTGCAGTGTCAAATTCGTGATCGGCTCAGTTAGCAAAATACTGACACCACCAAATGCGTTAGCAGTTGCTAATGCGTGCACTCTGTCAGTTGTGCGTGCTGGCCGAGCTTGGTGTGGTGATTACAGGTACTTTAGTCTTGTCATTCAGCTGAAGATGATGGTGAGTCATCCATGCTTTCAGTTCTCCCACACATGCTTGCATGCATGCCAGTGCAGCGGTCTCATCGTCAGTGTCATTGATCTTAAATGAGACATACAATTGAGAATCATCGACAAAGAGATGGAAGTCAAGTCGGTGCCGCCTAACAATCTGCCCAATGGGTCCCGTGTAGAGTGTAAACAAAACTGAGCCAAGAACAGACACCTGTGGCACTCATGGAACAGCTCCGATGGATGTGACTAGGTCTGGCCTAGACAGACAATCTGAGTCCTCGAAATCAAGTACGACTCAAACCACTGATGCGCGACGCCGATAACACCCGCGCTCTTTATGCAAACCAGCAGCTGCATATGGTCTACAGTGTCAAATGCCGCTGATAGACCAAGTAGGACAATACGACACCCCTCTTGTTGTCCATGGTCATCAGGATATCATTCTGGATTCGCATCGGTGCAGTTTCAGTACTGTGATTCGGCTTGTGTGCGGATTGGAATTTTTCCTGCAGATTGTTGCACGAGACGTGGTCAATGAGCCTATTCAGCACAGCCCTCTCCGTCAACTTTGAAATAAAGGAGAGATTAGACACGGAAGTTGTTCATAACATCCTTGTCTTCTTGATGAAGGCTTCTTGAGCAAGGGCGTCACAAGCGCAGCTTTCATTTTGTTGGCACAATTCCTGTTGACATGGATACGTTGACAATGTTTCTAATGCTTTGTAGAAGACAATTTAACTGTTCTTTCAGAAGCCAGGTCGGCATTGGAGTGCCTGGACTCTCATGTGAAGGCACGTAGTTGGGGTCTGCCTTGAGTGCCAAGTTCTCCTGAATCAGTCTGACTTTGTCCTGGAAGAATGCACTGAATATGCTGGCCAGTTGTTCCCGTGAATCACTACCAGGCAGGTTAGCTTCAGGTTTATCAACAGGACGTTGACAACATTGTACAATTGTTTGTGGTCAGATGCAGCTTCGGTGATCTTTGCAGTGTAATAGGTTGATTTAGCGGAGGGGATGAGCTGTTTGACATGGCGTCTCTGCTCTTTAAAGAGATTGCGGTGAAATGTGAGCCGTGGCCGTCTCCATCTCCTCTCCAATTGCCGTCTCTTCTGCTTAGTCATCTTGATGTCACCACTGAACCAAGGAACTTTGTGGTCGAACCGTGATGTTTAGTGTCTGAACTGGTGCAGGTTTGTCTAATATAGCTGACAGGGTATTGTCGTATTGCTCGAGGAGACTGGCTGCTGAGTCAAGGCACAAGAGTTGATTCCTCAATGTCAACTCTGATCAGTGTCAATGATCTGTCAAGAAGTCAAATATTGTATGTTAATTTGGTGATAACCAAGTCTAATCAAATCAAATCAAAATACCTTTATTGTCCCTCATGGGGAAATTCTCTTGTGTTGTTCGCTATTTAAGAACGCAATAAATAAGTACACATGTGTAACTGAGAACACTAATTCAATGAATTACATATGATTAAAATAGAAAGGCACAGAATAATCAGCCAGTTGTTAGGAAACATAATTTACACTTACATATCACAGCCATCAGTACAGGAACAATTTCATCATCACATATGTTATTTAACTAGGTGGAATACTATGCAATTACCAGTATGATTACCAGAATAATCACGCACGCGCACGCGCGCACACACACATGAGCCCATATTCTCAAGCGGCCAGACAGGCATTGGAGAGAAGGGGAGGCAGATCATTCGTTTAGAAGACGAATGGAGGATGGGATGAAGGAATTTCGAGAGCGACCGAGTCTTGGTTGAGGCAGCTTAAAACGACGGCCGGATGGTAATAGATTGTAACAGTGATTTAGGGGGTGGTGGGGGTCCAGAGAGATCTGCCTTCCCTTCCTCTTTGCCCTCCGCCTGTACAGGTCGTCTACACTGGTAAGTTCCTCTCCAATCACCTTGCTGCTGAGTCTGATGACGCGACTCAGGATATTCCGATTGGTGACACTCAGTCCACCATGCCATGCCAGGAAGCCAAAGGTTACACTACTCTCAACGTAACAGCCATAGAAGGTCCTCAGAACATGACGGCTCACCCCGAGGGATCTGAGTTTACGTAGAAAATAAAGCTTCTGTCTTCTTGTTGTTCAAAGCTGTGTTTGCACTGAAGGTCAGTTTAGAGTCAATTACGGTACCTAGGTACTTATACTCTGATACACGCTTGACAGTCTCACCATTGATGACCAGGTCTTTAGTGGGGTGGGGTCTCCTGAAGTCGATGATGAGCTCTTCAGTCTTCTGGGCATTAAGATCCAGGAAGTGATCACCACATCACCGGACAAAGTCTGAGACCACTTCCTCGCACACCGTGTCCGAATTTGACAGGCCGACAATTGCCGTATCGTCAGAGTACTTCACAAAAGTGCACTGCTCATGTTTGCTGCGGCAATCATCCGTGTACAAGGTGAAGATCACCGGCGAAACCACTGAGCCCTGAGGGGCCCCGGTGGATGTACACAGGGGGCTAGACAACATGCCGTTGTGACGCACAGCCTGCTGACGTTCCGTGAGGAAGGAATTCACCCAGAGAACAAGGTGAGGGTTGACGTGCATGTCCGCGAGCGTCTTCATCATGATGTGTGGCTGGATCATATTGAAGGCCGATGAGAAATCTACGAAGACTATCCTGGCGTACGCCTTGGCCTTCTCAAGATGAGTGTACACGGAGTTGAGTAGGGTCAGCACCGCGTCGTCCACACCCCGGTTGCGTCTATACGCAAACTGGAGCGGATCACGCTGATCGCCGACCTGCTGCAAGAGTTGTGAGAGGATGAGGCGCTCGAAGCATTTCCTTACCACATAGGTCAGCGCTATCGGCCTGAAGTCGTTTGGAGAAGATGGTCGCGGCTTCTTCGGAACAGGGCAGATGATGGAGGACTTCCATATCCGAAGGATATGGTGCTGCCTGAGAGACCAGTTAAACAGAATGCTGAAAACTGCTCCAAGCTGGGAATGACACTCCTTCAGGACACGGCCGCCGATGTTGTCCGGTCCTGATGCCTTACAGGGATTAACCCGCTGGAGAATCCGGCTGACGTCATCCGGAGTGGTTTCAGGTAAGTCATGATCACCTAGCTGGGACTGAAGCTGGTCCGCCGCAGTTCGGCGTTCGCGTGTGAAGTCGTGACGATCGAAACGACTGAAGAAAATGTTCATGTCCTCTGCGAACTTCATGCTCTCCTCCTTCGTTCCTGGGTTGGTGACAGGTGAGTTACGAGGCTGAGAACCCGCGAGAGTTTTAAGTCCCTGTCATGCTGATCTCATGTTGCCATATTGAAACTGCCGTTCGATTTTGTCTCTGTATTCTCTTTTGGCTTCTCTAATCTGTTTCTTTAACACACTTTGAACCTTTTTGCTCTCCACAAGATCCTGTGCCATGAAAGCCCTTTTCTTTTCATTCAAAGTGTTTTTCAGCTCTTTTGACACTCAGGGCTTGTTGTTAGCGAAGATCCTGACTTGTTTAGTTGGAATGATCATGTTCTCACAGAAGTTGATATAGTCCGTGATCACATCAACAGCCTCATCCAGTGATGAGCTGGAGTCAATAAAGACATCCCATGATGTGCAATCAAAGCAACCTTGAAGTGTTTCTGTTGCGTCTTTAGTCCACTTTTTCACTAACGTATCTATGTAAGTGGGTCCCGAAACTCCCAATACATGCTGGCAGAGAGCGTGGTTTGAAAGGATGTCACGGAAGCAGGGAGCATCAGCGTTCAGTGGGTCCTCATAGTGGAAGTTGAAATCGCCCAAAATCAGAATGTTCTGAGATTTTATCATGTGGTGCTGGAGGAAGTCTTGGAATTCACTCAGAAAGAGGCTAACTGTGGACTTGTTTCTTTTTGATGGCGGAGGATGATAGATCACAGCCAGTTTCATTGTTGATGAAGCAATAAGTGTGGCTTCAATGTTTTCGAACGATTTGGCTTTTCATGAAGACTTTGATTTTAGATTTGTGGAGGATGGCAACCCCACCTCCTCTGGCTGTGGGGTTCCTGTGTTGTCTCCTCGGAACATGGCTAAATCTGTAGCCAGGAATTGTCAGGGCTCCTGATAGTCTGGTCATCATCAGGATAATTTCGTAACCAAGTTTCAGTGAAGACCACGATGTCAAACCCATGCTCGATAAAATAGTCAGAAAGGGGTGTCACCTTGTTCCTCACCGACTGGGCGTTTATTAAGCACATGGTCATGGTGCACAACTTGCCCCGTTTGGTGGCACATACTTGGAGATTTTAGAGATTGGGTCCAGCCCCAGAAAATGAGTTGCGGGTCTGTTTCCGATGATTGAGTTGCCTTTTTGTTGTTTGTGGTGACCCCCACGACAACCCCGCTTTGTTGGCGGGTGGAGTGACATCCCTGGCAGCATTGCTACGACGATTCTTCACATTGGTACACTGCAGGCTTGTCAAGAATTGGCTTGTGTAATAATAATAATAAGACAACTTATAGAGCGCCATAAATCTAGACAAGTCAATTCAGAGGCGCTATAATAGAATAATCATTAATGTTAAAACTAGCTAGTTAAATAAATGATAATAAAAATTAATTAAATAAATTGCTAAAACCCTGATGCATAATGCATAGGCAATATGATTATGTGGTAAAAGGATATAACATTAATTAAAACGTGACATAATATGTGCATCATAAGACATAAATAAGTTAGTTAAATGATAATAAATTATTTTAAAACACTGTCATGTATGAGATCACAGACTAAACTAAACATGGAATGCTACACGGAAGAGGTGGGTTTTTAAAAGTCGCTTGAATGTGGCTAGCGCTGTGGCCGTCTTTAATTCTAATGGAAGAGTATCCCACATCCGTGGGGCCAAAACTGAAAAGGAACGATCGCCGTATCTGCTGTTGAATCGGTGCACGCAGGTCGTTGTTGTTGGCAGAACGTAGTGTACGCGCTGGTCAGTACGCGTCGACCAAGTCGGTGATATACGATGGTACAATGCAGAGCCACACTGACCGATACCGATGGAGTATTGTGTGGAGTGAGCGAGTCCCATTGTTCTATGCGCACGTGTCTTAAATTGTTTGATTGTCACAATGGCGTGTGCATGGCCGGACGCGGTATGGTCGATGTCCAACCACAAGTTCAATCGCTCGTTGTCATTCTCACATAGTGGCGCAATACGTTATTAAAACATATTTTCCAAAAGGGGTCATGGCCCAATGCCCCCCCCCCTAAATAGCCACTGGACATTGTGGTAAATTATTAGGTGTACACAACTTTATAATACCCCCAACTTATATACAAATATGGAAAACAGTAAATATTGTTTAAATAATAATATATTTTTATATACCATGCGGTCTTATTCGTAACAGCTCAGTGTATTTGAAATGCTAATGATAAGTTATATGTCTAGAATGGCTTAAATGAAAAATCTGGAAAATTTGTATTATAAAAATTATGGCTAAAGTTGGAATGTGATAATTCCATTTACCTCTTAATTGAAAATTATTTAAATACTTAATATTGTAGTAAAGAAAAGTTAGGCCAGTTGCGTATAGTCATTTATAAAATTTAGATTCAACAAAATAATCAGTGGGCATTACACGTGCAGAAGTAGCATTGCAGGTATTATATTGTTTAATAATGAAGCTAAATATAAAATTAATTACTTGAAATTACAATCAGACCGACTGTTTTGCAATGTTGCCATATTGAGGCTGTTGGCTTGCCCCTTTGAACATGGTGGATGTGTGTAACTATTCTCAAAATCTTCTAGTTATCTCGTAGTATGTGGGCCAATGTCCCCAAAAGTGTACAATTGGTAAAAAGCGAGTCTTTTGTCTTTCACAACGTGAATTATAAAGTCAGGCTTACGAAAATGTCACCAAAGATTGGACTCGGTAAGAGCTTTCAGGACATGTATAGTTTGCCCGCCTTATTAAAATGGCAAAAAGTGGGTATAAGGAGCCAAAAACAGCCAAAATGGCATGTCCAGTTGACCTTTAAAAAACTGGAGCCACTACCATTCAAAAGCAGTGCTATATTTTCTATTTCTGATCTCACATTGCAAATGGGTTATATTTTGGGAGTGCACATAAACAAAATCATGTTTACAAAATTATAAATAAAAACCACTACATTAATTTATCATTGCTATTGTAGGGCGAACGAAATCGAAATGTATTATTTTCTCTCAAAGTTAACGAAGGAATTATGAGACTAAATCTAAATTTGAGGAAAATATAGTACATTTAGGTTAACAAATGTAGAGTGGCGTTTTAAGTGCGTGTCCAGCGTCATCGACGGAAAAGGCTACCAACAAAAACCTAGAAAACGTACACCGTTTTAACTTGTTCATGCACACCAACTTCCTCCTGTTTAACTCCCTCGATAGCACTACCAATAGTCACGATATTTCGCGGTCAAAGGAAGAAAACCCGAAATCGTGGCGTGTCCAGCGTCATCATACCGAAAACTGAAAAACACCGTTCATAGAGAGCGCATATATACCTAGATCCAGAGGAATTAATATGGTCAATCCATCAGAGGCTGACGTCTCCATGCAGACAAAT
Organism: Escarpia spicata; assembly: GCA_963995525.1. Classification (NCBI taxonomy): domain Eukaryota; kingdom Metazoa; phylum Annelida; class Polychaeta; order Sabellida; family Siboglinidae; genus Escarpia; species Escarpia spicata. Next base: position 34,641,228 of record OZ023208.1, on the reverse strand, counting down.
GCTTTTTGAACGACATATTTTGCGAGGAATGGACCTATGTTTACCTAAGTTTAGATTAAATTGTTCAAGAAACTAACGTGAATACGGTAAATAAAAAAAACAATAACATTTACAGAGATATTATTTTTATAAGTCATATATGGACACATAAATCAGCAAAAATCATGAAGTTGATATGAACTGCGACACCCCCAGATGTATAGGACACACCAAATTGACTCACATATATATATATATATATATATATATATATATATATATATCGGTGCAGTAATTAGAACTGGTACCCTAATTTATGATCTTGATGTGTTATGATCATATTGTTCTTCCTATAAACAAAAACAATTCATACATAGTTTTGTAAGAAATGTAATGTTTGCAAACAAAATGTAACATGGTCATTCGCTGGTTACAGGCAAACCGTTAACATCTTTATGCCTAATTTAATTTATGTAAGACCCCGCAGTTTACATTTAGAAAAGAAGATAAGAAAGCTAGCATACCAGTAGAATAACATATAGGCGAACTTGAAAGATATGTTTAGAGAAATACAGACAATACACTCGGTGATGATGCTGGATACATGATAACGCTGGACACGCAGTTATGGGAAGGCGTGTTCCTGCATGTAACATTACTAATAACTGTAACAAATAGTCATTACATTTACATTATAAAAATACAACATACTATTTCTTAGGCGACGGAACAGGGGGTGAGTTGAGCCCCCAATATTTTGGTGGGGGTTAGCCCCCTATATTTCGGGAAAGGGTGTATTTTGTTTTTTTATTGAGTGTCAAGGCAAGTGCAGTTTGAGTAATTGGTGAGCTTCAATTCAAGGGGAGAGGTGGAATCGGAGGTTTTATGGAGAGCCTAGGGGGTACCGTTGGATATTTCTGGATGCAATTGGAGAGTTTTGGAGAACCTGAAAGGACATTATGTTATGCGGCATACCCATCATAAGGTATGCTATAAGTACTTACATGTGCATTCGTAGCAATTAGTTATATCGTCATGTGAAATGTAGTTGTGAAAAAAAACGTATTACAAATACACCCACAAGTGCCACAAGGATTATGAGCCGTCGCAACAAATTGTTCTATTACACCATCTACTGAACACATTCCCAGGAGAAGTCATCTATAGCTACAAGGAAGTCACTGCTTTGGGGAAGGAGATTGAGAATCTGCATATGCATAGGATATGAAGAAACAGTTATGTTACAATCTGGTAGAAGGAGCAGGAGATTTTTTTTAATGATATAGGCCTAACTTCCACGATGAACATTCCACCAAACGCTAGTATGCTTACGCCGTACCGACTTATTATGATGAACAACGCACCGAGCCCTTAAAAGCATGATATGAGAACGGCCCGTCCTGCCCTTGCATGTAGCACTTTTATTAGCATTGTAAACCATTCCCGTCAAGACAAACAGGGCACTGTTCTTCGGATGATTAACCCGTGAATTTACGTGATTACTCGTTCCCCTGGAACCGTACCAGTTTCCCCAGTTTCACATGTGAATTAACCCGTGAATTCACGTGAAAATACGTACCGGTGGAGCCGTACCAGTTATGAACCAGTATGACACGTGACAAACTGGTTCAAAATTGGTTCCTTGTTTACTAGGTACGTAGGATCAGGCCGAACTTTTCGCCCACCGCGTCGCAACTATACCGGCTATCGAGTTGCAGTCTCTTGCCTTGGGTTCGTGCTGAAGCAGTTGCCGATGATCACACACATCAATATCTCTAGCGGTTGCCATTCCTCTGCGGATTATCAAAAAATAAACGCGTGTAAACGACGAGAGTAATTACGACTCTCTTCATTCCGTCGAATACCCAACTTCACAGGCGGATCAGGCTGTGTCGGGTACCGTTCGATCTATCATGTTGCGGTCTTTGGCGCCGTGGTCGTGACGACACATGGCGTCTTGGCTAGTTTCATATCATACTTTGACCTATTACCCTACCAAGAAGCACCACCTAGAGACTTTATGTGTCAGTTTGAGGCGACCAGTTCGCATAGGTAACTTTCAAACTGGCTATTATCGAAAAATCACTATGTCCAAAACAGCTAAGAAAAATCACGTCACAAACCTTCATTCCACAAGACAGCAAGCAACCTGTTCGGGTTCACCTCCAATGGTGCGGCCATGAGACTTGCATGAGGTATCGCTTCATTTAACATAAATCATATGTATATCAAGCGGCCATCTTTTCAGCGACACAGTTCCATATTTACTAATAGCGGGATCAACCAAGACCTGATATTTACTTCTCGAGATTCGAAAAGAGAATGACCATAATCGTCTAAATCAAGATATTTACATTATTTTCTAGCGTCATGTCATTTACATAACCAATCAGACCAAACGTATATCACGTGACTTCGGGTATGACGGCACTTCCGACATAGCACCTACTATTAGGAAGCAGCCATCTTTCAAACGATTCAATTCCGGATGCACAGCTTCCGTTGCTCCTAACTTAATTAACTGTTGCAGGTTCAAATAATACAAGTAGATAATTTACTTACAGGAGTTACACTTGCAGGAAGCAGTTTCGTTTGCAGGGAAGTAGTTGTAAAAATAGGTTTCAAGATGTCTTAGACTAAGAACACGCTTGAATAGGAAAATCTCCAACAATACTAACCCTCCCTCAAATGGGAAAATATTCAAAACTACCTTGAAAAATTTTACTCGCAGAAAAATGGCACCCTCAATCAACCACACTACATGCCTGTTAACTCTGTGCTACAATGTAGCAACTATTACACAATTATGGTTGTGTACTGCTTATATATCTATCATAAATCACATACATTTCTTTCTTATTTGAAACATAACTATTCTAATCATATGTACACAACATAAACAACATCTGTGAAACTATAATCAACATGCTGACATAGAGGAAACTTTATATTGGCCACTTTCACCGTTAGCAACTTACATTGTTCTGCCCCTGTCTCTACCAACATCTGATTCTGCAGCTTCACCAGCTTGCTTCCTGTTCCTGATATACATACAAACATGACACTGTTCACACACATATATCATGAAGATGTCCCTAGATCTCCATGTGAAACACATCAATCAAGAGGACATCCCTATTCCTCTGTGTAACACAACACATTACACACATAGATAATGAGGATATCCTTAGCGCTCTGTCTGACACTACATATCACACAATTGACAAACATAGATCGTAGATTATGAGGATATATATAGTGCCCCATGTTACACTACACATCACATATGTGACACACATAGATCATAAGGATCTTAAATAATGAAATTACGTGCATGGTCGAAAAAATTTTACCGGTCAAAAAAACAATGGAAGTGGTCCAAAAAGAAACACTTATCGAAAGAAGCCATAACAAAATTAAGTATAAACAAATGATGTGGAAGTCGGATAGATCTACTGGAAATGATGAAGACTACAACATTTATAAACAAGCACTTAACAAAGCTACAGCTGAAATTAGAAATTCAAAGAGAAGCTATGAAAAAAAATGTGCTAGTAATATAAAACATGACAGCAAGAATTGTTATGCATATGTTCGAAGCAAACAGAAAGTTCAGGATGAGGTCGGTCCTCTAGAAGATAGTACTGGAAATATAATATCAGAGGGATTCTTAATGGCAGAACACCTGAATGAGTATTTTAGTTCAGTGTTTACCAGGGAAGATATTAGTTCACTGCCAGTACCAGAGGGGGCAGATTCAGAGTTTCAGACTATTTAGGACAGTTAATTGTAATGAATCACCTGGAGCGGATGGGATTCCGCCCAAACTACTATTGGAAATTGTAGAACAAATTAGCGTACCGCTTGTAAAAAAATTATATTTATCATTAAAAGAGGGAGTGGTTCCTTTAGAATGGAAAGAGGCACACATTATACCGTTATTTAAAAATGGTTCGAGAAACAAGTCAGAGAACTATAGACCAGTGAGTTTAATATCAGTGATTTGCAAATTATTAGAAAGACTAATTAAAAATCACATGGTGGATTTTCTTGTTAAGCATAACTTCATAAACCCATCTCAACATGGTTTTTTTTAAAGCAAGGTCATGATTAACAAATATGTTATGTTTTTTGGAAGACATCACTAAGTGGGTAGATGAGGGATCACCAGTAGATATCGTCTACTTAGATTTTCAAAAAGCTTTCGACAAAGTACCACATCAAAGATTACTGCTTAAACTACCATGGCATAGGAAATGGTATAATAAATTGGATAGAAAATGGCTGATTGACAGAAGACAACATGTAGTAGTTGATGGGGACGCTTCAAACTGGAAATCGGTATTGAGTGGGGTACCACAGGGATCAGTACTAGGACCTATATTATTCTTAATATATATCAACGATTTGGATGATGAAATAACAACCAAGGTGTTGAAATTTGCTGATGATACAAAAGTGTTTAGAAGGATTAAAAGTGATGGAGATAGACAACATTTACAAGATAATCTTGACAAGTTGATCAAATGGTCTGAAAAGTGGCAAATGCTGTTCAATTTTGGGAAATGTAAATGCCTCCACGCAGGACATGGGAACAAAGAGGTAGAATATACAATGGGGGTACTGTACTAAGTACTACTGTAAAAGAAAAGGACTTAGGGTTAACAATTAGTGCTGATGTGAAGGTTTCAGAGCAGTGCGGAATTGCAGCTTCAAAGGGAAATCAAATCCTTGAATTAATTAGGCAAAATATAGCATATAAGGAAAAAGAACTAGTAATACCGCTGTACAAAGCAATAGTGAGGCCTAAACTGAGGGATCTTAGTTATGAAATTCGCCTAAAAGAATGCGGTTTAACAACACTAGAGACCAGGATATTGAGAGGAGATCAGATAGAAGTGTTTAAAATAATAAATGGTTATGAAAATATTGATAGAAATATTTTTTTCTCATATATATATTTTTTCTCATTATAGATAAGAAAGTTCAAATTTTCACAAAGGACTGTAAATTAATGGAACAGATTATCTGCTGATTGTGTGGGTGCTAGTAGCGTGAATATGTTTAAAAATAAAATCGACACATACCTCAGAAGGGCGGGATACACATAGATAAAAGGGTTGGGATCTCGATAAGCCAAAGGGCTTCCTTGTCCACCTGCCACCTAGAGTTAATTCTCTGGGTGGCAATCTAGTAAAATCTTGTTAAATCTCTGTGTGATGTCACACACTTGATACACATACATAGAGAGAGAGAGAGGGATGGAGGGAGGGATGGAGTGAGTAAGGGTGGGAGGGAGAGAAGAAGGGAGAGGGAGAGGGAGAGGGGGAGGCAGGAAGGGAGAGAAGAGATAGAAAGAGAGTGAGAGAGAGAGAGAGAGAGAGAGAGAGAGAGAGAGAGAGAGAGAGAGAGAGAGAGAGAGAGAGAGAGAGAGAGAGAGAGAGAGAGCGAGCGAGAGAGAGAGAGAGAGAGAGTTACATAGAGACAGTGTGTGTGTGAGAGAAACAGAGTTTGTGACAGAAAGAGAGGGAGAGAGAGGTGGGGAGGGAGGGATGGAGGGAGAAAGGTAGAGGGAGGGAGAAGGGGACGGAGGTAGAGAGGAAGAGGGAGAAAGAGAGAGAGAGAGAATGGAGAGGGAGAAGGGAGAGGGAGAGGGGGAGGCAGGAAGAGAGAGAAGAGATAGAAAGAGAGTGAGAGAGAGAGAGAGAGAGAGAGAGAGAGAGAGAGAGAGGGAGAAAGAGAGAGAGAGAGAATGACAGAGAGAGAGAGAGACAGACAGACAGAGAATGACAGACAGAGAGAGAATGACAAGAGAGAAAGAGAGAGAGAGAGAGAGAGAGAGAGGAAAAAAAGGGCACGCGAGAGGGAGAAGGAGCAAGAGGGGAGAGGGAGGTAGGGATGGAGTGAGTAAGGGTGGGAGGGAGAGAAGAAGGGAGAGGGAGAGGGGGAGGCAGGAAGGGAGAGAAGAGATAGAAAGAGAGTGAGAGAGACAGAGACAGAGAGAGAGAGAGAGCGAGCGA